>CAJHZI010000676.1:780000-1120000 GCA_905160935.1 Enchytraeus crypticus | reverse complement strand
GTCTGTGCCCACGTTACACCCACGATAATCTACTTTCAGTGTATCCTGTAAGATTAATGAGGGCCCGCGTGTGCCCACATCTCCTTTGTAAGGTTTTCTGGTAAGATGAATTAGGGCCCGCGAGGTAATGATCTGCTCAATAGATTTCTAATCTCTCTTTATCGGAGTTAGCTTAGAGTAACAGATTTCAATACTCTGATTTTTATATTTCTCTGCTCCATATTTCTTTCTGACTTTTTTCTGATCGACATTTGAAGTATCTATCATATTTTCGACCAAGTATATACTGTATATGCTTCTCGTCAACGTCTCTCTTTTGTATCGATAACTTTTCGCAAACCTCCATCTTGTCTCTCACTCCGTTGCGTCCGATTATTGGTTTTCAGTAGCTTTGAGAGTAAGTTACCCCATTCGGAAATAGAAAACTATAAAATGACAAGGGGAAAATGTTATCCGTTATTCTTGTTACTAAATGAAACTGATATTAACTCATATGTAGAAAATCTGGTTTTAAGTACTTTATAGGCAAACTATGGTTTAAGCAATTAGCTCATTAATATGAATTTTAGTTCTGTTGAGTTTTATTTATAAATATTTTCTTTTATTTATTTTATCACTAGGAATATCTTTATGTTGTATCTATTGATGATACTTGTTTGTTTTTCTGTTTTCGTTTTTGTTTACTGCCATGATTTTGGTGAAATAAAGATTTTCTAAAAAGCTTCTCTGAAAAATTTTGATAGAAGATTCCGCCCATTAATGGCCATGATAGAGGTAATATTTATTTCAATGGTAAGATTTTCTAAGTTACTATTATATATCTCGTTTTCTTATATATTATGTCTCGCTTTCCCAAGTGGTCTCTGTGTACTCAGTCGTAATCGTATGGTGCTTTGGCGCCTGTTTGTGTAGAGTCTGCTAGAGACGGCCCTGACATTGCCTTATGGCGAGGAACCGGACGTTATATTCATATTGATTGATTGATTGATATATGTTGTATATATATGTATATATATATATATTGTGTATATGTATATATATATATATATGTATATAGAATATTTACATATATATATATATATATATATATATATATATATATATATATATCATATATAGACTGCGACGTAATTGTGCTGAATATCAACCACAAAGAGATGCTACGATATCTCTAAACATATCAGAGACGTTTTTCTTCCTTGTTCTTGTGATATTATTTTTCTATAAAAACTCGGATCAGTTCCAAATAATCTCAGTCAGACACTTCCGAGTCCATTCTTATCTCTTCCTGCTCCGTCTCCGAGATCCCGTGTCTTCGATCCGGTATCGGGTGTACTAGATCCGAGAAAAACATTCCGATTCCCGCAGGAGATGGAAATTCTAATCCCGCAGTTAGCTCGAGCGTTAGCTCCGAGCGACAAGCGAGCCGATTAATAACGACGCGCGCAGCGAGAGCGGAAAGACTTCAGCAAATACTCGTCAGCGCTACGGCGTCAGGCCGCGCGAAACAGTTGCCGAAGTGTTTGACACCGTTTAGATTGATTTATCCGTGTCTCAATCGACCTTAGAACAAAATAGAATGCTATAAGGTTCCTCGGTTGGAAGCTATAAAAAAGACTGTGAGATTTTTTGCATGATTTCAGGCAGAAGTATCTGTTTTCTGCGGGTTAATAGAGTATTTACTCGTTAATGGACATTTGAGAGCTAGACTCTCTTCAGATTGATTTTGTTGTTTTTATTTTGAGATACTGAAGCAAGATTGTGTGCTTTATTCCACTGCTACAAAAGAAGTCTATGTCTCAGCTTGATTGATTTTGAGACTGTTTTATATTAATCGATGAAAGACTTCATGAAAGCCTTTGAATTCGGGATGCCATTATGACTCATGGAAAGTACCGAAGATGATCAATAATTGTAAGTCTTCTAGTCAAGTTATACTGGTGTGGCAGAGTCAGAACTCATATTCCTACTCGTGTTCATTCTTACTCGCTCACTTCTAGGAAAAACATTTAGATCTGCTAAATGGTGTGTTAAATAAGTCCTCATAAAATGTTCACGTGTTCATCCCTTCCTGTGAAGGGATTACCTTCGTGCGTGAAAGGCAGCATGTGCGTGGGGATGTGTGCCGTGCACCTGCCGCTTGGCATAGCACTAGAGAGAGAGAGATAGTGTCTATAGTCTATACTGAGCTACATGTAGTTTGTTCAAGCAAACACGCAAAAGCAATTTAATTTATTTAATTCAATTTAATTCAATTCAATTTAGTAGGAACACAAATGAAACTGACTTCATTTGTTTACCTAAGCCGCATCATTTCTATTTCACATTACTATTGGAAAAGTTTAAATTCGGGCACAAATTGATACATTATAAAATGTATACTGTATATCGAGAATTTTCTTGTTCTGGAGTCATTTGAAATTTAAGATCAGATACCTTAGAGTGTATTATGTTAGAAGTGAGCTATGAAAATAGTGCTAAATATTATTGCAAATTTTATGCATAAGTGTCTGTATATTTCGACTACTGGACGTTATTTTTTAACATAATACTGTTTGGCAAGTGCGTGTGTGCTCAGTAAGACCTATATAAAACTAGCGAGTGTGTTAGTGGGTGCGTGCGTATGGTGTTTGTGCGTTTGTAAATGCATGTTAGGACTTCTTTATTTTTTGATGATTACTTAAAGTTATATTTGAATTAGCCATTTACACAAAAATCTCTTTATTTCATATTGCTTTAATTCTGATCAATTATATTGCGGTAAGAAATGTGTCCTTTAATTTATGGAAGTAAATTGCGTCTGTAAACATTATTTAATCTAGCAAAATATTAAACACCTTGCAACTGTTTCATTAAAAAATGACATTTTATGCCATTTTCGCGAAATACTGAATTATAAAATATTATTCTGTGTTATGTTACTCTGATTTTCTTTTAGCCAAATTTTCCTCTCTCGCTTTTTCAACGAACCTTCTTCCAATACTCCTAAAGCTCTTGTTCACTCAAGTGTTGAGCGAGTGCTCCACATTTTAGAGACTTACTTCTCCACTTCAGACTCTCCTTTACCTTGAGATGTTAGTTTACTCATGCCCTTATTCTCTCTCTCACTATCTTTCTCCCTCTATCTCTCGCTCTATCTCGCTATCTCTCTTTCTTTCTCTTTCTCTCTCTCAATTCCTTCTCGCTCTTTCTCTAGCTTTATCTCTCTATCTCTCTACTCTCTCTCTCTCTCTATCTCTCTCTGTCTTCTCTCTCTCTCTTCTTCTCTTCTCTTCTCTTATTTTCTCTCTCTCTCTCTCTCTCTCTCTCTCTCTCTCTGTGTGTTTCGCATGAGATAACATTGCATGACTTCCTTCCATTACGAAAGCGACAAAACGTTTATTTCTGTATTCATCCAGGGACGTCAAGCGTCAGAATTCTGGTTCAAAACAAGAACCTCTCTACGGATAATGTTTTTATAAATAATGAAACCAGGAATAGATCAGGGGTCGATAGACGGTGTTGTAGAACATGAACCTAAACGTGACCTAACTCCTCCACCCATTCATTTAAATCTCACTCATTTAATCTACAGCGAAAACAGTTTGCACCTTTTCATTATAATACATTCATAGATTTTTCAAGTTTAATACACCATAACTGGGTTACTTTGCATGTTATATCTTGTTTGCTTCAGTCAAGTCAGATTTTTGAAATAGTAAATGCTTAAGTTTTTGATATTTCCCTAATTCCCGTAATTGGTTAAATGTTTGGATTTTGGGTTTCAGAACAAATTACAATTGCAAAGGTATTTAACTAGAAAATACTAAATATATTAGCACAAATAATTAGGACCTCTTACGTATAGTGGTAACCTTATTATATATTTTAACTAAGTTACTCTGGCAAGCTATCTTTTATAAGCGTCAGGTATTTGATAAATGTATCAAATTTTTTGGGTCAAATCAGCTCATTTCAAAGGAAAATGTTATCATCTGTCTCCATAGAGGAATGAACAAAAAACCTAGTTACAGCAAAGCTCTAAAAAAATTATTGTCTGTTTCAAGATCACAAATGGACGCCGTCTGACAAGCTCCGGTTAATATTTGAACATAGCACTTACTGGTTTCTGAAAAGTAAATTACCAATTAGATCATGCATGCAGCACTGCGGTAATTAATTTAATATTACATGTAAAGGCCCGTAACTTTGTCACAAGTTAAACTATTTCTGCCAAAATGAGATTTCAAGAGAAATACCAGGTAGTTTTGATTTTTTTCTTCTTCTATATAATTCATAACAAAACATATAGCTTTCTACTGTAATCAAAGACAACATCGAGCACTTATGCTTTAGTTCTCTCTTAAATCCTTCAGCAGATGATGCTTCGAGCGGGCAAATGAACGGGTTCACTGCTAAAGTCTTATGAATAACTTAACACTACTACGTTTTTACTAAGTATTTAAACATAAATCATAAAAATATCGCTATGCGGTTTACATTATATGCATTATTAAAAACATTTATGCCAACAGAAAATTATAATCTCTTCGAAATTTAAGATTTACTCAAAAACAAGATGATGTGCTTAAAGTCTATTTCATTGAAGAAGACGTTGCCTTAGAATTGAAGTTTTACGCGATCAAAACAATTCGTTTGTTTTTATTGCCTAAGGTGAGATAATTATTCGGATAACGACCCGGAAGAAATGGAAATTAACTCTAAAATTTATCGTAAGCTTATCCTAAGCGTGTGTAGAAATGATTCTAATAGGCTTCACGACTGCGACCATGAGGTGTAAAGCCTAATTCCTCGGAAAGAATATTTAGTTTGACCTTTAAAGAAATTGGGCGACTATTTTTAAACCTCTTTTCTATAATTAAAATTGTCTTGAACGTAGCTTCACAGTGCCATTTTATCAACTCTTGGTTGAAAACTTACTCAAAAGCCCCTTCGTTTGAGATGTTTGGCCAAAATTCTGGAAAATATACTTTATTAACTTCCTTACATTTACTATTTACTGTATTTCTTAAACTACCTGCAACGAAAACCGTCAAAGTTGATCTTTATAAAATATAGTCAATAAATGAACGAATAAAATAGATCTATTTAATAAATTAATTAATTTACATTTCTTCATTTTCTAACTAGTTAGATTAGTCTTAGTATCATAATCTTTAATTGGAATTCTTTTCGTTGATTACAGATAGAGACTACTTCGACTTTAATTCAGAATTCCTTCCAGCTGGATAATGCGCAAGCTAAGCATTCGCTAGAATCTATAATAAGGCTCAAGATCTTTTTTTTCGCTCCTATACGAGCAAACTAGTGATAAAAGTAGGCATCTATAAGCTAAACCTCTCCTTGCAGAGTTTCGAGAGTATTTTAACGTCCTTTCCATCTATACAGAGGACGTCTTTAACTAAATGGGGAATGAACCTTGTACCTAATATTCTGCAAGCGAAAAGTTAACCGCTGAACCAAATTGTCTTGCTCGGATTATAAAATTTGTCAAGAATTTGTCCTGTCCAGACTATGATATGGTGTTAAAAATTCTGTCAAACACGACATCAAGATAATTTCAATAAAGCGTGATATCTGAATTAATATCCGTGTCAGGCGCGATCATATAGAGTCTATACCACGTCGTGACGAGAAATTGAAGATAACCATTGGCTAACAACTTAGAAGTAACTTCTAGGTTAACCAACGTTAAAGAAGATTTGCCACACACGTGGACATTACTGTTGCGCCAATAATTTTACAAGGAATTCATATGAGTAGTCCATTGGTTAAATGCAGAGCCTTGATATCGTAGCATTTATACTCCTTGATGAAATCTTTCAGTCAGATAATTTCAAAAATTTTTCATTTAAATATTTAAAAACGTATGAATGATTTGTCTTATTCGTGTTTCTTTGTTTAGTCTTATTCGTGTTTCTTTAATCATTTGCTTCTTTCTGTGATTATTTTACAAATTGTGAGAGCCGCAACGTATCTTTTGTTATCGGTTGTAATGGAGCTTTCAAATTGCACGGTTATGATAAAAGAATTAAAGTAGTCTTCATATAAATTCGCTTATCTTGAATACCCTCATAATGAAATCTCTATAAAGCTAGCCCTCCAAAGAGAGTGAGGTTTTATTTGCTGCATTTGATATTCAGAGGACCTCTACTCTATTTGAACCTCATATGCATACGCCTACAACTTAATCAGTTTTGTTTTGTTATTGTTTATTTTACTTTAAACTTATTCACTTTATTTCGTTTTCATAAACTTACAATTTTTGCTATATTAAACTTTAGGGTCATTTCGATAGTTAGTGGATGGAGTTTGAAAGGTGCCACCGTCGTTTTAAATCTTATATGGATGCATAGTAAATATAAATTAATAGTGTATTTGTAGCTTATAAAACTGTAGTAATATTAATAAGGTCTATCACAATTGTCAGTTTAGCATGGTTTCATTAAGATGTACGAATTTATAGTAGTGTATACTCTTTTCACAACATGTATCATGATATCCTGTATTTCTAAGAATTTTTATTCTTTTTAAATGTTTATTTCTAGTTATATTTGTATTTGTCAGTATCAAGTTGATGTTGAAATAATCATATATCTTTCGCTCACTATATCTTGACTTTATACACTGATTCTTGAATGTCGACAACGCTTATCAACCCTTTCAGACATTCTGCACAAACAAGATAGTTTTGTTTTCGCCAGTGAAATAAATAAAATAATAATAAAATGATAACCTCGAGCTGTTTGATTGATCAGCAATGCACTTGTGATTGTCATGTGTAATTATTTGATAACTCGGTCATGATGACCTATAAAAAGTTGAAAATATGATTTATTTCGTTGCATACCTTCTACTATGTCTTGATATTGCTTATATTTATTACCGCTTTCCGTGGCCCAGTTGGTATAACGTTTGTGTGCTAAGAAAGATGGCAAGGATTAAAAAATCCCACCTACCATCTCATTACACATGAGACGTGTAATGTGACCGTTTCACTACACACGGGTAATTACAGTGAGCAGGTTTTTAGGGTCATATATTTTTAATATATTTTAATTGAACTTGGAAGAATTCGACAATTTCGCTGTTAACATGGCGGATGGGGGCTCTCAGCATTTATAGAATCATGGCTGCTGATGATAATCGCACAGAAATTCTTTCATAGACTGCTTCTACAAATACGGAACTTTCAATAAGATCTTTGATTTGCATTCAGCTCGACTTTTATTACACACAATATCTCAAATCTCCGGCGATAATTATTTCAGAAAGGCAGCGCAGAAGCGTGCCATGCAATTCATTGACCACTGATATGAGAGCAGTTTAACGCTTACTCTGCATTTATTATACGTAATTCAAAACACTTTAAATATTTGTAAACCACGGAATAAAAATATTAACCGAGAGAAAATGAATCTCGAACTTTGTAAATATTTGCGACTAAACAACTGTGACTAAAAAGAATGCCCTAGATACTGGCTATCCCTTCCATCTAATTTACGATCATCTCGCTCCGTTAACTGTTTCAATATTAATATTCGTCAGTACTTATTAAATAGTTATTAATTATACTGATCTTAAATGTATTATTATGCCTACCTATCATCATTATTTTCTTTATTTTGAATTTCTTTATTTCAATTCTTTAATCTCTACTTTATATTTTCATTTTAAGTTCACTATGGTTCACATTTAAATTGTGCTCACTTATTGCATTTACTTGTTCGTTTGCACTGCTTGTGAACTGTACTGGGTTGAATGACCCTTTTTGGCGATCTAAATAAATAAATGGGGTAAACAGTAATTAATCATAATTACTATTGGCCCAATTCTTTGGTATCACAGCTGTAATAGTTTTCAGAATATGTTGTAAGCTACGGATGTAGAAACTTATTTGAAACATCCCATACCATATCAAAATCTCTTCCATTCCCTTTAGAAAAAAATACTATATATCTACATCTATATATATATATATATATATATATATATATATATATATATATATATATATAGTAAACTTCTCCTCTAAAATATTATCTTGATTAAACTAAGAATCTTAAATCCCTATTCAAATCTTGTCAAGATTTTTAATAACTGTTGTTCATTTTTTTACAAAGAGAATCTAACAAGTGGTATGTATTTCTAAAAGCAAAGTTTCATCTCGTGATTGTAAAATCCCGAAGATTACTTTGACTTAGTCCGAGTGAGGTTTTAGAGCTTACAACCTACTGAGAAATCCAGAGTGTTAAACAGTGAACAAAATCGAAGATTTACTGGCGCTTCGCAGGATAAGCACCAGATAACGAGGCTGGGATAATCGATTCTGGATTCAAATCCTCGACGATTCCGCAACTCCACTCACGCCTGGAAGAGTTTGGCTTACCAACTCAATCCATTTGTATCCATGTCTCGGATTCCCCTGTTAATCTTTCCTTAACCTGGTTTGCTCGGGTTACCTTAAGTTCTACTAGATGAGCGTAAAACAAAATTTAAACGATCATATATTATGGACCTTGCTTAATATGGTTTAAGTTGTACCTTTGTGCAAAAGGCTAATTCTGTTGACATAATGTAACCTTCATGTGTTATATCCGGCCAATTATGAACATACCAGCCGTAAACTGCACTTGTCGTACAAAGCGACTAAGGAAGAACTGAGGTAGGCATCATTGGCAGAACACTAAATAAAGAAAAAGAGAGAGAAAGATATGTATAGAGAGAAGTAGAGAAAGAGAAAAAGTGTGTGTGTGTGTATAGTAACTGCTTGGTTTTAATTTTTAATGTAAAAAGAAAGAAGAAGTTGTAATAAGAATTAAGCATATGTGGGATTCTCATAAACAGAAATTGCATCATAATTAGGTGTGCAATTAGAAATATTATAAAGTTATATTTAGTTCTAGGAACAATTACAATGGTTTTTTAATTATAATTGTATTTCAAAATCTATAAAATTACAAATGCGCTTAAAATTGAAAACAAGAAGGACGATTAATAATAGAGTTCAATTCTGACTTAGAAACTAAGTAGGCATAATCCATGTTAAAGGCTTTTTACTTTAAAGAGTATGGAGTTTTAGACTATAAAATATGTTAATTGAAAAAACTTCTGCTTATATTTGCAATTAACCAAATCACGGTCGACTAATCGCGGAACAAAGACAACAAAACCTGATTCCCAATTGACTTTTGTAAAATAGTTGACGTCATGTAAAAATGAAACATGCTGTGAACAATGAAATCATTTTGACTTTACTTTCATTCATTAGGCACCATTTAATAACTCTACTGCTTATAATCGCAGAGTTATGTCAGCATGCTGCTGATATTCACGGTCTTCTTCAGTACCATCTTTATCTTTTGCAATTTCACTTGTCTATTCCACTCAACTGTCTTAAGTTAACACGTGAAGATAAACCAAAAGTCAATAAATCTCTTAGGGTTTTAATTCCAAAAGTTCTGGATGAAGTATGCAAAAATTAAAGACGTATGGTCTAACACTTAGATAAAAATGCTGGTTAAAAGCTAATGTTAACGTCAGTTTCCTCACTAGAAAGCGATGTTAGTGACTGGCGAGCACAGGTTTGAACCCCACACGTACTATTCCGCGGTCAAATATCTGACCGTCATCGCCACTAGCTCTTAAAGTATGGTTTACCGTTATATGTTGGTTTTTAAAGTATGGTTTACCGTTATTCATATTATGTTGGTTCACAAGCAACTGTTTACAAATGCGTATAAGTGAAAAATTGAGACAATGGTCAAGTGTATTGCAGCTTTCAATTACCTTTTAGAGCAACATTAGAAAACATTTAGAGAACTGTAACCTACAAGTAGATTGTACTGCCTTCAGCAAGGGCAATGTAAAATAGCAGAATTCGTTTGAGACCTTGACACCTTGCGTGCACAACAACCATACTACCTAATAGTACTTTATTTAAGCAGTGGTTACGTATCGTCCTAATCGAGAAAAAGTTTGCTTTAACGAACTGCATTTTGTGGATAATATTGACAGTTAGATAGATAATCTTGATTTAATTAGCGACATCCATGACAACTGCGAAAATAACGAAAACCCGAAGACATTCGTTGTCACAATTAGATTCTTTATAAGGACACGTGATCTTCGCTAAGCGCTGTCTGCGTCTATAAATAGACCTCGGATGCAGTTGAATGCGTAGATGGATCAATATAACATTCAACATTCATCGTTCTTTTCTCTTTTTGTTTTATGTAAAAATGTGCTTAGCTCTGAAAAAAGTTGAGATCAATTCTTTAAAGTGACTATTTCGGTCGCATACAAGCTTCTACATGAAGCTCTCTAATGGACAATCATTTATATAATGCAACTGCAGACTTGATATAACCTTAATTGATGTAAGAGGTAAGCTTAATGGGAGCTATTGGCAAATAGTTATAAAATAAAAATACCACTAAAATAACCTGCTTTCATTGACTTTAGCAAGAGCAAATATTACAGGTCCTAGATGTGTATTATGTCGCATACAAAAGGGCATATCAGAATTGTAAATAATTTAGTATAAGCGAGTATATGACTTTGTCTCTCTACTCTCTTTACTCTCTCTCTCTCTCTCTTTCTCTCTCTACATTTCTCCCTCCCTCTCTATTTCTCTCCATCTTTCTCCCTCTCTCTCTCCCTCCCTTCTCTCTCTCTCTCTGTATTTATGTAATTCCCAACCGCAGAGCCATTTTTATTCTTCCACTGCCAAGGCGCAACACACACGACTGCAGAGTTTTCTTGCTTTAGCTACAATTTATTTATTTATTTATAGTTACTATTTTAGTAGGTATTAGTCTTTATTTATTTTTTAATTTCCGTTGTAATTAGTTATCGTCCTCTTTTGATCGCGTGTTATGATTCAATTACCGCGAAATGTAAAAATAACGTCCATCACTTTGGGAAATATTTGTTGCTGACTAACCATGAATTTGAATCCAGGCCTCACGATTCCGATTTGCTCGCCCTACATCTGCGACAAAACCCAGATGTCAGATTAGCCCTTAATGATGTGACATACTGTCTTGTTTATTGCTTTATCTGAACAAATATACGAAGTGCGAAAGTCGTTATGTAATATTATAAAAATGTATTCTTTGTAGTTCCTGGGAAACCCCGTAGCTCACGGGTATGAAGAAAAGTAGGGGTTAGGGACGAACTCCCCCCACTGTGACAGCACATTTGACAAAGCATAACGCTTCAGGTCGGTAAGATACTCGACCGCGGATCAGTATGTGTGAGGTTCAAATCCTGGGCTAGCCCGTCACTGACATCGCTTTCGAGTGAGGAAACTGACGTTAACGTTAGCTTTAGCTTTTATTTAACAAAATCTTCAATTTAATCCTTCTTAATCTGATGTCCCAGATTTTTCGGGACGAACAGGATGTTAAATTTTTATAAATTTAACATATTTTAAAACTTTAAAATCGTTGGATATTTTTCATTCATTCCTCTTCCATCCACTTTTTGAATATTGTGTCGTACGTCTCCGGTGCCCTGCACTATTGGGATTGAATTCCAGATCCGACATTAAGCGGCATCAGTAGTGCACTAAGTACACGTTATGATGTCGTTTAGGGGGATTAGGAGGGTTGGGGAGGGGGGACTCGGCTGGTCGCTAGGATCTGAGCTATCCATAAATTCACGAAGATACCGACAAGAGACTAGCCGTGCTGCCTTGTATGAATACTAGTACTACCCATTTAACTATGGTACATTTATCTATCTATGATACCGTTGTTGTAGAGAAGTTTACTCTAATAGTATCTAAAGAGCTTTCCTTCACAATTCAGGTAGCAATATAAATAATAAATTATAAATACCATTAAATGCTAGAGCTAATATTAACGTCACTTTCCTTACTCGAAAGCGATGTCAGTGACGGTCGAGCCCAGGATTTGAACCCCGCACATATACTAATCCGCAGTCGAGTACCGCCATCGAAACTGGCTCTAGCCACGTAATACAAGTAAGCACAAAAATATAAAATTATACAAGTAAAGACAAAAATAAAAATGAAGAAATGTAGATATGTATTTTCATGTTGTATATATACATGAATATAATTAAAAAATGAACAATCACTTTCAATAATTTAAATTCCTGATGAAGTGATTAGAATATGTTTCTAATTTCATATTAATGCGAAATAAAGCGATGCAGAAATCTCTCTCTCTCTCATTTGTTTCTCTTTCTCACTCTTTCTTTTTCTCTCTCTGTAATACGGAGAGATTGAGAGAGAGAGAGAGAGAGAGAGAGATAGAGAAAGTGAGAGTGACGGAGAGGAATTTTGAGGATGAGAGAGAGGGAGAATGAGAGAAACAGAAAGAGAGAGGAGATGGAAAGAAGTCAGAGAGAGAAAGAGATTTTCTACATCGCTTTTATTTCGCATTAATAAGAAATTTGGAACATATTCGTTTCATCAGGAATGAAAACTATTGAAATTGGTTGTTCATCTTGAATAATACATATATTATACAGGTAGCAATATAAATAATAAATTAATATAGTAAAATGATATAAATAATAAATTATACTGCATAGACATGTTTCTAAGTTTATATGCATTATATCTACATTTATATCTGCGGGTATTGGAAAATATGCCAAAATTGTAACTCCATTTCCATGCACAAGGACATTAAGAGAGCGAGAGAGAGAGAGAGAGAAGGAGGGAGAGAGAGAATGAGATAGAGAAATGGAGAGAGAGAGCGAGACTGTAAGGTTGAGGCATGCTACTATGAGTTTCGATGTTACCTTTTATTGTTTGCAAAGGTTTTGACAATTAATGGCCATCGCAGGTCACACAATTCACATTAATAGGCTACTATTCTGATGCAGGAATTCTATTTCTACTCTGCCAACCCAGAATTCAATCATGCTAAATTTGCTCAATTAAGGCATTAGCGAAAGTAGGTCATCGATTTTTGCAATTATTTACTAATATCACAGGGGACAGCGAAATGCGTCTGTACTCGTTTAGTTCCGCTATTTTTATGCTTAGGCTCTCGATTGTATTATTAAATGTAATAAATAATAATAATATAATAATAAAGGTTTAACGTCCGTTTCCTCATACAAGGATGATGTCAGGGACGTCCCCATCACATGTCAATATAAATCGATTCACCCCAAACGTCCTGAAAATAATATGTGCTGAAGAGAAAGAATAAGAGAAAGTAAAGAAACTAAGCTAAACATAAAATAAGGCGCAATGAATTCATTCATTGAAAACCAGATTGAACTAATTTTCTCAGCAGAGTTTAATACGATTATCTCGTAGCACATGGCTTATTAGATGGGCGGAAATGGTTCGATGAGTTCCCAACGCTATTCCTCTTTATGGACAAAGTCAATTTCATTTCTGATCGAACACTGCTATACGTTCTCCCTCTCTCCAGGGATACTGATCGAAATGAAATATATCTATAGTTCTATAGAATATCAGCACCTTAAAGACTTTCTATTCCCATTCGTTCGCTCAATCATAGGGCATCAGACGTTGATCTATGCCAGACCTCGGAGCCCATCTATTCAATCTCTTGCTTTCAAAGGAACTCAGTTTTAACTGCTTCTCGTCTCAGTTCAAACATTTACTAAATCTGCTACTGCCAGGATATCATGGGATTGCAGCATTAGGACATTGACATTTAAAATGTAAAAAACAATTAGTATTTAGAACACTACTGTAATCCAAGTCAACATCGAACACTTGTAAAACCAAGGTCAAGCTGATAAACAAAACAATAGGAAGATCCATTAATGGTTCCTATCCGATATTCCGAAAACCGTTTTAGTAAAGAACCAATTCAATGCAAGCAAGTGCTCTTCACTCAGCAAACTGTAAATGTGCAGATCTTCACAATTTTATGAACTACATTCAGCCTATATTGGATATCTATCGCTTTCAAGCAATATTCATCATATCGCTTGTTTGTTAGTCGCTGTAATCTTTAATGTAAAGCATTAAGCGCTTAATTGGGCTTGAAACTATAGTGCTCTGCTTAAATTGAAAATCATGAACATGCACTATTTGTACAGTACGTATATAGATAACATAATACTATATATATATATATATATATATATATATATATATATATATATATATATATATATATTTCTCTCCCTCGTAGTACACTGTCCACTGGCAGGTCCATGATATATAACGCCTGGAGCCACTGGCTGAAGCCAGTGGCGATGATGGTAAGATACGCGACCGCGGATCAGTATGTGCGGGGTTCAAATCCTGGGCTCGCCCGTCTCTGACATCGCCTTTGAGTGAGGAAACTGACGTTAACGTTAGCTTTAGCTTTAGCTTTTGGCCTCCGATCTTCTCTGTCTTCTGTTTCCTCTTCAAGTCCACATACGAGTGGGTCTTTAAATCATCTAACGTGATAAACCGTTATTCTTGAGGGACTCTATTTTGTAGTTTCATTACATGCATTTATATATAAATAATAATTGTTAAGTCGAAATTTAAATAATTCAATCAAATAGACTGTTGCGTTAATATAATCTCAAACTTGACGGGCAGTTATCAATGATCATAAGTAGCTATTACGTGTAATATTTATCTGGAAAATGTGTTAAAATAACTAAGCAAAACAAAATACGTTAGAGTATAATTAAATTCAAAACACTTCATTACCATTAAATATAATATAAAATAAAAAATGCATTTACCAACAGTTCACCGTAGTTCTGTTCTCTCGTATACTCTGATAGTATTGATTAATTGTGTGTTTTAGATAGTCAACTTAAAATTATTGAGCTTCATTCGTCAGATTTCAAAGAAATTGTTAGCCGGAAGATTTTTCATTATCTGATCCCAGAGCACAAAGAGGTTTGAAAACGCTTATTGGTAAATACATTTCCCTTACATCGACATTAGCTGGCGAAACGGACATTAAATGCTTGCTATTATTGCTTTGCATATTGCGAAATTCTCAGCGTAACTGATTACATATTGTATTTAAAATCAAATTCATTGTCATAAAAAACGAAACGTTAAACACACAAAAATCTGCTTGTGGATTTGATAGTCACTTGTTGACGTAATTTCGAGCATCATTGACTTACCAATGGAATCATAATGTCAAAACAGTTCTTGTCGTAATTGAAGAATTGATATAGTAGAAGCAGCAGCGGCAAGATGATAAAATTATGATTGTTATTTGTCTTTTAATTAAAGGCGTTAGAATTTCTCAGCAGATTTCACCTTAATAAAGATTTATTCTGAATATACACTCAGCCTTGCTAAATGCATGATCAGAAATACATCTATAAAATTAAATCTAATACGCCTACAATAATTATGGTTTTTATATCCAATGGTCAATGGTGATATTTGCTTACTATATGGATGTATTGTAACTGCTAGCTAATAGTCTAACCATTGTTCTATAATATTATTATAGGACAATAATATTATATATTAGTACAATTATAGTTATAATAATATTATCAATTAATACATACGTAAAAATTATTATTATTATATGATTATTATATTATTATTATATTCACTGGAATTATTAAATTTTATCTAAGTACAGTCATGCAGTATGATGGGCTGAGTAAATTAAGTTACAGTGCATTATTTGACCTTATCAGACTAGTATTATGTATTTGTAGGTTGTAGTATGTTTAGCGTCAAGGTTCAGAAGCACAAGGCTTCTTTTCAAGACGACTCGACACACTCGAGCTACCGTCACAAAGATTAAGGTAACAGTATAGTACTGTATCTACCATGGCTAAAAACACCAAACAAGTATAATATACATTTAAATCATATAATATGTATTTGTAATTTAGATACATATCCTTATCTTAGTTGTGTCAGCAGGCAAAAAAGGCGTTAACGTCAAATCTCCTTCTAAACTGGACTGATTTAATTCCACCTAACTGTCACTGGCAAATGATCTCTTAATGACCAAGAAATTACCAACTTATACCAGATACACGTTGAACATTTTACACTTCAGTAACAGACAGATTGAGAGAGAGAGACAGTGATGAATTATATCTGGTACAATGATATCATACATTTTTATGTTTGCTTAAAAATACTTTCTCTTCATGTCATGTTTCTAACTTGATAGGCGCTAGACTGCACTGGGCTTGACTTTGATATATTTGTTTTTTGACTCGTAACCGCGCAGAAATCACATAAGCCTTTAACCCTATCAAAGATTACCAAAAGCTAGCATCTCAAGGATAAAACCATCCATCCATTCGAGAAATAAGATTTATCTCTTCTAGATTATAAATTCACCATTAGAATATGCAGAAATATGTACATTTCGAAATACAATTATACTGGAATGAACAACTTTGGTTATGAGATCGCTCAATTATAGTCATATGAAGAGAAAAGCGTTTATTGTAGAGATAACTTTTAACTAACTAACTAATTTAGAAATAACTAACTACTGTTCCTTTTCCTATATTTGTAATTTAAAGTAATAAAATTTGTTTCTTTCCTATAAAGAAGATGATCGTCCGAGCACCAATACTAAATACTGTTTAGTTTGTCTGAACAAACCTCGGATCCGCACGTAAGCTAAATTTTATGACGGCATATTTTGGAATAGAACTCCGCCCAATGGGACATGAGGTAAAAACTTTAAAACTAGATAAATGGATCCAAAATGACACATTTTTTCTGTCATAAATTTTCATCGGAAATATAAACTTAACTCAGTTCATATGTGTATCATATTGTACGAAATCTGTCTCAACGTCGTTTAGTAACGGCAATAAGGTATTTTAAATAATTGTTGCACAAAATTGCAGAACTTCTATGATCAAATGTAGAATAACTATTTCTAAGATATTGCTCGGACGCTCTACGTAAAGATAAATTTTAATTCTCGAATAGATGGTTGGTTATATCATTGAGATGTTAGATTTTGGTAATCTTTGAATAACAGTTTGGCATATCAAATTAATTTAACATATTGCTTCAGCGAGATTATTTATCTTAAATCATACTAATGACTATCGATTAAATCGAATATTATTAGGGTTCTTTTTTATTAAACTTTCCGTCATAGAATCGACTAGATTAAGATTCGAAAAGATTTCATTGCTCTCTGTTCGCTCAACCCTAAGGTCGCATAAAGATATTGTTGTAGCATAGAGATACTTCGGGATCAATCATTATCTGAATCTATAGACCAATTTATTGATTAACTGATCCGGAAATCAGATGAACAAAATCATGGTTCAGGAAGATTACATAATCTCGCTCAGTGCGGTCAAAGTCTTCGGCGCTACAAAAGTCTGTAGAAAGAGTCCAAACGCAAATCTATCTCTCACTCTCGTATTGCACTGCCCATTGGCTGGTCCATGGTAAATAGTCTTTTAAATTTCGCTGTTTGTATATTTATACATAAATTTCATACATTTTCTATACGTTTAACAATTTTGATACCGTTTCCGACATTTTTATCCAGAAACCTCAGGAACCCCCTCCCCTCGCTTGAGTGGGGCTGTACATTTTAAGAATGCGGGGTATTTGGACTGATCAGTCATTTTCCGGAATCAACATCAAAACAACAAAGGAATTGAACCTTCATTTCTACATGAAACAGATCTCATAAATTTCAGATCAAGACGGGTGCGACCATTATGTAACAAAGTGCACATGGGCGAGACATTGAATTGAGACGATCCATCATGCTGACTGGATTTATGATGAGACAGTTTTGAATTATATTGCGCCGATTCAATTTTGCATCATCTTCAGCTGCATTGTTCGGTTGGAAATATGAATAAAATAATAAATGGAATAAACTGAACTTGTGGGATCAGGGATGTTGTTGATATGGACACTACACTCTCCGCAATACATAAGGCCGTAATCAATCAATCAATTACTCCATCATCATTCAACGAATTTCTTTCTAAAAGGCTTTGGCAGCAATGACTTGAGGTGGTAAAGCCTGCCACAGCAGCAGTATGGAACGCCGTATAACTGAAATTTTAACTGAAATTTAACTGAAATTTTAACTGAAATTTTAACTGAAATTTTAACTGAAATTTTAACTTAAATCTATAAGCCGGCATTTTGATAACGAAATTTGAAACGACAGAAAATTTTAAAGGGCTATAATTATTTAAAATTATAACTGTTACAAAAGTAAAGGGCTATAATGCTGCAACACAACGTAGCCCTATGTCCCCTGTAGTAAGAATACACGTGGCAGATGAATATACACTGTAGAATATGGAATCTTACGTACACTTCTATAATAGGAAATAAAATAGCAAATACCTATTTCGGAACTGGTGTTTAATTATACACTGTATCAACTTTCATTAGGCCAATATGGATTTTGTTACCATGCGACAAATGTTACCCATGGCAAAATACTTGAGAAATAGCAGTATGTTAAATTGGCCCCCTTACTTGCGGTTTGATGGAAAGAGAAAGTGAAATGTAATGCTAAGAAAGCATATTAAAATTGGATGTTGCTAATATCACATTTGTCTCTTGCAATTTGTAACTAAACCCATTAGAAATGTGTTTTGTAATTTGTAGCGAAGTTGGTATCAATTATGTTGGTATGAAATAAGTTGGTATGAAAATGAAACATTCATGAGGAATTCTTGGGCATTGTGAAGGACTTTTGTTAAAGGAGGTTTAAAGACATTTTGATTGGGGGTCTCAAGCACAGTAGCTCTAAGATGAGAGACCATAAACTAAAAACGGGTTGAAACCATCAATTTTCGTATCAGGGGTACATTCCCCTGCCCCTAATTCCGGTATAGTTGATAAACTTGGATAAACATTAACTTCACGATGGTCAAACATTCTTTATAAATTAAATATTCACTATTTAAAATTCCTCTTGCTATGTGGACCTTTATTAAAGAGTTGAAAATAAGTCAATGCTTTGACACATCCTTGAAATCGAAATACAATAAAACTAGCCTCAATAACACCAGGTACAAAATTTATGGAAAATATATATTTTATTCGAATTAGTAATCACTTCTGACTGAGAATAGGAAATTTTTAAAAATCATGAGCCACTGCGCAGTGTTTGTGGAGTATAGAATTTGAGCTGTTCTCGTGTGTCAATGAAGTAAAGGTCGCACAAATAGTCGTCGTTTTTGGTAAACCAATATCAATGGGCCTATCCACTCCAAATCCACGATCGTGGATGAAGCATCTGTAGATGAAGCCAGCATTCCATTAGATAAGTCATCCAACTTTCAGCATTAGATGTCGTAAAGGCCTACTTTTCGAAAAGATTAACATTGAAGCAAATTTCAGTATTGATATATTATTTTATTAATTTATTAATTTATGAGATATGTAATTTTTTATTTAATTTGCAGAATATTTTCAGATAGGCATGAGAGGTTCTTCTCTTTTATTCCCTAAATCTGGACTATTTTTGTGAATTCTGCATCGTTTTGAACATTACACCGTTTTAATTTACAACATTTTGCTCGTTAGCTTGGATTTAATTCAATAGTGTTCGATTTTGTCATTGATGACGGTAGCACTCCAATAATTCCTGTTCTTTTTCATCATATTTTCGTATGAACGCTGCAGAGACAAAGTAATCCCGACCAAAGAAAACGATAAATTAAAATAATATACTCGTGTTTTGGCACGAAAAGGTTTGATAGCGACATGTTGCTAGATTGGCATGTGAGGAGAATGGCTGCATGGTTGTTGGAGAAAGGAATAAAGTTTAAAAGGGTGACTCAGCCCGAATCCTGTATGATCCTGTATGGATCCTGCAAGCATATTGATCAAAGAAGGCGAGGAATCGGTTAAGGTGACGGGTGAAAGGGTTGATCCAGACTGGCAGGTATAATAATAAACATCAAAGCAGAACAAGCCGGGTGAATCAATGCGCTTTCAATTGTTTACATGGATCACCCACATATGGTGTCCTCTCTCTCTCTCTCTCTCTCTCTCTCTTCTCTCTCTATCTCTCTCTCTCTCTCTCTCTCTTTATCTAGTATTTTGCCAAGTGGCAGGTTCAAGGTCCACATGCTTATATCACATTTTCAAATGTGATATTAGCTTCTTTGCCCGTTACTGACATCGCTCTCGGGTGAGGAAACTGATATTAACCTTAGCTTTACCAGCTTTATTTTGTAACTAGTGATGTGCTGTTTTGGGTGGTTTTGGATACCTATTTAGATACCTTTATATCTTTGGCGAATATTCGGCTTGTTATAAAAACTCCAAATATGGCGGCCCCCGTTCGCCTTGACTAAACAAAAGATTAAGTTAGACATTAAAGAGCGCGAGAAGAAACCGAAGAAATCGAGAGAGAAAACGTTAGTATCGATCATAGCGAAAGTTCCAACCATGCGTGCCCATAATTACTTTCATTGCAGTAGTCTACCTGAGGAAGAGAGGGGGAGGGTGTGAGGGTTACCATCTCTTAGGATTTTATATGTCAAGTATATATTGTTTATAAACTTGTTTTTCTAAGAAGTGCTCTAATGGAGCGAGAAAGCAGACTTTGAGTATGAAAATGTACCTTGAACCTGCCACATGGCAGTGCACTAAAGAGAGAAGAGATTGTTTATAATTCAGTTTCTCAAATATAAATCTCTAAAGATTGGCTTATATCCTTCTGCGAAATTTATTTTAGTGTTATTTATCTCAAAGTAAATAAGCGTAGAAAAACTGGATTAATATTCCATTAGAGAAATGGACCTTAATCAACTCACTAGAGATTTCTGGACTTTGAATTCAAAGTCGCAGACGTCACTTTGACGTGACGTTAAGATTTAAGAATCTAAAGATTTTAAACTAATATTAAACTTCAACAATATAATTAAGAGTCTAATATTCCCTGACTCTACTAAATTAAACTTAAAGCACTCATTTGCTCTCTTGTACTCTATTGCTCTTTAAAAATCTATCGAGAACATTGTGTAACAAAACTATCGAGAACATTTTGTAACAAAACTATCGAGAACATTTTGTAACAAAACTATCGAGAACATTTTGTAACAAAACTATCGAGAACATTTTGTAACAAAACTATCGAGAACAGTAAAAATATAAAATTCAGAGATGAAACTGTAAGATTGATATGTGTCAACCACGAGTTGAAAGTTTATTGCTGATTAATGAGATGAGAGACTAGCTCAGTATTAAAATTTGACATGATGATAGTATTAGGAATAATGTTGCGCTGATATTGAACGAGGCCATAGAATAATATCTCTTAAACAATACTAATTTTTATGAGTCAATATAGAAAAAATCCGCTGAGTTCTCTTTATAATACTTCGTTAAATTGTCTTTATTATGAAATAGAACAGATGTGATAATCGATGATGTGCTCAGTGTGACCTGGAAGATGACGATGCTCGAATATGTGCCTCTGACTCATACCTGAATCTCACAAACTACTAAAGAGAGAGAGAGAGAGAGAGAGAGAGAGAGAGAGAGAAGAGGAGAGGAGAAGAGAGAGGGAGAGTGAGAAGAGGAGAGAGAGAGAGAGAAAGAGAGTTCAGATAAAATTCTCTCCGTAAAACTACAATATTATTTAAAATATAAAATTCAAAATATTTAATTTTTGCTTGAATAGATAGCACAAGGTTGTGGATGTTTTAGCCCTAAACCAGTGGCTCACCTTTTGCAGCTTTGTTAAACATGTAATTCCACTGGCAGAACTTTTGTGAACTTCTAAAGGCATCCAATTGCACTCAATCAAATAATCTCAAATCTTTTCGTCGGTTTCATGCAAGGTCAAATCTTCTCAAAGAGATCTTTGCTTCAGGAACAAAAGTTAAATTAATTACTCGAGAGATTGGCTAAATTTAATTTTTCGACCAGACTCTAGAAGTTGCCATCTGTGAATCTATGGATATATCGACATAGGAAGAAATAATGTCGCTAGATATACTTTACTCGTTTTATTTCATTTAAAACTTTTAAAACCTGCTTCAGCAGAACTATAATATATTTGATTAAAGAATTTCTAATCGGACCATAGTTATAAATATGGCTAAAGTAATAGTATCACATTTTAATAGTATAAATTTTATATTTAAAAGATACAATAACTAGGTTATCAATTCGGACAGAATTAATGCCATCGCAAAAAACAGAATCGCCGGTCTAGAGACCGGCGATAAATAGAGATTAATAGAGACAATCAAGAAAAAGAGCCACGTAAAATATAGTTTTAGTATTTATTTTACGTCATTATTAATGAAAAAGAGTTTATTTTTCATGCGATATTGATATGACAATATCTTTTAATTACTTCCTACAACATACCGATTCACCCAAAACGTATGCAAAGCAAATACTGAAGAAATAAGATTCGTTATGGTGCACATCCAGTGATAAAAGTCACTGTCAGTATAGATGTAGCAGTAATAGTACATAGGTATATGTTTTTTTCTAAAAAGGATATATAAATTATGTTGCATATACTTTTGATATGCTATTTAAAGAACTAGGTATCTGTCATCGTTATCCTGTATCTTTGAAAATGTTAGAGCAACATTCGAGTTACTTTCCCACTGATATAATTTATCTTAATTGATCTCACCGACTGCATCTCTATTTTGACTTTCGTATTTCATTTAATTGCAAATGAGCATTTAGAAGATCTAAGTAATCACCTATGCAGGACACTGCCTAAAGCAATTAGTCATTAGATGTACACTGCGCAGATTGGTTTCAAGAAATCTCTAGGAAAAATATCCTACAAGTTTATACGAATGGCGTTCGCGCCAATGAATTCCGCCTTATTGACGTCTTGGAATAACCAAAAAGGTGTCTTTACAATGTAGTGTTGGACTAAGAGATTTTCGTTCTAAGCGGCAGGTTCAAATTGCAAAATTAATAGGACAGTCGGTTTTCTCTCTCAGTCAATAAATTCTTTTTATCAATACATTAAATCCACCATGAGAGCTAATATCTTATAAATCTTAACTTAACATGTAACTTGAAAAATCGGCTTCTGAAGTGATTTCAAATTGTCTTCCTCAAATTGTCTTCGTCCTGCTTAGTCGCCTCTTACGTCACTTGCAGCCTATGCATGGAAAGCCTAGGCTAGTCAGTAGAGACTCAGAAACAACGTAACGTGGGGAAGGTTAAGGAGTTTAATTCTCAGTAATTTAAATCCAGTAGACCTAGTTTTAGATCGTCGGGATATGCTATTGATCCATTGATTCATTGATCATAAGCAATGTCAGAAATCATAGTCTCGTCTCTCTGAAGATCATTTGACAAGATATTTCCAAGAAACTGCAGTAAAAAATTGATTTAGATGATCAATCAGTCAATATAATGAATGGTCTAGCAGTTCTTGCCAATATTGGAAGAAACTTGGAAGTGAAAGTGTTTGTAACTTTAAGAAAACCATGCGGATCTAGTTGTTGGATTGTAGAATTCACGTTAGCTGCTCATTTCCATTTGAAAAAAATATTTGAAATACAATACAAAGGACTCAATGGGAAAGAATTGCTAAAATTCGTCGGAGAGAATATTTCGAAGCTCGTGAAAAAGAAATTAAAACCCAGCAGCGAATGCAAATCATGAAACATCGGCCCGCTGCGAAACATTTTATGGACAACAGCTCTTTGACAAATGATCGAAAACATTTGACAAGACATGGAGATTTAATGTATCTCAGCTCCGTCTATGTTTTATTTTACACAACTTCTCAGCATCTCTGTGTACTTATTTGTACGTCTGATTCTGTTCGTTCTTGTGTCTGTTGCTAAATATCGCTTTTTCTGCCATACTCCAGGAGATGCAGAATTATAAAAATTTAAATACCTTAAGGCAATGCCGAGAGAGAAGAGGTACATGTAAATATTTTATCATGTCATTGATAATAGTGCATCCCATAATCAGAGACTTATTAGCTCTTCGGTGTGAAAAATGACCACTAAGTTAACTTTCTTGCAATTTCTTTCACTTTAACTTTCTTGCACTTTCTTGCAAAGATTTATGTAACAGAGTTATGCCTCAAAGCAGCTTAACTGGACCGGTTGAGTTTATACTTCTATCTATTGAAAGAGCGATACGAGCGGGTATGAAGGGGATATGACCATACATGATGATATCTACTGTGGTATTACCGTTTTTTCCTAAAATTTAGCCTGTTCTTCATTAACTCATTCATATTTTCTGTGAATGTTTTAAATCTGCTTTATTTCGAAGGATACAGTGGCTATGTCATTATAATATCTGACAGTGGATTAGTTTGAGAGTGGTTCTTATCCTAATACCTCACGACACTGATGTCACTTGCGAGAGATGAAACTTACGTCTACATCAGCGTTTGCCTTTTCGGCTAGATGATACGGGATTTGAACTTTGCACTTTGAAATTAGAGGACAGCTAATTTCAAATATGTCGAATATGCCCTTTTCAAATATGAACAAATACGTCGTTAAAGCCTAACAGTTTATGGAGTCACATCTAGTAATTGTTTCCGTAAAACAGAGTCATTCAACAGTCAGACATGGATTTGATTAGGCTATAATGACTTATTACTATAACAGGCAAACGTTCTATCAACTTGGCCGTCTAGCCGGTACATTTCGTCATGACGCAACCTATTTCAATTTATGAATTTAATCATAAAGATAAGCATTGCGATAAGCATTGCGATAAGCATTGTGATAAGCATTGCTATTGAGATAAGCATTGTGATAAGCATTGCTATGGGCATTGTGATTAGCATTGCTATAAGCATTGTGATAAGCATTGCTATAAGCGTTGCGATAAGCATTGTGATAAGCATTGCTATGAGCATTGTGATTAGCATTGCTATATACATTGTGATAAGCATTGTGATAAGCATTGTGATAAGCATTGCTATGAGCATTGTGATTAGCATTGCTATAAGCATTGTGATAAGCATTGCTATAAGCATTGCGATAAGCATTGTGATAAGCATTGTGATAAGCATTGTGATAAGCATTGCGATAAGCATTGTGATAAGCATTGTGATAAGCATTGCTATAATTGAAATAATATGCATTGTGATAAACAGTGTGATAAACATTGTGATAAGCATTGCGATAAGCATTGTGATAAGCATTGTGATAAGCATTGTGATAAGCACTGTAATAAGCAATAAGCTTTGAGATAAGCATTGTGATAAGTATTGTGATAAGCACTGTAATAAGCAATAAGCTTTGAGATAAGCATTGTGATAAGCACTGTAATAAGCAATAAGCAATGCGGTAAGCATTATGATAAGCACTGTGACAAGCAATAAACTTTGAGATAAGCATTATGATAAGCACTGTGATAAGCAATGCGGTAAGCATTATGATAAGCACTGTAAGAAGCAATGCGGTAAGCATTATGATAAGCACTGTGATAAGCAATGCGGTAAGCATTATGATAAGCACTGTGATAAGCAATGCGGTAAGCATTATGATAAGCACTGTGATAAGCACTGTAATAAGCAATGCGGTAAGCATTGTGATAAGCATTGTGATAAGCAATAAGCTTTGAGATAAGCATTGTGATAAGCATTGTGATAAGCACTGTAATAAGCAATGCGGTAAGCATTGTGATAAGCACTGTGATACACATTATGATAAACAATGTGATAAGTAATTATTAACTTATATTACTCAAGATATGATAGAGCACATCTATGTGCAATCAGTTAACGGCAAGGTTAAGTTCGTAGAGATCACTCGATCAGTTCACTGGTTCACATCAGGGTTCCTATGACGAGATTGCTCAATACAAATCACACAGCTCAGCGCCAAGTATAACAACGTCACCGGAGGGCCTTGAAAAGTAGAAAATAGTCACAAATATACTTGTAGAGGCGTTATATACCATGGACCTGCCAGTAGGCATTGCACTAAGAGAGATACTTGTAGAGAATATGAGCAGTGCCATAATAGTGCTTCCACGTACTAGCGAAATATAAAAATGTTTAAACAATATTTGTACATGTTTTATTTTGCGCTAATACATAATACAAAAATATTTACAAATATTGTTTAAAACTTGCTGCATCCTTCCTTGTTTTTATCATAAATTCAAACACTCTGTCAGATCAATCGTATATATTGTGCTGTGCGTTGGATCTTCTCTCACGTATGAATGACGATATTTTCACTTAAATACGGGTTTACGCTAAGTCATGACGCTTTGAAATTGCAGCTAATTGAAGTTTGCAACAATTTAGCGTTCTATTGTCTGCTAAATCTTTAGAGAACAATTGCTGGAAAGACTTGGCTGCATCCAGTCGATTGAGTTGCATTAGGTTGGGCAATTTTCGCCGACACAAATTATAACGTACAATTATGACTATCAATAAAAGCCAGTTCGTTCGTTAACTTTTCTCGGAGATATTTTTGCACACATCGAACAGACCCTGCTAGTAAAAGAAAGTTAAATTAAATTGGGTCTCACTGGCCTTACTTTCAGCATCTAAAAGTTTGTTTTTGATTTTTTTTCTTTTTAGGCCATGCTTCGGAGTAAATATATTAGTTTAAGTGTATTAACAAAATCATTTAAATGCCGTCTCTAAA
Source organism: Enchytraeus crypticus (assembly GCA_905160935.1). Taxonomy (NCBI): domain Eukaryota; kingdom Metazoa; phylum Annelida; class Clitellata; order Enchytraeida; family Enchytraeidae; genus Enchytraeus; species Enchytraeus crypticus. The sequence continues at coordinate 1,093,462 of CAJHZI010000676.1, read as the reverse complement.
ATGGTTTTACTTTTAAATGACTTCCAAAACTAAATGGGAAGAAATCGGATTTTGATCTAAAGAATGTATTTGATGATATCAGTACAAATATTAATAAAAAGCATACCTAGTAAGCAAATAAACAAAGAAGCAGTAGGAAGAGATTTATCACAAAAACCTAGGCTTTGGTGGGTTTTAGAGTAAAGTGTAACTAGTAAAAGTAAGAAAACCTTATTGCTAACTATTTTCTATTGCAATAGAAAGCTAATGAACCTGTGATTATCAAGCAATTTGCATATTGTTCATATAAATTAGGTAGGCTTAGTTTAAAATATTAGAAAAAAGATGCAAAATTAAATACGCCCAGATGTATCCTTATTAATGTAAATAATGACAGGATTCCGTTCACTTTCGTATTAATCAGAGCTACGGCTTAAAATAATTAAGGATCGGGTATGACAAGCGTGGGTTGGGTTAAGGGCGTTATCTGAATATGGTTCTGAAATAATCCAATTATTCTCTAGCACTTCCATATTTTAAACTCATAGTTAATTTTACGCTATCTGTGTGATATTAGATGAAACCTTATAGAAGTTTATATTAGAATTATTATCTAGGATAATAATCTTCAAAAAAACTCTAAGACAATCGTAGATATCATACGAGAGTTCTGATTAATTAAATGATACATTCTACTTTTGATAACGATATCGCAAGAATTTGCAAAATTAAATTTAACGAAATGCAGGAAAAGTTTGATAAACTTATTAAAATGTGCCGATCAATAAACTGCTTATTTATCATCATTACTGGTTTATCAGTTTTGGCGCCCAGTTCCTCAGCCAAAGGAGACTTCTGTGGCTTACAAAATCACTGAACCAAATATTGAAAGGCTCTGGCATTAATTTAGAATTTTTTGCTATTCGGATATATTTTCCATTTTTCAATTATTATAGGCTGCCTAAAATCCATTAAAGTTATTCAATTGACCAGCGCAATACGATTAGAGTTATAAATCTTGCAGTAGATACATTGTAGTAGGTTCTCAGTCGCCCAGATTGAATGCCTCAATAGCGCAATGGCTTTTTCTCTTCGACTTTTCATATCCACCAAACGTCTACGAACTGAGACCAACACTTAAACCTCCATTCCGCTAGTACCCTTCCTTGGACTGACCACCCGGATTTTGGCTAGCACCGTTTATGGTCCCCTCACTCTGCTTATCGGCTTTGATTTGGCCTCACAGTGCTCAATGTTGTCATGGACAGCAGTAGCACTCTAATCGTATTGTTGTTGTTTAAGAGTACAGATAACGTCATGACGTTTTAAATGACAGACCCTGAGGTGAATCGAACTCTCGTGGGTTCAAATCTCAGCCGCGCTGATCTGAGAGTAAAATCTCGGACATTCACTGGACTGGTTACACGGAAAATGGACTAAATTGCCTAACGGATATAACAAGTTGTATTAAAAGTGATAGATATCAACATAGTTGATCATTTCACTATAATGCGTGTTATTATTAATGCCACATTTTGGCTTAGAGAAATACTAACTCAATAGTGACTTGAAATGAATTACAATCGATTAACGTTTAATCTACACAGGACTGCAAGAGACGATTTGACAGAAGCAAGGACAGACTAATTAAATATAAAATACAGACTAATTAATTATATAATACAGACTCATTAATTATAAAATGCAGACTAATGTGTCTCATGAGCAATAAAGTGGTTCAAACCTGCTTTTCAGGATTTTAAAGACTGCATCTGTCATAAAAAACTAAGCATTGCAAGCTAGAAAAAAATAATGTTGCAGTAAATCACAGTAGAACTAGAAAGAGAGACAGAGAGAGAGAAAGAGAGAGAGAGAGATAGAGATAGTGAGAGATAGAGCGAGAGAGAGAGAGAGAGAGAGAGAGATAGAGATAGTGGGAGAGAAAGAGAGAGTTTATAGATCGGTAATATAGTCTGAAATGCTTTAAAGCAAGTGCTATTACAATATAAACATATATTAATCACCAAAGAAACGCAGTAACTTGAAACTTTCTAGATAAAAAGTTTTCAAACAGATCATATTTTATTATAGAATGATTTGGATATTTTTCAAATGAAAATTCCGGTATTTCTTGAAATAGAATATTGCATACAATTGTCAACAAAACTAAGTTTATAATACAATTCACATTTTTATCATGAAGACAAGAATATATCGTCTCTGTAGGGGACAACTAATGAACATTAAAAGTGAATTTCTGAAGAAAACTACAGGAGGTTGGTGGTGGGCGGGGGGTTAAAACCCCCTGGTAGATGTGTGGCCCTTTTACTAAAGTTGTAGCCCTCCAGTTTTAACCCCCCATATGGCAAAGCCCTCTAATCACTTCCCTGGCAAGCCTTCTATCCCTCCAAATAATCCTGATCCCCCTAAACTAACTACTAACTACTACCCCCTTTAAAAATTTAAACATTCAACCCTGACTGCAGTAAATTAAGTTTACATTTGATTAAATTAAAGTCTAACTGGAGAAAAAGATGAGAAAGATTACTATAAATAAGATTGAAATGGAAATACGAAAAGTTAATGACTCTATCAGCAGAGGCAATCTCGTCGTATGGAAGGTTATGTGACAGCATTGAAATGAGACTTCAGGATTAGTTTAATTTGGTTCTAGACTCATTTATTCACAGCTTATTTGTGGGTTACGGTTTTTCAGTCTCTTTCAAGACGATTTTATGCTTAAAAATATAGATCGACGTAAAACCTTTGCTCTAGAATATATCCGACTACCGTTCATTATTATATCCGTCAAAATTTAACTAAGATATATTACGAATATTTTCAGCAATATTGTAAACAATTTTTTAAACTACAAATCATTTAAGAATCTTACGTTTTAATCACGAAGCGCTATGAATGTTGTTTTATGAACTTAACGAGTAGCGTCCTATTTTGTTGTCACTCTGTGAATACTCCAATCTAGAATTGAATGCTCCCCACGAAGTTCCAAAATTGAGATGAAATAGTTATAGCTGCAGAAAACAATGAAAATTTATCTCAGAATTATATATATATATATATATATATATATATATTATATATATATAAATATATAAATGATATCGATTGGTAAGAAATTGACAAGAAAAGCGAGAAATAAAATGTAATAGTACAGGTTTAACGTCAGATTCCTCATACAAGGATGATGTCAGGGACATAATAATAAACAAGACTTAGCAAATATTTAATAAAATTTTCATTATATTTTTTACAATTTTATTTGGTCTCGGCCGTCACTCACATCGCCTTAGAGTGAGAAAACTGACGTTAACACTAGCTTAGCTTAGCTTATTAACTCAGTTGATAGCAAGCCTGAATAGCTAATGATGATAAATCTTGTGAATATTCTTTCTTCTAGGGAACCATCTTTGCTGATGGTGTCTTGAAATCTTCATGATTTGCATGCCCATTTGAAACAATATTCCTTATGACACATTCATAAAATATGCCAATTCAGCTACACATGTAATCGTATACCTGCTGTAGAACTTTAGAAATGTTACACCAGAGACACAATGACATGACGTAATGTTTCGCGAATATTAAAATAATTTTCAATTTTCAGAAAACTCAATTAAGTTTTCACCCACTGACGCGTTAGATGAAGAAAACCGTGTCTGGATATTTTTAGTCCGTCATCTCAAATCAGTTGACAGTTCTAATGTCGATAACATTTTTCACAATTCTCGATTTCCGTCAGAACTGCGACGTTTTTTCAATGACAAGAGAGAAGAATTGAGTGACACTGGCATTCATGAAGATGTAGATAAATTCTTAAAGTATATATCTTTCTTTGATATATGTCGATATCTAAGCGGCTCTGTCATTGATATTGTTTAGGTTAGCCCATTTGATGCAGATTTATACTATTGTGATAAAATGCTGAATCCAAATTTGGAGCAATTGTGATTTAGAATTTTGATGTTTTAAGTTTGGATGGAAAATTTGATCAGATATTCGAGCAAATGTAATGCAAAAGTATTCCTAGTAAATGTAAGTCGAAGCTGAGGAAGGCACAGGGGGCCAACCTCGTCATAAGCAGAATCCCCCAAGAATAATGGTAAATTAAAAGGAATGTTATAGATGATTTAAAGATTCACTCTTATGTGGATGTGAAAAGGAAAACGGAAGATAGAGTATAGTGGAGGCGTTATATACCATAGACCTGCCAGTAGGTGGTGAACTAAGAAAGAGAAAGAGATTCGAGCAAATCTTTAAATAATTTGTAAAAAATACCAGAAATGTCTCAGAATTCAATGAGTTTTAGTTGGAGGATCACTTTTCTTCTAGTCCGAGCCCATACCTTAGTGCTTTCTCTTTATTGTATTCGATATAGAGTTTTTACAAGTAGTGCTTACAGAGTAATAAACATTACTACTTTAATTTAAAAAATATTCATTAAATTATTTAATTATAATCACGGCGTTCCAGGAATTACCCATCTAGAATTTCTTAAATACAACTGCACTAATATCATTGCCAACTTTTTGTAATTAGGCTCAAATTGCCTTATCCTATGCTATTCTGTAATGAGTTTCCAGACACGCGCAGTTAGACAGTCTCCGCGAATCTAAATAAAGATGCGCATCGTGTTGAGACGGATTTGGGTGGATTTGGTAACCAGAAACCTATTAGACGAGAATTTAAGTAACCCCTACAGCCACACGGCACGTCCAAAGTTTATCTATTCGTGGTTAAGCCTATCTGGTGGAATTACTCTGGATGTATTTAACACGACCTTCGCTTTGTCAATTTAGCTGCTTAACGTTTGAGATCTGGAGACGAGGGAATCGGTGTATGAAATGTATTTTGTGTAGCCAATGTATTGGGAATATGAAATGTATTTTTGTATCTAATGTATTAAGAGTATGAGATGTATTTTAATGTATCTAATGTATTAAGAGTATGAAATGTACTTTATATATTTAATGTATTAGAACTGTGTGATAAATTTTATATATTTAATGTATTTGGAGTATAAGATGTATTCTATATGTTATATGTTTTAAGAGTATAAGATATACAAGTATTTTATCTATCAAATGATCTCCATATCTTTAATAACTTTAACGGCTAGAAATTTAAAAGTTTGTGTTTTGACGCTGACAGTGAAGTAGATAGCAAAATAATTGAAACATGAGGATCGCCTTAATGCTACCACTTTGTGCGTTGAAGTTGACGTTAAACTGGTCATCTTCTTAACGCACAAGAAATCAGAACAAAAGCTAAAGATAAATGTAAGTTTAACGTTTTCTGCCGCACCAACAAGATATTCTGCCCAATACGACCTGACTCAGATTTACTGAGACTTGAATCAACGACCTTCTATACATCATCCAAGCTTGCTACCTACCAAATCGTAGCAATTATACGAAACGTAAGCTAAAACTTGAGAAATTTATTTAAAACTGTTAATATTTATAACTTTGCACTGCAATATATTGTATGGCATTGCATTGTTATTTCTGCGTATAGCAGAATTGTCAGGATTGTCATAAATCATCAGTTCGGCTAAATCAGCCAAACTGAAAAGATTTATAGTCTAGTTACATTGATTTATTCGTTAGAGTGCTAGAGATGGAGTTTCCACATGCTACATCTGTTGCGACACATGTTAAAGCTAAAATAAACTAAACGCTAAGGTTAACGTCAGTTTTCTCACTCGAAAGCGATGTCAGTGACGGGCGAGCCCAGGATTTGAATCCCGCACATACTGATCCGCGGTCGAGTATCTTACCGATTTCGGCACTGGCTCCAGCCTTGTTAATAAACATAGCTATTAACAGTCTTGCTAATAAACTTAGCTAATTTCCTATTCGATTCAATTTATTTACTGCTAAATGAAGTAATTAAAAATTAATACCAATAATTTAAATTCTGAAATTGTATCAGACAAATAAATTCGCTATTATATACTTCTTCTGATCAATTAATTTGTGCTTTTCTAAGGTAGCAAACAACGAAATCTTACTCATTGAAATCAATGCGTTCATTAAATACTGAGAGTAAATAAAAGAGCTGAACGACGATTTAAACATTTCTATAAATTCGGGAGGCGCCAGAAGATAGATGGCAGGAGAGGATGGGTCCTCTTGATGACTCATAATTTGAACTGCTCTCATTTATCAATCAATCAATCAATCAATAAGAATTTAACGTCCGGTAAGTTCCTAACAATAAATCAATATCAGGTACGTCTTTTGTAGATATTGTACAAATAGATGCCAACATATTACTGACACTTTAATAAATTTAACTGATATGATTTTTCTCTAACAGTGGCCACACACGATCAGTTTTGCTCTCAAACATAAATTTATTAAACTTAAGATCTTTGGCTTATACAGAACAACTTATATGGCTCCCATACATGTATTTGTCTTTCCATGATCTCAGCACCGTGGTGACCTCCCCAACCCCTCGTGCCGAGCATTGATTGGAACATCGATCAATGAAGAAGCACTTAGCTGGTGCTGGTAGAAGTCTGAGCTGAAACATGATCAACTTCTCTCGGGGAAACAATTACATTTGGTGCGATATTTTGTTTACTCTAAGACAAATAAAGTTTTAGAGGATTTGTGGGCTTATTGAGTCACTGCATTTAGAGATATTTCAACTGTTGTGTTCAGGAGTAAAGCTATGACTCATTTTATAGTTTCACATTTGGTGTATATGTAATGTCTTGTTAAAATTAAGTTGTCTTAACGTAAAAGCCAATGTTAAAAACGTAACTTATAGTTAATTATTAGCCATCTTGTCAACAAAACAGCATTCCGGCTTATTATTAAAAACCTCCATCAATCTAGAGAGAGAGATGGAGGGAGGGAGGCAGGGAGAGAGAGAGAGAGAGAGATGGAGGGACGGAGGGAGATATGGAGGGAGAGAGAGAGAGAGTAAGAGAGAGAGAGAGAATGAGCGAGCGAGAGAAAGAGAGAGATCGAAAGAGAAAATGACAGCAGTAACTTAACCCAGTTTATCTGGATTTGGATTATCAATCACCCTAAGAAATAATTGAGGCAATGTTTCATTGCTGACTTTATATGAGTTTAAAACCACATTCAGTTATCTTAGAGATAGCACGTTCATAGTTAGGAAATAGACAATTAAAATCGAAGATCCAGCAGCTCTATTTATAGCCGTATCGATGAACAAGTTGCCTCTTTATTTACGTACAGTTTTAACAGGCCGTAACCTGCTAAAATCAAACGTTCTTATAGAACTCATCGATTTTCCTCCACGTTTCACTGACATCTAAATATTCCGCTCTTTAAGTGAGAGTTGTCAAATTCCTCAAATCCGCAAAATCGTGCCAAACAACGAGTAATGATGCTGCACCTATAGATCGAGCAAAGCAAGCTCATGAAGAAAGTAGGCGAATGCCGAATGAAGGTGAATATGAAGCGCAGAGTGTTACGGAAATCAGGGGACTTTTAGAACTTAATTAAACGATTCGAAATAGCCTAGATATAAGACGCATTTTTCAGTCATCATTGAACTATACTATTTACGTCATACGTAAAATATTTTAATATATACCAGTGATGCATATGCACCTTGTCTGTGAATATTGCGTTTTGTGTGAGAAATGTGAAGGTATTTTATAGAAGCATTTCAGGCCTATTTATGTATTACCATACCGATCTCTATCATTGTAGATTTTCTAAATGCACGGGCTGCGAAATATACTATCCTAAATAGTTACTATCCTAAATAGATACTATCCTAAATAGATACTATCCTAAATAGATACTATCCTAAATAGATACTATCCTAAATAGATACTATCCTAAATAGATATTATCCTAAATAGATACTATCCTAAATAGATACTATCCTAAATAGATACTATCCTAAATAGATACTATCCTAAATAGATACTATCCTAAATAGATACTATCCTAAATAGATACTATCCTAAATAGATGCTATCCTAAATAGATACTATCCTAAATAGATGCTATCCTAAATAGATACTATCCTAAATAGATACTATCCTAAATAGATGCAAAGAATATTAATGATGGCAATAAAATAATACACGTTATATCATAATAATTAAAACAAAGTAAGAAATTATTAATTGGATTCGAATTGATATTGCAGTGTTAATGAACGATGATTTTAATATAAATTATGATATTTTATTATATTATGATATTATATAATAGAAATAATTAATGCAAACTTTGCTATTAGCAACAATGATATTGCTGTATAATGATATGTGTTTAATTTAAAACATTGGTGATCAAACTGATTATATTTTTAAAATATCTAAATTATAGACCTTACTTATCCAAACACAAGATGGATTAAAAACAGACATTGGAGTTATAATCACAATTCAATCTGCAATGCTTCTCTGAAAATCATTAGAAAATGTTGCAGCTTAGTCTTCACAGTCGTTCTGCTTTTGTCCAAATTTCCAAATATTTGACTGATTTTGTTACATTTCATTCCGCCAATGATGTCATCTGACGGATGCGCAGAACTTTATTCCGATATTGGTGTCATCCGGCGGATCCGATGATTTATTTGTATCATCTGGCAGATCCGCTGATTTCTGAGGCTTTGTTTCACTTGTTCTATCCTCAGAGAAGAGATTACGAAAAGATCATTGATTGGGCCTACAAAAGCAGTAGCGCAAATCTCTGGGCTCATCCGTATATTACGTCGTAATCATTTAACTACCCAACCTTCTGTAGATCATTATAATATGACTATTTAGGTTCTATTTAACCCATATTCTTCTCCAGCACTGGTGGTCTGAAAGTATGGGTTTTTTAATTGCCCGTGATTTATGATATGCTCACCGATTAGGGTCGGTCGGCATTTCAAAAAGGGTTAGGTCTTCCCCCCAACCCCTCCCATAAAAATTGTTACGGGGTGAGGGTTTTGGGTGCCCTGCGCTGAGTGTTGGGTATCCCAATTTTTAGACTCAATAAATTAGACTCAGTGGAGAGGTTTTCCTAAAGACTTCAATGCGAATCGAGTAGCCTATAAATGCCCATTGGAAAGCTTTTGTAGCCTAATTAATAAGGCTGTATGATAAATTGGAAGGTACTGTTTGTATTGTTTTTCGCAGTTTGCCGATCAATAGAAACTAATTGTAGAAAGTCGGAGCTGTTAGGAAACTAAAGGTGCCTCATAAAATGAGATTAATTTCACCAGCTAGTAATTATTGAAAATCTAGTGTGGTAACGACTTATTCTAACCTTTAAAGTTATTTCTCTGAAATTGCCTAGAATCCTTACAAGAAAAAGCTCCAGTAAAACGACTGACCGACTGTTGTGAAATACCAAAAATAGTTGATATTGAAAAAAGAAAGTAATACGTTAAAGCAGAATGAAAAATGAAAGAGAGCAGCGCAAAGAAATGAATGAAACAATACATTAATTGATTATCTACTCGCGATTGTTCTTGCAATTTGTACGGCTCGACACCATACAAAATACCACAATACAACTGTTTAACTATATAGAAGTGGCGGTCCAACCCTTGACGACTGCTACCATTGGTATCCAGTTGCTCATACCACAAATTGAATTTTAAACGTGTTCTTTCAGCAAGAAGCGATATTAGTGCTGTCTCTAGATGGAAACTGTTTTACATAACCTTTGTCAAATTTCCAATTCATACAACAATCGCTCCATCTTCATGTCCATCTTCAGTCTCAATATATATTTCACCGTTTTACTTTTAAATTGATTATTCACACAGATTTCATCTGTTAAGATTTTGCAATTACGTGTATGTATATGAAATATTTTTATTGCATTTTTCAGGATATTTATAGCAGAGCATGCTAGTCAAAATAGTTCAGCACTACACTAGTCAATACTGCTAAACGTTACTCAGAACTGCACATCACGGTTCCGTCAATTCTGTAAGACGCTCATCTGATCGGAAAATCACGATCGAACAATCTATTCTGCTATTTCGAATTCTCCAGACTTTGTCGTCCGAAGGAAACTGAAGAAAAAACGGCATAAAAATTGCATTACGTCAGAAAGCAGAGATACTGTTGATCATGCTCGGAATGAAAATAAAATTGAAGCGAAATAGAACCCGAATTTAAATTATTTCAATATTTAAGAAATTCCTTAAATCCATCAAAAAACTGAATCGGATGTAACGTTTTACAAGAATTTGTATCCGAAAGAAACGTGAACAATTTAGGAAACTGTACAATCTAAAATGAATGACTGAAACGATTACTAATTTCATACCAGCGACATAATTTAAATCTTCTACACTTTCTAGACCTGGAAAATCTTGATTTCATAATGGCTTCATCGTTCGTCAACTGTTCTTCGGTGGAAGCAATGGAATACATCCAGTATCCACAGTCACAACGTAGCAATAATTCTCTCGCACAGTTTCTTCATCTATACAGAAAACTCTCCGTCGATTCAAATCAGGAAAACATAGCAGCAAACTTTTCCCAACAGACGGATCTGGGACTGAGTGGTTCAGGAATCTGTCAGAGAGGACTGGAATATTCCGTCCCAGTTATCATACTCCTTTCCCTAGTCATCGGCTTGATCGCTCTGACAACAATACTGGGAAATGTTCTGGTGATAGCTTCCTTCTTCACCGATCAGAAGCTTCGGATATTCGGCAACTATTTCATCTTAAATCTTGCTTTCTCTGATCTCACGGTTGGACTGTTGATTATAGTCTACGCTCCCTATCTACTGGAGGGTTGTTGGAGATTGACGAGGGCCGGATGTCTGACCTTTCTTTTCCTCGACTACGTGGTCCCTCTGGCGTCAGCATGGAACATGGCCTTGATCAGTCTGGACAGGTTCTTCTGCGTGGCTCAGCCGATCTCATACAGAGTTCACGTGACCAGTCGAAGGGTAGTGATGATGATGCTGATACCGTGGATTGCCGGAGCGCTGTGGTACGGACCAACTGTTCTTTTCTGGACTCAAATAACCGGACGTCCTCGAGTCCGTGACGGGAAATGTGTGGTGGATTTCTATGACAACGCTTCGTATCTTATAGCCAGCTCATTCGTCGAATTTGTTCTGCCGTTTCTAACCGTAGCGTGCATCAATATTCTCATCTACGTCAATATTCGCCGACGATCCATCAGTTTACTTTCCTCTACCGCAAGTGCCGCCGTGGAAAGCGACGAGGCAGGACAGCATCGTTCACTCAAAGCTCAGATGCTTCTGTCGAGAGACAAGAAAAGTGCTAGATCTCTGTCTATTCTAATAATCGTGTTCCTGTTCACTTGGGCTCCTTTTGAAATTTGCTCATTCGTAAATCCCATCTGCAGCTTCTGCATTCCGGATAATTCATTCCACGTAGTATTTTGGCTCCTTTGGTTGAACTCTACCATCAATCCGATTCTATATCCGTTTCTCCAGAAGAGATTCCGGATTGCCTTTCAGAGGATTCTATGTGCGCTTTTCTGTTCATCCCGTGATGACGTCAGCATGAGGCGGGAGTATAGTCTGCAGCTAGGCGCGTCTAGAAGCAGATCTACTCACAGAAGTCAGGCAACCACAGCGCATTGAGAGAGCCTGTCAAAGGCTGCAATAACTGCTTCAAAATATCTAAAATAAAAGTGAGTAAAAGAAATTCGAGTTTGAGAATTTGCTGTGATAAGTAATAAACTATATTGTTAAACTACAGCCATCAGCAAGCCTGTTGACTCAGCAAACGTTCTACTTCATGAGAAACCAATTGATGAACACTCAGAAGCCTTCGATGGGGAACGATTGACATAGCTTCAGATGTTCTAAGGATATGTAATCGTAGAGATCTTGGTTATCTATTAAGTAGTTAGAAGTACTGCTAGAATAGGAGAAATTACTAAGGATAGAATTCGTGGAGCTTTAATTACTTCAGCGCTACGGAAGAATAATTCCTGTCAGTGTTACTTTTAACAGTTTGGAAAAAGTTGCATCCTAAGCTGCACTTTAAAATAGACTCTTCCGATCAGTGTCTTAAAGAGTTGTTGCATGATCACAATATCACTCTATCCAGCCTCGGCTCGAGATTTTTAAGCAATTTAAAGAAAAACTATTGATTTTCGATAGCTTATGATTCAAGAAAATCGACATTGGGCAAAAAGAATTATGTCAGTAAAAAAGAACGTTTGAAATGTTAAACAAGAATTTCCTGCCTAGCACTTACATGTTCAGCAGCTATGCTGTTCCACTTACAGAAAAGAAAGAACCTAACGCTTTGACAGCTGGAGATGATCCGCTGTACATGTATCTTCTCGCATGGTTCTATTAAACTCTCTCGCATCTTTAAGCAACATTTACAACGCGTCAACTGAGTGCAACATTCAATTTTAGAGCAAACCAATTTTTGGCTGAGGTAACTAGCAAAGCTAAAAAGCTAAAGCTAGTGTTAACTACGGTTTCCTCATTCGAAAGCGATGTCAGTGACGGGCGAGCCCAGGCTTTGAAACCCGCATATACTGATCCGCGGTCGAATATCTTACCGACATCGCCAAAGGCTCCACCCACTAGCTTTGAGTTCACTGAAAATCAAAAGGATCGTAAAGGTCTCTTAACTGACTGATTTTTGCTAATTGTTGTCCTTAAATGTCGTCGCCAATTTCAAAAGGGTAACAGGTTGAATATTAGCTATCTCGTCGATCAGGGTACTAACTATAAAAGTACTTCTTTTATTTTAATTTATTTCTGTGTTGTTAGTTATTAAATACTACATTTGCCTTTTTGAGTTTTAATGTTTTCTGAATCATACAAAAGCTGGTAAAAAAGCTAATGTTAACGTCAGTTCCCTCACTCGAAATTGATGTCAGTGACGGGCGAGCCCAGGATTTGAACCATCACCTACTGATCCGCGGTTGAGTACCTTACCGACATCGCCACTGGCTCCAGCCGGTACAAGTTGGTTCTACATTAAATTACGCTTTATAAATAATACAGCAATACCTTCAAATATAACTGTGCTATGAAGCCTGTTCTGTCTGAGACACTGAACTAATGCAACATTGCCTACTAGCTAACCAATAAGATACCATAGTCCATAGATCTACTCCATTAAATAATGATTTAAAATTAAGTGTGACGAATATGTAAAATTAAAAATTTCTCGTCGGATTTCTCGTCTAATTTCGATTTCTACAAATGAATTTCTGGAAAATGAATTTCTGTAAGCGTACTAAACGACGAACCTGTTAAGTTTATAGGAGAGTACAACAGAACTGGTAAATTAATGTAATGGACTATATCCAGCCTAATACTCAGTGATTAAAAGTTGAAACAAGTAGCAATATAAGCGATGTCACCATGGATAATTACGACGCATAATGTTTGTTTGAACCTTAACGGTGCATTAATTTTAATCGAATGAAATCCGAAAACAAACACAAGATTTAAATTTTAATTCAAATTACTTATAATCCTAAAAAACGATTTGCATGTATATTCTAAATTAATGATTGTCACAAGTTCATCACAAATCGTATAGCCAAGCAGATATCCTACTAAAAAAGACAAACAAAACGAAATTACCCTCAAAATAACAGCATAAAAAGTTAAACCGTTATATCATGTTCAAGTTTTTTGACGAACTCAGAACAAATCGTTAAATATGTGAACTACTCCGTAACAATGGACAAATAATGAAGAAAAATTTCACTAAATTCGACGGTGAGATCTCTAAATTAATTTACTCTAAAATAAAATAAAGTAAACAACTCATTCAAAAATAAAGATCTCACTCTAAACAGATGCGCATGTTTTTTAATATTAAGAAAATTAACGTTAAGACAAATCACAAATATATATTACTTAAAACTAAATTAATACATTATCTAGCTTCGTTTCACTAGTTTAGTAAACGATCTAAAATATATATTAGGCTAATCCTAAACTCAATGTTAATTTGAAGAGAAAAATGAATAGAAACAAAATTGGCGTTTTATAAAGGTTGAAAGAGCGAATATGTTTATGGTATCAGTAAGTCTATATTTGATCTATCTGGTACAAGTATAAAAAAGACTTCTTAAAAACGACTTCATTGAAACGATTAAAAAGCTAATGTTAAAATCAGTTTCCTCACTCGAATGCGATGCCAGTGACGGTTGAGCCCAGGATTTGGACCCCGCACCTACTGATCCGCGATCGAGTATCTTACCGGCATCGCCACTGGCTCTAGCCTATTTTTCTAGAGTTTTTTAGCTTTATAAATCCTACACATTTAAATATCTGCAAACAAATCAGGGCTATAAGAACGGCGCAAAAGTCAAAGCATCCAGTTGTTCGCTTCAGCATTACTGTGTAGAAAATAACAACACACCTTTCGACGTATGCACATCACAAAAATGTATCTAGATGTTCAGAGTCTTCAGACCGTCTCAAACCAAAATAAAAAGCTGTAATACACACAGACATTAAGTCTTCGAAATTACGACAAAAGCATTTAAAAGTACATGTATATCAAAATTACACAATATTAAAATTCAAGAGATAATCTATAAAATCGAAAGTCTAATACTGGAGATAAAATCCATAAGTTCAAAGGACTAAGTGCTTTTGCTACACGGTTGAGAAGAAAACGTTAATTAATGAGGAAAGTAATTAACCTTTCAGTCCCATATACACGTATGTAGACCTACATGTGTAAACAAATAACTGACAACCTTTAGACTCATAAAAATTAACCAAAATAACTTAGAAATAAATGTCAGTAAAATGATTAACAACATATGTTGTAATGTTAGGATTGCTTGCACTTCAATTCAATTATGTATAATACATGAAAAATAACTTCTCAAAAGCCATAATAAGCTTAGTTTATAAATTTAAACTTTAGTATAGAATCGGCCTCTAGAACTTGCGACTATGAAACTAAGGTTGTTTAGAAAACGGTCTCGCTTTTCTGAATCATATTTAACTGAATCATATTTAACTGAATCATATTTAACTGAATCATATTTAACTGAATCATATTTAACTGAATCATATTTAACTGAATCATTTTTAACTGAATCATATTTAACTGAATCATATTTAACTGAATCATATTTAACTGAATCATATTTAACTGAATCATATTTAACTGAATCATATTTAACTGAATCATATTTAACTGAATCATATTTTTAATTGTAATCAGGTAAACATTTCACAGTATATGATTGGAGATGTGCGAATCACGAAATTTTAAAAAAATCTTGATATCTCTCTATTAACACAATTAGCTTAAAATTATATTTATTTTTCTACTTTTGCATATCAACATCTAGGCCTATATGTGTAGGCCTACACCGGATGCAAAAAGTATTTGGAGATTTTAAACTGGAATTCTTTATACACAAAGCGCAATCAACAACGAAACATTCATGCTTGGTTTAGTATAACAACAGCAGAATGACCATTATATACACTGAAGCAAATAACAAGCCTGCACCATAGGCATAATGCACATTTATATATACACTGCACTCACTAGCTATCTTATGTAAAGATATTCAGTTATTTACAATAAATTCAAACGAAATCATAATTTTAACATAAAGTTAACTGATTATAATTTCGTGAAATTTAAATTTATTGACAGTATCAAACACAATTAATAAGTAAATCAGTAAAGCATATCACGAGTTGCTTCTTGGTTTAATCACATCTATAACGTCAATTGAAAGTATTTAGAAATTCATTAAATGTTAATTAATTAATTATATCATAATATTATTACTGAAAAAATCTGTAATATCCAGTAAAGAGTTGTTTTTTGTCAAGCATGAGATAAATATATAAATATTTATATATAAACATATTAATCATATATAAATATACATAATATATATAGGCCTATATGTAATATATACTATATAATATATATATATATATATATATATATATATATATATATATATACTCTATATATATATATATATCCAGAGAGAAAAATGGGCTATATACATGCATATACAATTAATATATGAGTGTAGCCTCTCTCTCTCTCTCTCTCTCTCTCTTTCTCTTTCTCTTTCTCTCTCAATATATATATATATATATATATATATATATATATATAATATATATATATATATTATATATATATAATATATATATATATATATATATATTTACATGTATGTATACATTATAATCATACACTAACATGTTTTGCATGTATATACATTATACATGTAGGCATAATGCCGCTAGATAATGCTTCTAGATCAATCAATTAAAGCTGACTAAACAATTTAAACAAACAAGAACCAGTTCGATACAAAAGTCTCCGTAATAACAAGCAATGGACTTTACAAACGAACAATCTGCAACGAATTAATAATTCGCAACTCAGATATTAATAAAATTATATAATAATAATAATAAATATTATTATTATTACATTATTTAACAGTAATAAATTATATAAAATAATACAATCACTATATGCTATTTTTATGCAAGCCATTATTATGCACAGGGTCAAAAAACCGGTAAACTAACAAATAAATCAGTGGATTGTTAAGAGCCGTACTAAGCAGGTAATGGTGTAGATACTGATAAGCAATCCTAGGTACTGATAAGCAATCCTAGGTACTGATAAGCAATCCTAAGAGAACTGATTCCTAGCTGAATGGTAGGCCTACATAATCTCCATATCATCTGCCGCTGACCTAGTGAAGTGAGTGCTCACTATTGAGCGCTACAAAGTAACTGCAAGAATATCTACATCGGACTTGGCAGCTGAATAATAGAGAACGAAAGGGAGATCATACTGTTAGTTGCATAACGACTTACGAAAGTCGATTTTGCTTTAGAATTCGAACGTCTGCGTTATTATTAGCTATATCATCTTGCAACATACTCGAGTTAAATCTATCAATCAGTAAACAGAAATTCTTCCAAAATCGCTTTCTTAGCAATCGCCTAAGCAACTGATCAGCAACGATTCAGATGATTATCTGAGACATATCTCACTGAAGAGGCTCCATTCAAGAGCAACAGGAAACTATTTATATGTATTTAAGCCAATATTTCATTATTGGATTACGTAACATGGTGCTTTCTCTTTTGTATCTCGGGTTTTGCTAATGATATAAATGTTAATCAAAGCTTTGACTGAGGCGGATTTTAGAACATTTGGTTTAGCTACGCGTCAATAAACGAAGTTAAGCAACGTTGAACTCGGTTAGTACCTGGATGGGTGACAACTATGGAAGACCTAGTGTTAACAGATTTGAATGAAAATTCTCTAAGTCGTCAGAGCAGAGGTCCAACGTATAAAACTCAGGACGTGCTCAGACAACATATTTTATTCCACAAACATGAATATTGTTGGCAGAATAAAACCTATCAGTCGATCGAATTTTATTAAAAGAATCCATGCTGCACTCATTCCTACAGCAAGGATAGTACAGCTAGTGCGACACACTAAAAACAGCTTTGACTGCTAATGTTTACTGTTATCGAATCGCCAATAAATCACGTTAAGGTCGTATTTATAAGTTGGCTACTGTGAATGTACATTAGTTTTTCAAGCATAAAACTTATAGTGTTTTGATAAGAGAATGTAGAATAAATAGAGAGTCACATGTTTCCTGTTACAAAAGCATCAATAAAGCGTTATTAAACTGAGATTTGCAAAACAATTTAAGAGAATTTCTTAGTTTGGCCAATGCATATTTACCCGTAAAATATATGTCTATTAATTCCCTTTCATCGAACCTATAACCCTAAAGAATGTTAAATCATCTACGGATTCAA
Source organism: Enchytraeus crypticus (assembly GCA_905160935.1). Taxonomy (NCBI): domain Eukaryota; kingdom Metazoa; phylum Annelida; class Clitellata; order Enchytraeida; family Enchytraeidae; genus Enchytraeus; species Enchytraeus crypticus. The sequence continues at coordinate 1,075,703 of CAJHZI010000676.1, read as the reverse complement.
CGTTCGGTTCCTATTGGAAAATGATGTCAGGGACGTCAGAAGGATAGACAAACTGTACATGATGACTAAATGACGCAGTAGAGGCGTCAAAGACATCGCAGAATAAAAGGCATAACGGTACGAATGCTTTCTCTACACAAATCAGAGTAATCTCTGAATGCTGTTAGCTATAGCCTAGACTCTTCTCTGAATGCTGTTAGCTATAGCCTAGACTCCTCTCTGAATGCTGTTAGCTATATCCTATTTGAATGTGTATGTAGTCATATCTATACATGAATGATCAGCCGTTCTGTCGGGTTCCCTCTGCAAACAACAAATATAAAGATTATAAACATATAAATATTAATTTTCCTCCGTCCTTCCTGCCTCAAATGCTATCAGTAATAGTATCAGAATGAATTCCTACCAGGTCAAAACACATTTATATTAATTTTTCTCTGTGCGTGTATGTAGAATGATAGAGATACTAAAATTAATCTACAGTATGTCTTACAGCTGTTCATCAGAAATCAAATAAGAATTCTTTCTCCGCCTCCGATAACTAAAGCTAGTCACACACCACTAGTCTACATATGGTGCTGATAGAAGAAATTATTTAAAATAAAAAGACACATTGTATTGCTCAAATATTTTCCTATGGTCCAACTTCGCGAAGTAAGTTCTTAAAATAATTAATTTGTCTAAATCAGTTGAATAAAATTGAGAACTAATTTTAGACAGATGTTTTTAGACTTTCTGAGATTTTCAGATTCTTTGACTGCATCTCAATATCATAAACGACGCAAAATTGTCTAAACAGGAAATTCTGCTGTATTTTTTGTCCATTGATGCATATCAGAGGCTAGATCTTAGACTATCATCGCGTTATCATCATCATCATCATAATAATAATAACAATAATAATCATCATCATCATCGTTATCGTCATCGTCGTTGTCATCGTCATCATCATCATAATCACCTTCTTCCCTTGAATTCCAGTTTAAGCAGGGTCGGAATACGAATAGAAATGTTTCTGTTCGTTTTAGAAAATTGTGTAGCAATTCTGGAGCCTAGGCGCTCACCAATCGTATGTCCTTTCTTTCTCTTTTTGAAACTTAGTGCTTAGTCACTTTTACGGCACATGCAGTCTACGGTTAGTCTAATCTTCGGCAACGCGGACAAAACACATATTTACTGCTACAAACCATAGTATAGACTATAAATAGACTGTAGAAAATATAAATACCTTATTGGCCTATTTACATAGAGAGACTTTATATTTATATAATTATTTTGTATATTATACCTATACAGTAGTTAAGACGTTCTTTATTATTTTAGACAATATTAATTAAGTGCTATTAATACCGATTCTCAGGATTTTGATTATTTTATATGACCCCTGATTCGGCTCTAGAGCTTGCTGTCAGTTTCACAGTGCTCTATGTTGTCGTAGATGAAGGTAATTTAGTTTAGTATTGGTGGTTGTTGTTGTTATAATAAAATACCTCAGAGTTAATGTTCTGCAGTTCATCAATGTGACTCTCTACGTTATAAGCTCCGCCCACGCGCCCTCTTTGCGCTTTCCTTTAGATTTAAATCAATCAATCAATAAATCAAATTAATCCATAAATCGATAAGTCAGAAGATAAAAACAAATATTTACTGTTTAAATCCAGAACATAATTTAATCCTTATAAACTACACATTACACAGATATTGAACATATCTAGATATCAAACAGGTAATAATAAATCTAAGACATGACGAATTTACTATTTAACTCTATTTAATCAGCATCATCATCAGCATCATAATCATCATCATCATCATTATCACCATCATCATCATCGTCTTCACTTAAATCCCAGTTTACCTAGGGTTGGGATGCGAATAGACCTTCTCCGCTCTTCTCATTCCCACACTATATCATCAGTCAATCTTCAATTTTTCCATTCGTTTTGGAAAATTTTGTAGTAATTTCTGGAGCCTATGCGCTTACCAACCGAATGCCATTTCTGAGTCTTAGTGTTTTAGTCGCCTTCTACGACAAGTGAAGACACCGGTAGGTCTGTTCTTCAAACAACCCGGTCACAACAAGGGGCAAACTCATCTTAATATCGATCATAACAATTAAGATGTTACAAGATGTTCTTCACACTGTGCTAACTAGGGCAGAGAACATTTTTCGACGATACTTACACAGTATCGTCTTAACGGTACTTATAGTCTTATCATCTTAGTTAATCTTAGGTACTTAGCTTAATCTTAGGTACTTATTAAGTATCGTTTATTGGGTACTTAAAAGGTAATTATTTTAATCTTAGGTACTAAGTTAATCTTAGGTACTTTTCTTAGTTGATCTTATAGGTACTTATCGTCTTCAAGGTACATACAAGACAATACTCACCAGCACCTGTATATGACAAAGATCAGCAGTATGATGACAATAGCCTCGGTGAATGCCGTACCAATTAGAATCTTTGACTTAACGTCTGCCTCCAACCCCTCCTGACGTGCTGCAAAGCAATACATACTGTACATTTTCTATATAATATACCTAAAACTTTAAGGCAGGCCATTTCAATGATTATTAACAATATTATTTCACGCGGTATTAACACAGAATTATTCTACGAGGTAACAACTACATTATGTGTAGGGCCATTGTTACAACGTAAAAGCTAAAAGCTAAAAAAAGCTAAGGTTAACGTCAGTTTCCTCACTCGAAAGCGATGTCAGTGACGGGCGAGCCAAGGATTTGAACCCCGCACCTACTGATCCGCGGTCGAGTATCTTAGGACGTGGGACGTGGGATAATTCGCTACGTTTAATAATTCAAGATAGATAAAAAAAATTATTTTTCACTAATAGAGATACTAGTGATAGTGTTAGTGAACAATACTAGTTAATAATGCATCAGACTGTTGAGATATGGATGAAACTGGTTCATACTGGTTACCGGCACTTGATGTTAGAGTTAATCTTTAATTTGTGATAGCGCAACTTTTTTGTGTTTTATTGGTAAAGAAAGCTTGACTATTACTATAGGTTGAAAGATCTTTGTAGGCCATGTTAATCAGAATTAGGCTATACAACTTATGAAGGCTTACTTAAACATACTTTCACTTGTAGGTTCATAGAATTAATTCACTTTTAAATTATTTTAATACATCAGAGTGTCAGAGAAATTACAGCAAATATTAAAACTTAGTGAACCGACCGTTAATGATGATATCTATCACTCTTGACATGGTGCGTCTATATATCGTCAGTCAGCTCTGTCATGTATCTATTTACCGGTTCTTGGTGTGTCAGAGATTTTACTCTCGTATCAGATCACTCAGGGATCGAACCCACGGAATTAATTGAACTCCAGGATCGGTAATTTAAAATTCCTTAATATACATGAAGTTCAAGGCATGCAATTTCACAAGAAAGTCGACTGTAACTCCTGCAGTTGCTTAATTTAGCCGTGTGATGTATAAAATTGTAACCATCACGTGGATTTCTGCGTAATGTTTTGTATAGCGTTTAGGTGTTTAGGTAAACCACCAATCACCATGGCAAAAGAAGAACTATTTAAAACACTCCACATCACAACTAACGTCTCAGTTATTGTGGTAAAGCAACCGAACAGTTGTGTCAGGACTAAGAACTAAGAAAGAAAAAAAAGAACTAAGAAAGAAAGAAAGAAAAAGAACTAAGAAAGAAAAAGAGAACTAAGTAAAGGTCTAGGATTTCACTGAGATGAGAGAGACTCACTGCAACCTGCACTATAGGGTTAAGTGTTTATGTCTTGATTAGCGTTTTCCAGCCTAATCACAGGTTAATAGGCAAACCGAAGTACTTGAGTAAAGCATGATAATGGTGAGAGGTGAAGAGTAAAAACATACTATGCATAGAAACCATACAGTGAAAGTCTTAATATTGACAGAAAAATTGACAATGAAATTTATATCTACTAAAAACGCCTCTCAAACGGATAATTTTGCTCCTTAAACGTTTTACTATTCTCTACTAATTTTTATTATTAATATTTGCTAACTAATTTTGTTTGCTAATTTTGTTTACTAATTTTGTTTACTAATTTTGTTTACTAATTTTGTTTACTAATTTTGTTTACTAATTTTGTTTACTAATTTTGTTTCCTAATTTTGTTTACTAATTTTGTTTACTAATTTTGTTTACTAATTTTGTTTACTAATTTTGTTTACTAATTTTGTTTACTAATTTTGTTTACTAATTTTGTTTAGGCCAAATGAAGAAATACAACAATGAAACTTAAGTATGCTCAAAATTATATCTTTATACTGTAATTCTTTACACACCCCGAAACTGCACTTGAATAAGACCGGAAATTTTAATACTATAATAGATTAAATTACTTATTATTATTTATTTTTATTAATAGAATAAATGAATTATTTGATCACGTGGACGTATTTCGTTGTTCGTATTATTAATCAATCAATGAATAAGAATTTAACGTCCGATTCCTCGCCATAAGGCAATGTCAGGGACGCGATACATAGTACTGCGAATCGCGAAGGCATGGCAGTTTTCAGGATAATAGGCAAACGATCTATTGAACATTTGTGCAATAAATATTGAACATTAGGTGCAAGCTTCGCACTTCCATCTCAATGAAGTAGTTGGTACAGACGTTCGCAGACAAAATACATCAGAACTGCCATGCAGTTTCTCATAAGTCAGTGAGGCCTCGAACCACTCGTTAGCTGTCTATCACCTCAGAGAACGCAGAGAGCAATGCATCATCCTCTAATCGTCGTAAATATTTCCTAATTCTAGTTATCTATCCAAACATTCACTGTCTCTAAATCAATCTTATAATCTCTAAATACCCCCTCAGTTTTGTGAATTTAGTAATTTGTATGATTTAAGTTACGTAAGTTTCACAGTCTTTTAATTTTTATTTTTTATTAGTCATTTAGCTCTACTTATACATGTAGATAAGTTCAACTTTATATGCATTATAAACTGTGAACTAAATATATCTTTATAAGAACTGTAAGTAGCATAATTATCACAGTAGTCAGCTAGATAAGATACTATGTATCTTCAATGACGACCAATTTTTCTCGCAATAGATGTAGGAATTGCTGTTGATCATGCATTTTGTGTCTTTGCTGAAAAATAAACATATTATCTATCTATCCTCAACCATAATCCTAATTCCCAAGGCTTCGTCGATCTATTTCAATTTTTTTTCAGATCGTTTGGGGTGAATCGGTTTGTAGTGGTGACATGTGATTGGAGGACATCCCTGACATAATCCTTGTGTGAGGAAATGGACGTTAAACCTCTATTATTACTATTTTTCTTAATATATTTATCAAATATTTACAACATATTTAAAAGCAAAATATTGACAGGAAACCGAGATCTGTTATACTTATAATTATCTAATGATTAATTGAAAGCTATTGTTTCAACAGCTGACGCAAAAGATCTCTCTTAATCTTGACGAATGATCTAAAGATCTCGTTGGTTGGATTCAATCAATTAACACTTTCTTTGAGGAAGCGAGGTTGGCATAGAATAGTACATACATGTACATGTAGAATAGCCAGAAGAAAAATAGACTATAGCTGACAGCTGCCAAAATCATTCTCCACTCGGCTCACGGTAAACACATTATGTCTAATCCGATACCTCACTCATAGGTTGAAAGTTGTAATAAGCCCTAATTAGAATGTTTGAAAGTAGCATGAATGCGGACTCACTTAAAATCTGAAGATAAGTGCTGATAGACTTAACGTTAAGCACATTAAATACTGCAATCATCAGCTTATAGTAAGGGAGGCAGAATACTTTTCTATAGCACCAGATTCTACTTTAAATTAAATATTTATTAATGTTAACATACTAAATTATAAATTTAAAAAAATTATTCAATAATTACATTTAAAAGTTACTAATTTATTACTGTATTGATATTACCAGGAAAATTAAAATAAACTTATTTTAAACTACACAGTGCTAACAATAAATATGAGATCATTAACAGACAAGAAAGTTAAAAGTGAACAATAGAATGTTAACTAAGCAACACTAGAATTCTAATAAAGAACTAATAAAATGTTAATTACAACAAAGACGAGTTAACATAAAATTACACGTGGTAAAGAAAATGCGAAAATAAGCTGGCTTTGAAAATCGTGCGATGCAGTCGACGAAAGGGTTCAACTTAGCTTAGCTTTCTTTGAAATATAAAAAGAAGTACTTAATCGTTAATAGGTCTAAGCGTTTGAATTTTGTACATTACATAACACAGGTTTTATGTAATGTAGAAGTCTATTAGTATTATTACTTATTGTACTGTGCAGACCCGGTGGATTGTTGGTAAGTTTTTCAACAGTCAATCATATGTGCAGGGTTCAAATCCAGAGCTCTCCTCGTATCTGACATGCAATCGAGCAGGTACCAGACGTCAAACTTGATTTAGCTTTTCACATTATGTTGGCTATAAACGTTGCGTCAACATGCTCATGTTAACAAAACTAATAATCTTAATTCAGTGAAGAGCTGTGTAAGAAAGAAAGAACTAAAATTATTAGCAAGCAGTCCCTAACCAATCTGAGCGAACGCAATCACAACACCTCAAGCTTAGAAATCACATGCAAACCACGCAAAATCTGCTTAGCAAATCATGTGACAAAAGATGCACATGTAGCTAACTGTCTGAAATTTAAATGCGCATAAAAGTGCTAAGCTTAGAGTCCGACACGGTAAAGAAAAATAGCATCACCATGCTACATGACCCGAAAAAGCAAGCTTAAAAATCAGAGTAGACGACAATTTAGTTAAAAACTTACAGCTCACTCTCAGTTGTTCAGACAATTTAATTAAGCTATTCACAATGTTAGAAAATCAGATACCGGTGTATGTAAACACTGCATGGCACATGGAGAACTTTGAGATGAGCTACTCGATGTGGACCGCGAAGCTACCACGAAAAATAGAAATTGAAATGATCCACAATAAAACAGAATATCACATGTAGATTAGCAGAAACTGAAAAAATATCAAAATAATAATGATAACCTCCGACAATTTCTATAGCGGTGTCATAACCGGTACCAGGTCTTCGAGATAGCTTTACAGGTTCCTGGCGGGTTATTATTAATCTTTTCCATTATAAAAAATACAACGTAGCTCTATTGGGGCCGATTCCGTGAATACAATGAGATATATAGCTATTTTACTTCATATTGAGGAAACACAGCAAGGCCTAAAAGCTGTAAGAAGTTTGTTCTACAATACGTGCATACAATGGTATCTAGAGGAAGTGCACAAGACTGTTTTGGTCAACTATACATGTACATGCAACAGTGCACTTTTATTGCGGCGACAATCTTTGGGCAATAAATAATATAATTATATACATGTATACAGTATATATGTATATATATATATATATATATATATATATATATATATTGTAGAAATTAAATTACTTAATTATGTTGCTTGTATATTTTATCAATATATATATATATATATATATATATATATATATATATATATATATATATACATGTAGATCAAAATCTTTGGACAATATACAAAATAATTCTAAAAATAAAAAATTAAATAAAATTATTTATATAAATACAAATATTAATATAAAATAAAAATATTAATATAAATAAAAACCTTAAGCGACAAACATGATAACAAGCAAGCATACGAAATGCTAATAATTTGTTAATATTTGTGTTCCCTCTTATTTACAGACAATTCTGCACAGGTCAGTAATAAAATTAAAGAAATTGAACAGAACTGATTAGTTGTAAAAGTCAGCACCTGAGTAATAGAAATAACCGAAATTTGCAAGTTTTTTTTCAATTTCCACAGAAGTGGATGTGAAATTAATTTAGAAGGTATCAGAGAGATTACGAAAGGGCATAATAATTATTTGTATTATCTACTTATATAGACAATACAAATAATTCTGTAAAAATGTCCATGGGGGTAAGAGATTTTCTCTTAGGAAAGATGAAAGGGCTAAAGGGCTTCACCACCCACCCGCCACCGGGATGCGAAATTGCTGCAAGTAACGGTGAACTCAAGCGCCATAAGCACACTGAACAAACTGACATGCTTTCTTGAAAAACGTGTTAGAAAGATAACAATTATCAGTGAAAACATAATTGTGTAAAATCTATATTTACTTGCTTCTGAATCGCGGTGCGCCGGGGCAGGCAGGACGTCCGCTAAACCGCTCTTATTTGTCGTCCTATTTCTGTTGCCGGTGTTGTTTTCCTGGTTGTTGCTGATGTTTTTGTCGACAACACTGTATTCGACGTCGATGATTTCATTGAGGTTTGGTTCCGTAGACTGAGAAGAAAGTTTATAACTAAAATGAGGTACGTTTTCGTACAGATTAATTATAGTTTCTGTCGTAAAGTTGTTATCTTCGGCAATGAAAGTCTTATTAACTCTGTACCTACTGGTACTGTTATCACTGTAGCTACTGGTACTGTTATCACTGTAGCTACTGGTACTGTTATCACTGTACCTACTGGTACTGTTATTACTGTAGCTACTGGTACTGTTATCACTGTAGCTACTGGTACTGTTATCACTGTAGCTACTGGTACTATTATCACTGTAGCTACTGGTACTGTTATCACTGTAGCTACTGGTACTGTTATCATTGTACCTACTGGTACTGTTATTACTGTAGCTACTGGTACTGTTATCACTGTACCTACTGGTACTGTTACCACTGTACCTATTGGTACTATTGTTCATTAGTTCATCATCTGACGTCACATTTTCTATGATGACGTCATCAACTACTGACGTACCCTCTTGAGCAGGTGCAGACGTGCCGAGATTTCGATTCCGTTTTTCTTTTTTCTTCGCTGTTAGAGAAGACAAAACGACAATTCAAAACGATTCCTACAAAGCAGTTGCAAGAATGCGCTTATAACTACTGTTTCTACAATATAAGTAGCCAAAGGAAGATGAAATACTTCCATAGTAGAGTTTGACTAGTTTCGCTTCCATGCCTAATGTCATAAAGATGACGTCAGGAAAACCTGCTATCTCTTCTGATTGGAAGTTTTAGAGTTGAGAAGAGTTGAGTTGAGTTGGAAGTTGTTTTATGGATTTTATCCATAAAATAATTTCTTTGAAGAAACGTAGAATTTATAAGAAAATTATATAAAGAAAATTGTACTGTCTGACGAAATTGCTTGCTTGAAAAGATTCCATTAATTTCAACTCCGTTGAGAACAGAACACGTTGTCTCCTGGTTACACGCCAAGTCTGCTAACTTATCGGTAGAATTAGCACATAATTATATATAAGAATAACTAAAAGGTCCATTCACATTGTACAAATTAATGGAAAAGTTAGCTTCTTACATAGCCATAGTGATTTCCAGCCATTAAAACTGAAAATATGACAAAATTATTAGCGACTCGATATTGAAAACTTTGGAAAAAATTACTTGCTTTAACTTTTTAGAGAAAAATTGTTTTTATTGATTTACAATTGACTCAGAAAATCCTGAGAGACAAGAATTGTTTTATTTAGATCAATCGGAATAAACATTATTTTAATGCTCTTCGGGAGCTGTGTTAAAGCTGCTCAGAAGCCCAATTTATTTTTAATGCACTCTTAAAAAGTTCAAGAAAAGGAACAACCTAGAAGAAGATATTTAATGGTCATTAGTAATATATTCATGAAAGTGAGGGCAGACTATTTTTATAGCTAGACTGCTCTCTGTGTTTTATTTTGTGGGTTTTTTATATTAAATATAACTGAGTTTTATACAATGAAGTTGAAAATGAAGAGTATTTGTAAATGAAAATAAATCATCACATTTGGAAATTATCAGTGTACCTGTTTGAACTAAGATTACTTTGAAAAGTTAAAGTTCATTTCGTAAAATAGGTCGAAGATTTGGATATTATCTTTTGTATATATATCTAATTTACTATTCCTCAGCAAAGGTATATAGATATAACTGTTGTAATTATTTGCAGAGCCAAACTCAATTGTGCTAGTGTTTAATTAGACAATTTGTCACGTTTATTAACAAATGAAAATACTAGCATTAAAATCGACACATTTGGCATGAGGTTAATTTTTCAAGCTTTGAAATAACATAGTGCAACATAAATGTAACATAAGTATTAGATAAAATATATCGATCACAGTTGTACAGACTTCTCAGCCTGAGGTTTGAAATTAAATTTTAAATAATTGGTAAAGTTTATTTAGAAACAGTTATTCTTCAACCGATTGCTAAGGTTTATACAGAGAAATTGTCACGCATTTTTGGAATAATTTAACCAAATTTATAGTCTATTAATAAAGCTTCAGCCAAAATAGGGTTTCATAAAATTGCGGAGGTCATTTAATTAACTAATTTGCTACCGCAGTGGTTTCAATATTTATACATGCAGTACACGATGTATAAAGCTAAGTAGATGATATGTTGAGAGACAGTTTCAGTATAACAACCACATAAACACTGCAATAAAGTAACATACTGAATAATATGCTGTGCAAGCTTGCCTGAGAAAAAGCTAAAAGCTAAGGTTAACGTCAGTTTCCTCACTCGAAAGCGATGTCAGTGACGGGCGAGCCCAGGATTTGAACCCGTATCAACTGATCCGCGGTCGAGTGTCTTACCGACTTCGCCACTGGCTCCAGCCAATAACCAAGAAGCAACAGACCATCGGTTCTAATCCCTACCAGACTGTCTCTGACAATATCCCTTGTGATGAGGAAACAAACGTTAAACTTAGATTCAGAGCTTCATTTTCATAATGTTAATTTTAACTCTACACATCCAATTGTGCTGTAGCGACACTTTTTTAATCATTATATGATGTCAATCATATATTTATCAAACTTGTAACAAAGTGCGTATGCCATTAGTAGGTGTTGTTGTCTAACGCTAGTACCAATAAGTATTGCTAAATGACATGAAAACACTGGTGTTAACGCGGCGATTCCTAAATGTATAGTTGTACACGGAATAAGATATTATCAAATCATATTTATATTATGAAGATAACTTAGTTTACCCAATTTCATACAGCTTAGCGATATCTTAAATAATCGGAACTTATGTACAAAAGAAGTTAATTGCTTTCCTTATCTATTAATGGCGCTAATGTAAGGCAATTATATAACAAATAGCAAGGCAAAACTTAAAAGCTCTTAGTAGCAAAGCAATAGAATAGATGAGTTCTTCCTAACATCTTATCGAAGTGATAAAGGAGATAGTAAAGAGTAAAGTTTGACACTACAACGTTCAGAATAAGTTCGAAGGCAGGCAGACATTTTTGGCAACATTCCATTCAGTTACCTTTCTCTTTCAGCCTATCAGTGATCTCTGTCTTACTTGCCTCACTTACAGCTTCTAAATCAGATTTCATTATTATTCGAGACTGACATTCATTCTAATCAACTTCTTGATCCCTTAATCCATAAATTTAACAGCTTTTATATTGCGTGTACTTACGCAGAACTAATTATACTATAATGTAATTGGCTTTTATTATTACTCCAAGTATATCAGCAATTAATAATTGATGCGGCATCAATCTCTACGTCACTTTCCTCTCTTTCTCTCTCTTTCTCTCTCTCTCTTTCTCTTTCTCTCTGTCACTCTTTTCTCTCTCTCCCTCTCCCTCTCTATTTCTCTGTCTCTCTTCCTTTCTCTCTAGTAGCAATACATTACCAATTTTAAATTTTTTAAATTAAGCTATTTTAAAATCATTTTAATCAGTAAAATATTTTTTGTAAAATGTTAAAAAAAATTATACAGGTGGTCTTCCAAGATATATTTATATACATGTATATGAATGCGAATTGCTACCGATGTTTTTTAATGCGAGCATATGTATTGATTGATTTGTTGCTGTGTGTCTACTGTATCATTATGATTACTATTTAATTGGTTTAAATTAGATAATTAATTAACTAAATAAATCTGAAGAGTCGCCTAATTAAATTATATTGCACAAGCAAGAAGGATACGCAACTTAAGTGGCTAAATACAGACCGTATAGAAGTAGGCTATAAAACAGTAACTCACTACGCAGTTTATGATTGATTAGAATGCAACCCTACAGTACTTTCATTTTAGAAGTTAATCTGAAAATTAAAGAATAGGCTGTGACGAATTAGACGACCTGTCTCTTTTCGATTTCAGAAATTCAGTTCTTTTAAAGCACGCGCAGTTAGACGAATGATCTATTCTCAACTTTTAGGAACCCAACAAGGGAAACGAGCAAAGCCTTATAATAAGCAAGCTGACATAAATGCATCAATTACATAGATTTTTATGTCACTGAGATGACGTCTCGTTACCTTCTTCAATCACAAGATAAAGAGAAATTATACATTAGGTTTAGGTAACTTAGACAATAACTGACTAACCAGCAACTTCTAATCTTGCCAATATGGCTTTATCATCGATGAAGTCGCATTTTTCGCCTGTGTAATCGTCGTCACAACTAAACAGACATCAATAGTACATGCTAAATAAATTGCACAATTCTGATGAAATTCTATATAAGAATAATAATAAAGGTTTAACGTCGGTTTCCTCATAGAAATTTGATGTCAGGGACGTCCCCCCATCACATGTCATTACAAATCGATTCACATAGGAATACGAGTGTTTAAATAATTGTAACTATACATCAGAGGTCATGAAGAACTTGAAATTGATCATATTAGCATGAAAATACTGATGTCTCGTCAATAAACACATTAGCAAATAAATGTTAAAAAGTTTACATACTGCAGAAATAGTATAATCTACTTCTCAGTTACTAGGCTTGTTGACAGCATTACGAGATTAAAATTGTGGTAAAACATACGTTTAGTTTACAATAATAATAAGTGAGGTGTTAGTAGACACATTGTAAAAGAATGAATAATATTATGTATAATAATCAATTTGAAGGCTTAATATAAACCGAGCCAGCATTCGTGCCGTAACATTACCATAATATTGATATTGGGTTTTATTGGATCTGACAAAAGGAGATGCAGTGATGTAACACAAATATCAATGATTAGAGAGCAACTACGAGTCTGGACTATATATGAATTGATAACACAATCAGTAAGCAATGACATCTATCTGACCACCTCGAGTTAGTTAGGGAATGAAGCATGCTTCTTTTTATAGTTTACCACTAACCTGCAGGTATGCTTAAGGATGATCCGCAGAACGCAGCAGGTGCCATAATAGCATTCCACAAGGCTCTCTGAACATGGGATGACTAACGCGTCATGCGGACATCGCGAATCTACAGAGAAATAAATAAATAAATCAATATAAATCATCTTCATCATCGTCATCATCGTCATCGTCTTCCCTTGAATCCCAGGTTAACCAGGGTCGGAATTAGGAAAGTTTTGTAGTAATTTCTGGAGCCTAGGCGCTCACCAACCGAATGCTCTTCTGACGTTTGTTTGAATCTTAGTCTTTGTCGCTTTTTACGAAATGTGTAGTTCACGGGTGGTCTATCAGCGACCTGGACACAACATGTGTAATGTAAAGCAATATAACTAAAATCCAATTATGCAAATATACACAAAATGGCAGTCGAAAGAAACCTTTGTGCTGGCGGTCTACTAACACTATACAATATCCTATCCACAAGAAATATGTATACAAGAAATCCCAGAAAGGACAAAAAGAGTAAGACAACATAGAGAATGTTAGACGATTTCATATGACATTCACGCGTAGAAAGACACAAATAGAGACATAATAAGACAAATATAGAGGATAAAATTAATAGTCCTAAGGAATTAAATGCAATGGACCCGGAATGTGGCAGTAAACAAAGAGAAAGAGAAAGAGAGACAGAGATAGAGAGAGACAGAGAGAGAGAGAGAGAGAGAATTTGTCTATATAGTTTTGGAATAATCATTTAATGCGGTTCAAGGCACCTATTTCTGCTCTATCAAACGAAAAGCCCAATGCCTAGATTTCTCTGCGGAGTCCGCTATCACTCTACTCTCTCACTGAGGAGCACTTCAAAGTCAATTCAGTTGATCTAGCAAACGATATTATGAGCAACTTCATACATCTACATCAAATAGAAATATAAAGGTGGAATTTTCATTCAAATAGCTGTTTACCTTGCTTTTTTGTAAATACAACTGTCTAATGTCATTATCTACCAAAACTGTTTTAAATCTAGAAGCAAAGATCTACTTTTTAAAGCCATCACTATTTTAGTTATGCCGACGCTGGAATAGTGCTCTGGTATTTGGAGCACGTGCAGTAAATCCGATATTGATTCCATAGAGAATAAAAAAATTGTTTTATCAAACGTTTAAACGGCTTAAGCGACTTAACCCACAGACACTAAAGGCCCTGAGCTTCTTGAACTCCGTAGACTAAGAAAGAATTTAGTCTCATACTTCAAAATTGTAGAAAACCTCGTTGATCTACCGGCAGAATAATTTTTTACTCTAAAATCAGGAGATACTGGAAATAATGGGGCCTCACTCTATGTAAATAATTTTAGAAATAACAACGATATATATATATATATATATATATATATATATATATATATATATATACATATATATATATATAGAAATAGATGTATTAATGCTTGGAATGTGTTACCAAATCATATTTTGAAGGAGGTATCGGTTAATCAGCTTAAATCTGGCTTATACCTTGCTGGTTTAAGAAATTTTATGAGAAATCTGTATTTTGATATTTAATTAAAACGCGCGTATTGTTTTAATATGTCTTTTTTTCTCACCGCTCTATTAGTGATTTTCTATATAAATTTTCCTGTATGCCGATGTTATAATCTAGTTTTTATTTTTATTTTACTGTTTCCTACTTTTTAAATGAAAAATACTAATCATTATTGGTATTTTTATTTTCTAATAATTTCGAAATATTGAAGTGCTAATCTTTTAGCCTTTATTACCGCTTCACACATGCTTGTTAGTTTGTAATGTACCTTTCCGTCTGTGTCTGACTTATTATTCCGTATGTTGGGATAAATTTATTAGATTAAACTAAATATGTAAATTGTGTTAAAGTATATATACATGAGTATATATATATATATAGCCTATATTTTATATATATATATATATATATATATATATATATATAGCCCATGTTATATATATATATATATATATATAGCCTATATTATATATATATATATATATACTCATGTATATATACTTTAACACAATTTACATATTTATGCATATATATATATATATATATATATATATAGCCTATATTATATATATATATATATATATATATATATGCATTCTTGGTAGAATGGTAGTTAATTATATTGGCCTACTGTATTTTTAATAGTGTTTTGAATGAGTCTTAAACAAGCTGTAATTTGCTTTCTGGCTCAGAACTGTTATGCTATGTATGTTATCACATCGTCGTCAGCATCATCTTATAGGATGAACTTATTTTCATACAGTTTGTCTCACTAGCCGTCTGAACCGTAGATTAGGCGTCAGAAATGAAAGCCTGTGTTGTGTCCGGGCCACTAAGGAATAAAGCAACATTATATTTAGCGCGTCGTAAGAGACGATTAAACAGTATTTGAAGAAGAAAAGAGAAACTACTTCAGAATCCATATTTTTTAAAGCGAGATGCTACATTAAAGGGCGGTGAGATTATTGATCAATGGAGTATATTTTATAGAGCGTGTAAGCAGTAAGGAATACGTACAATGGATCTGACATCGTTTCGCGTGAGGAAACCGAGGTTAACATTAGCGGTTAACATGAGTGAGTACGAATAGGTCATACCTCTTAGTGCTGTTCCTTCTGGTAGAAGAGAGGTTGAAAGATTTCCAGACGACGTCCACTCTGATTGGTTCCTTAACTCTGATGTAATCACTGACGTCATATCCTCATAATCGAGAGATCTATTTAACCGTTCTGAAGCCTGAAGTGTCGTTTTGTTAAAGTAAATAATAGCACTATCTACAGTAGCCCTATCATGATTTGTGCTAGTTGATCTCAAATGCAACAATGATTGTGCACTCAACGATTCTTCTTCTTTTGAGGTTCTTGTACTATTGGGCATAGCTACGGGCATTGAGTCTAGTGAAAAAGCCTGAGCCACTATGAACAACACTAAACATGTAGTTCTATACCAGCCCATACAGTTGTTCGCTGTGTTCCTCTGGAAATCTAAAATACAATATAAATTTAGTAATCCTTGACATGGTCTAAGTCCAGCAATCATCATCGAGTCGAACCTCGAAAACAATAGTTTTAGGATAGCTAATATAGAATACAACGTTATTTATAATGATTTTATTTAATTATTTTGCCTCGAGGCTTCATGTTTCTACTAGTAACACGTCTGATTATCACTTTGAGTCAGCGCTTTCTAGTAAAACCGACAGTAATGTACAAACAGGATTACAGTACTGATTTATCATAACAGTATTACAGTAACTATATTTTTCTATTAGAGAAATTCCGTCGAAGTTCAAGTAGAGCATCACCAATGCACCGATATCCTGACTAACTAATTGACGAACAAAAGTATTAGCAAACTATTTTAGTTTAGTCAGCACTATTTTTATATTTCTGTTGCAAAATACATAGGAGAAACTGTTAGCAGCCAATTGCTACTGTTTACGTTCTACTAGCCAGACATTCATGCAGTTTGGTTCAGCAAGTGCGCATGATCGAGAAGTAAGAACAAGAACTACGATTTCCGCAAAATTACAACGAGGTCGCAGACATTTTGTTTCTAGTTCTTTGTTTCAATTTTCGTAAGACATTGTTAGTTTTTCACCAGTAAACGTGAGCTTCTTTAAGAAATAATCCTTAAGTTTTTAGACCAGCTTCCTCACAGAATTAGTAGCTTATATTAAACTACGTCTTGCATTGGGCTTAACCATAGATAATTATAGGCCTTGTGCATTTCCTATCACACTATCCGATAGTTCTTTGGTATCAAAGCATGAACATACTAGTACTGAATTTACAATGTATTCCTATACTATTTATACTACTATCATTCACACTGTTTTCTTCGCTACTTCACTGTTTGCTGCTACTGTTTGCAGCACTATAAGAACTAGATGTTAATGATGAGCGACACTTGACCCAATGAATCCTTCAACAAAAGCCAGTATTAAAATCTGAGCTCTCCCCATATAGATAACAAAAGTCACATACTAAATGAGTTTTCTGAATTTAGTAGAAGAAAGATTCGTCAAAGGAGAAAAAAAATAAGAAAATTTAGCGGATGCCTTTAATATCTTAAAAACTAGGAATAAAATAAAATGAATCTTAAATAAAACATTAATATTATAGTGTAAAAGGACTTTTTCAACATACGTTCACTGTAGGATATCAATTTTTTGTTTGTCAACAATTCATAGATACGTCACTTGTATTTGCGATTATGTCACTTGTACATCACTTGTATTAGCGATGACGTCATTATTACGTCACGTGTATACCTACTGTTGATTACGTCACTAATTTTAATATAAACAGGATCACAATGTTATGGTTGTGAGTCAATAACAATTTAGAATGCCAACATGTAGCTCAGTGTGTAAGTTCCTAAGCTAAGGTCATAAAATTTAAACGGCTGTTCTTTAGATGCTGGTATCGATTCCAGGTAGAGTTGATCAGAGAGTAATATCTCTGACACTCACAGCATGGTAACACGTCAGATAATTTACTAAGCTTCTAATGGTTAAATATGAGGTATTACTGTATATACTATTTTTATGGCTGTTCATGTAGATTGCCATATAATGTCTTAATAGCGTAGGGGTAACGTCATGAACTTTTAAATGTCAGATCCTGAGGTGAATTGAACCCTCGTGGGTTCGAATCCCAGCCGCGCTGATCTGAGAGTAAAATCTCGGACATTCACTGAATCGGTTACACGGAAAATGGACTAAATTGCCTAACGGTGTAAACATGTGGGATTAAAAAGTGATACATATCAACATAGTTGATCATTTCACTGTAATGAGTGTTTACTTTTTTGCGTTTAGAGGGTTCTTTAGTTTCATTCACAATCACTTTAGTTTCTGTTGTTGTGTTATATGGACCTGTATATGTGTCTGAAATACAATGGTTCATTTGATTAAATTTGATTAAAAGTGATAGATATCTTCGCATATGATCATTTCACTAAAATGTCATATAGACCTAATACTAGGAATGGGAAGAGCTGGATGTTAAGCTAGAGAGAGGTAGACCACCACTGACGAAGGACGCGGTGATTAAGAAGGACAGGAAAATAAGAGATTGACTGATGATATGGTGTGGACAAAGGGGATTGGAGAAGGTCTATTCCTATCCCTAGCTAAACTGGGATGCAAGGGAAGACTATGATGATAACTACTCGAATCGGACATCTGACAAATTACATATAGTACCAAACATATGCCGAAGATATGAAAAATAAAATCGGTGCCACATTTGATATCTGTTATTATAATCCTACATTTGTCTACGTTTTTTTCGAAATCGTAAGTACATGAAGGATATAAAGGATTATAAAGTTTGAAACAAATAGATTTACATGATAGAATCAACAAAGATTTACATGAATAAATGATGAACTAGAGCAGCTAAATTGGACTAGTTTATTACGCTGATATAATTTTAGAGACATAATTAATTGTATAGTTATGTAGTGCCGCAAGTGTGATGTATGCATATTAATTAACATAATATGCATAATTATTAATAGTGCATAATTACATATTAAGCTGAACTGCTCAATTTGTTTCAGATTTCTACATACATGTAGAGGCCTGATACTGCACTTCTATGTAAGAGCCATGTTCGGTTAAATATGGGTAAAGTCATTAGATATTTCAATGTTCTGCTCAAAATTATTATTAACACTTTTGAGTTTAAAGAATATTCTAAATTTTCAGAAGAAAGAGATAAAAACCTGGGTACGACATGATCTAGGCGAGATAGCTTGTCAAACGATGTAACAGAGGGTAAACGAATGCGCAAAAAAGTACAAAACCAAGACAAGAAACGGTATAGGATAACTATCATCTGGTAAAGCTAAGCTAAAGCTAAGGTTAACGTCAGTTTCCTCACTCGAAAGCGATGTCAGTGACGGGCGTGCCCAGGATTTGAACCCGCATCAACTGATCCGCGGTCGAGTATCTTACCGACTTCGCCACAGCCAAGTAGAATCTCCAGAAATTTTGATAAGAGTTCCTAGAGGATTTGTGTGATATGGACCCGCCACTGGATCAGGAACAGTACATTTAGATGGTGAACAGATTAATAAATGCCCGCAAATTAAAAATTGCAAATGAGTTATTGATTTAAATTAAAAGTAGACTCTACGAAAAATGTTGGATTTTATGCAGGACCTACTGTTACTATTTCAGTCAGCAAATAATTTATGTCAAGGACCTCTAGACAACCCTGATATCATCATTGTATGAGGAAACGGACGTTAAACCTTTATTTTTTATTATTAGATAATGCTAGATGTCTAAAATCCGTTGTTTACTTGCTTAGAAGCATTTTAGTCAATCTTTAAAAAACAGCCGTCAGCCGGCGCAGCTTAGCCGCAATCTACTATAATAGGCCTAAAGTTCATTAGGTAACACAGTTCATGCGAAACTCAAGCGGGAGTGTCATTTTGAGAGAGGTATTGGTAAATAGACGCCCTGAAAATATCAGAAATCAAAATTTTATTGGATGTTTTATTATCTAGTATATAAGTCAATCGGAATTAAACGTTGTGTTAATGTGTTTTACTGTTGTTCGGAATGTTTAAACTTAGCTTTGCTGTTAAATATAAGTAAGGTGAGTTTTTCATGTGCCAGCAGGGATTCATAGTAACTCAACTTTTATTTATACGTTTAGAAATAGAAAATTTCAAAGATTGCCAAGAGAGGGAAAACTAAAAGTCATTCCAACCATCTGTCGCCTCATTTTTGGTGCATATATCCAGTATTGGGATTTTTTATTTCTCACAAAGAGTCCAACTTCCACCTGCATTACTGTACAATTGTCAGTGTATACATATAAATAAAAAAATTAATGTTTGCGGTCGCATTCATGAAATGCTAGAGAAACCTATCGAATATTCTTCATGATTTAGAATTTACGACAACGTGTAAGCTACAAATTCCTGAAACTATAGAAGACTTTCAAGTGTTAATCTTTCTTTGCTCAAAATTATTGTGAGAAGGTTTCAAATTTCAATTGCCGTACCATACATTTTAAATGCAAATCATTTAAATGCACAGGAGAGAAAGGGGTACCAATTAATTTAAAAATACAGCTGCCAAACCTTATCAGCTTGATAAGCTTATGACAGATATGAAAGCAATGAAAAACCATTTCAGAAATCGAAATGACTCGTAAATTGTGTGAACTTTTGATGGGATCGATTTGTTAGTCGATGGAATTATCTTTATTGACCGCAATAGAAAACTACGAGTAGGAATATCTTCACTGCTTGTGCCCGAACAATGCAGACCCATACACCACGCATTCAGCAAACTAATACTCAATCCGATATCTCTTTTCGTTCCGCCTGTTAATTGATTTATTTCGACAAGACGATAACTTAAGATAATTTAGGAGTGTACCAATGTACTCACATCAGCGGATGATGCAGGATGGGTAAATGAGTACATAGAGGTTGAATATTCGAAAAACATCCTACTCATTAAATTAAATTAAATTAATCCGACTTAATCCCGAAAACAATTCGGGATCTACTTCTGTTCTTCGGTTTGGTTTTGACTTCACAGCGCTCGATATTGTCTTAGACGTCAGCCATATTTTAGTCTAATTGTATGCGTTTGTTAAACAGGGTTTGTTTTGCTAGATTGCTTGACCTTGTTTTTATTACTCAGTCTAATTCGGTTTCAGTTTCCCAATTTTTCTCTGCACCTAACTAATCTCTGACAAATCATCTGACTACTATTTATTATGTATTTCTTGAACGTCAGCGTTTGTAGATCTCCACAATATGTTTTACAAGGCTAAATCTATTACATTTATCGTCAAATTACAAATTGATAAATTTAAGATACACATAAAACGTTTTATCTAAATATTCTTTTCTCAATTACAATTTGTTTAGTTTTACCATAATAACTGCTTCTAATGTAGCTACTCTTTTTCAATTTGACATGATTGACAAACAACAAAAGTGACGTTAGCAAGAAATGTAAAAGGCATTGTGATAGATCTAGTTAATTTACATATTTTATGATTAAGTTTGTTGAAAAGTTTTTCCAGTAGAAATGATTAACAAAAGAAGCTGGTGTGAGAAAGTAGCGTAAAACGCATCAATCATACAGCTAATTAAATACAGGTTTTAAAATTTAGTCCGTTTAAAAGTTTTTCTATCATATAGAAACAGACGGTGTTGTATGACTAATATTGTCGAAGAATTTAAAATTAGTATAGCAAAAAACTGGTGGCAGTTTGTATTTTGTTCATTTCGTTGTATGAATTTTAATTAAAGCCCAACTTTGTTTAGTTTATTGTTGATTCAGCAGCTTGATTTTGCCTCAATATTGCTCGATGTTGTCATTGATGATTTAGCACCCTAATTATTGTTGCTGTGTTGTAGTTGTTGTTGATTCATACAATTATTTATTGCGAAATTCTCCCTTATCACCTTATCATGCATAAAACCACGTATCAATAGTGCTCGATGTTGCCATTGATGACTGTAGCACTCTAATTGTTTTTATTATTATTACCCTTATCATTCTATCATTATATAATCGAGTATACCTATACTTATCATTTTATCATGCACAAAACCACGCATGTGTGAAGAAGAAACAATCTTTTGAGCCAGTCAATAAAACCCTAGATGTAAGTAAAAAACGAAGCAGGAAATTTTTGAGTTGAAGCTGCTGTGTTTATTATTACTCAGCAATGTGTCAGAAGCATGTGGATTACAAGTTCGAGCCAAATAGGTTGATACTGGAGTTAATATAGACTGGATTGCCAACTGCTGGTGGTAGTCTACAAGTGAGTTGACAATGGAGTTAGTAAAAACTGGATTGTCAACTGCTAGTGGTAGTCAACAAGTGGGTTGACATTGGAGTTTATATAGACTGGATTGTCGACTTCTAGCATCAGCAGTCTAGACTCTACGGATTAATAATAAATCAATCAATAAGAATCTAACGTCCGGTTCCTCGCCATAAGGCAATGTCAGAGACGTAGGCTCTATAGCTTGCTCTATAGCTCCACAAATGAATGTTGTTGAGCAGTCTAACCGAATCACAACCGAAGCCTGGTAGATTAATCGATTATCATCGGAATTTAGAGACTGAAACAGAAGAAAATCTACGGATCATTGGCTATTTAACACATGTTGAAAGAAAGGTACTGAAAATCACCTCAGATTGTATAAAAATGTTTATCGGAAGAACGATATTCTATATTGACAGCTATGAAGAACTCTAAAGTCATTGATAAGAACAGTTCTGTCATGTGCAATAGGCAGTTATTTATTGCGCCTTACATAGACCCTCAGATCTTATAAATCACATCAGAAGCCATACTTTTCCCAAGCTATAGGCTACATAATGTAAGGATAAGACATAGACCTTGTGAAGGGATTAACTTGTTGATCGATGGAGTGCTCTTACGAAGCGAGAATGCAGACTTTGAGTATGAATATGTACCTTGAACCTGCCACTTGGCAGTGCACTGAAGAGAGAGAAGAGATATAGACCCTAGTATGTAAAGGTACATGTATTCAGGCAAAATGGAAAGAGAAAAGCAAACAACCATTCACTTCCGTGTTTTGTACGCCCACTTGCAACAGTTGCAACTGTTGTTGAAACAGCGCTAAAGAACTATTGTTAAAAAGGACCAAAAGTGTTGTAGTGGCAAAACCTCACAACATAAAAAAGGCTCACTCAAGTTGCCAGGTTAAAGTACATATGTAGTTAACCCGTCACGTAAAACAATTATATTGACTTGCATTATCCTGTTGGCAAATTTTCAATTGTAATTATCGTCATTAAGAGCAGTAAAAAATTGCACAAAACGATAAACTGTTAAAGTTACTTAAAACAAGCACAACGTACAGAAACGTAAAGGGTTAAATTGTAAATTAAATTTCAGAGATATGTATTGATGAAATGTCACAGTTTTAGAGTAATCTACTTCTAGATTTAGAGGATATTGGATGTATTTTCGATGCCGATAACAGTAATATTAACCAAAATAACCCTGATAATAAATTATTATTAATATTCTACATATTTTATAGCATTCACTTTAGTTAAGACCGTTAAAAGAATAGTGTTAGAAATAAATAATAATAGTAATAAATAATAATATTACTAATAATAAACAATTAATAAATATTAATAATAATGAATATTCATAATAATAATAATAATAATAATAATAATATAATAACAATAATAATTACAATAATCCCAAGCAGATTAATGAATACCATATAGAAGTCTCAACTGGTGATAAACTGTTAAATTATTAACTATTGATATGAATAAGTCCAATATCTTGACGCGTCTTCACAAGCTAAACTCACTAAAAATTTATTTATTTATTTATTATTATTTATTAATTATGCCGCTCAGTAGATCTCTCTCTCACTTAGATGTCTACACGTAGCATACAAACCGCAATACCTTCAGTGGAGTAGACTGGGTCAGACGTTGTAAAATCCGATAAAAAATGTAAACTAGATCTCAGACTCTTGTTGACTAAAGTTCAGACTCAGTGATTCATTCGCAACTGATGCTTAGCAAACTTTTCCCAGAGTAAGTTACGAACTTATGAATCGCATTTGACTGACCATTGCTGGTTATACAGTTTATTCAACGAATTACAGCTTTCACAACAAGTGCATAATTGCGTGGATAGTGGCTAAAGCTCGGCGTTAGGTAACAGGTGGGTTGTTGTTGAAGTGAAACGGTAGACGACGTTCCGGGTTTAATTTCCGGTGAATCCAATGGAAGCTGATGCCTCGTTTTGGTTAATAGTTGGTTAATGCAGCCTTCGATCAAATTTCAGGTTGAGAAATGAAGGGTATTTTTAGTACCGGAAATTGTATTTTTATTTAATTATTTATTTGTTAAATTAATCCATTAGTCGATTGGAACATAACGACTAGCTGTCAATGACTGGATTTTCAGAGACATCTCTATATGAAAAATTTAAATAAAATTATGAGTATGACCAGGTTATAAGTGACTCTGTTACAGATTTTAATAATGACTATATAGCACTCTTAGAATAAAGATAATTGACTAAAGTGACTGAATCTTTTATTACTATCTAAATTAATTTAATAAATATAATTAATTCCTAATTTAATCTCTTGTTAATAACGTATCGAATTCCACTTCTATAGAATGTTAAAGTCCCTTAGACTTAGAACAAAAATCACTGAGGTCAAGAGTGCAAATACAGCCTTAGTGTTGACATTGGAATGTGACTATCATATATTCATTTTTTCCTGGATAAATTTTATATTTTCTTTTCAGCATTCTTTTCTGCTTCATTTCTGCTTAGGTACAGTAACTTGCACTTGTTTTTCTACTCTTCATTGTCGGCCCATTCTGGTTATTTCGAGTGGACTGAAGTAATAGAAGGTGCCGGACGCGGACACAAAATTGGGGATGCTGGGGATGCACCCCCTCCCCCACCATCAACCCTAGTGTAACTTTTTCAAGTCACGATTCAACCATCTAGTAATCTAGTAATCATATCCCTGGACCTTAGATAAAGAACTCATCGTTATCGCTCATGTAAACAAACAACCGGTTTTAACTAAAAAAAACATTGAAGATTAGGTCTGCAGCATTGAAGATTAGCATCAGATTCGCGTCAACATGACTTTTGCAGATATATTGCGTCAGAACATTGTAATGGTTTTGGCATTTCCTGCACTAGTGGCTGGAGGGTTTGGAGCTTACGCCAATGTTGTTCGAAGTGGTGCAAAGAAATTCGTATCAGCAGAGGAGAATCTATCAGAACTGACGGATAGTGACAAGAGAACTGTTTGACCAGGATCAGTCTATTGGTTGGATTGGTAACAGTCGTCAGGCTGATCTAAGACAGTGCCAATCCACTTAGTGGACCTCTCAGAATATCTACTGTATAGTCGACTATCATCTAGCTTATTGGCTCACTGCCAATCCCAGATGTCAGTCAGCCTAATGGTTAAAATATTTGGTATTAAAAGTGATAGATATCAACATAGTTGATCATTTCACTCTAATGCGAGTTTATTTAACTAATTATTACTAGAACTATTGAATAATGTTTAGCACGCTCCGCAACGCCTCCCACTACTTTGCATTGTATATCGGCCTAACTGCGGTAACAACAGTAACCATCGGTTAACCTTTAATATAAATGCAATGCGACTTTAGCTAGCTATAATGTCTCAGCTATTTTTTTCTGTATTTTAAATTACATATTTATTGATTGTTTACTAGCTATTTAATTTTCTATATGTGTTTTCGTTGTCTGCAATATCTCTCTCTCTTTCTCTCTCTCTCTTTCTCTCTCTCTCTCTCTCTCTAATATTCTGGCAGATAGCAGTTCAGACACTCCAAGATGGTGCATATTTCCACACATCTGCTGCTTCCTCAATCCCTAAAAAGAACTCAATCGATTAACGGGTTAATCCCTTCACAAAACTCTATGCCTTATCCACACCTTAATGTAGCATATAGCTTGAGATAATATGACATCTAAGGCGATCTCTCGTTGCCTTCTTCAGTTCATGCTTAGTCGACATTAGTGCAAGTGCAGTTTACGGTTGGTCTATTCCTCAGTTGCCCGGAAACAACACAGGGCTTATCAATAATATAAACATTTAAATATTTTAGTATACTGGGCTACAAATGGAGTCATAATAACTAAGATAACCGGTGAATAAGAGAACACTGAATTCAATTTCAAGGCTTGCCTATCAGGGAATATAATAGCGCGCAAACACATGATCGATAATTGCAATGGCTTCTTAAACTGCTCATTATTTTAAAAAATTACCCACGTTATGTTCGGGTTTCTGAAGAACAGAGCAACCGTGAACTGCACGTGTCGCAAAAGGCGACCAAGCACTAAAATCGAAACCAACGTTGGAAGGGACATTCGGTTGGCGAGCGCCTAGATTCAAGAAATTGCTACAACATTTTCTAAAACGACTGGAGAAAAGGTCTATTCGTATCCCGACCCTAGTTAAACTGGGATTCAAGTGAAGATGATGATGATGATGATTTATTATTATTAAACATGATGAAATAAAAGTCGCAGATATCATCATTCAGTATTATTTCGTTTTCCGCTACGTTTGACTTTAATCACTATAAGATACCTATCGAAGGGATGGGAACAACTTAGAGGTTGATTGATTGATTGTTTGTTAATTGATTAATTGATTTATTGGTTCACTGATTGGTTGATAGATTGTTTAGTAGATTTATTGATTGACTGATCAATATGATTGAATGGTTGTTTGATAAATTGATTTATTAATTGATTTATTGGCTGATTGATGGATTAATTGATTGATTAATTAATTGGCTGGTTGATTGATTTATTTATTTATTTATTTATTGTCTGATTGATTGATTTATTGATTGACTGATTGATTGGTTGATTGATTTATTGAATGATTGATTGATCGATTGATCGATTGATTGGTTGATTGATTCATTGACTGATTGATTCATTGATTGATTGCGTTCATAGACCTACCTTCACTTCGATTCTTCGCCATGGTCGCTATATCCACTGACAATCAGTAGATTATTGGTGTCCTACTCAGGTAACCCAATCCTATTATCCTCCTACGTTAATATGGAAGCTATTTAAATATTCCTTAAGATTTATTAAATCATTGCAAACTTGCTATATACTTAATGTAATTGTTCATGACTACAGTACGTTATCGAATTCGTACTAAAACAAATCATCCTATGACTACAATATTCTGCAATGTTCGCTTTTCTACAAACAAACGCAGTAAATGATAATTGCTGATAATCGACCAGTTTTCGAACTGAAACATAATGGGTCAGAACAGATTTCTTCATAATATCTGTAGCAGAGTTCAAGATCGCTGGAGATAGAAGTGGTTTCATATAGTTTTATATAAGAAGTCCTTAATTATAACACGAGCCAAAGCATAGTGGATATATGAACATAATATCATAGTATTTAGTCTCAACTGATGAAAAATTTCAATTAAATGTTAAAAAATTACAACATTTTTATACTAAACGCATAACCTCCACATACTAAACTATTACATTTGTCTACATCTATTTGTATATATACTGAAGCTCCATGTGCTTTATTTCGGTGCAACTTATTCGAAGTGCTGGTGAGGAATTAGCCACACCGCATTTAGTCTAAATTTGAGACTAGTTTATGGAAAAACCCTAGCAAGAGGGGATTTCCATTGCAAAACAAAACCACAAAATTTTATTTCTTCATTATCACTTACCTCGAGAATGGAGTGTAGACTATGGAGGAATATACATAATGGAGTAATAATAAAACCTTATAACCTTCTTAGGAATAGAGTTGCGGAAACCAACTGGCATCCATATAATAATGATGTGTCATCTTTAAAGATATTGATATTGCATTGTATGTTGATATGAAAAGGAAAGCAGAGGACTGAGAGTTGAGGAGTTAAATGCCATGGACCTGCCACGAACATTACAAAAGTTTAACGGACGTAAAACCTTTATTATTATTATTATTATTATTAAAGGTTTAACGTCCGTTTACTCCTGCAAGGACAATGTCAGTGACATCCCTCCATCACATGTCACAACAAATCGGTACGCCCAACGATCTGAAAAAACATATGTTGAAGAGAAAGATCCTAAACGATGCCGGTCCGGCGATCAATTGTGATCTATTGTAGTAGTGTTGGATAATGATGATGATAATAATAATAATAATGGCAATTCTCTGCTCTGGGAGGTCCGTGCTGGCTGCGTTTATTTACCTTTCGCGCACTTAACATTGCTTTTTCGCGATTTTTATTATTTATTAGCCAACCCCAGCCCTCGTCATTCTGCCAACAGAAGGATTGAGCTTCAGTAATTCATCCGCTCGCCAAGAGTTTTTCGCTTTTTCTGCCATTTCGTCAAAATTTGGAGTCAGTTATGAGCTACAGGTGTGAATCTGTTTACAGGATTTCCCAAGGCTATAAATAGACTCGATATTCACGGTGCTGTTTATAACTTCACGCTTGAATGCCGCCTCGCAAGCATACATGGTCTCTGTCTCAGGATGCTAACAAGAGAAACGGTACTTGCAGTGTGTGCTTAGAAGTGTTTCAGTTGCACATTAGAGACGGGTCTGTTCACCTACATGGCCCCCGTGACAACCGGTGCCTAGGGTCTCACAAGCCCCAATTGAAGCTCAGGGGACATTCTCATCACAACGCTCCTCTAGTGATGTAAGGGATGAGGACCACCATCCACCCGTATTCCCATCAAACAGCATCCCCCGATACTCCATCCTTCTGATGCAGCCACAGTATTTGCTCATCCCAACCTTACCAGTGGTCCTATCAAGCATATTCCTAAATCTGTTCGAGCCACTTGCGCCACCTACTTGATAAATATACTTGATAGAATCTCTAAGTGCGTGGACGACTTAGAAGCATGGAAATCTCTTCTTGCCATTGGCGAAGACATATTGCTAGCACCTAAAAGAACAGGGAAAAGGCACAATATGGCGTCCTTGATTCGCAAAAGAGTGTCCGGTGTGGACGATCCTGTTTCAAATGACGAAAGAACGAAGTTTCGCAAATCTTCCAGGCCGCGTACTCCTGAGGAATCCCTCCGATCCATAGTGACCTCAAAGATCGAAGACGGAAATTTAAGAACAGCCGTGCGAATCCTGTGCTCAGAAGAGTTGAATAATGATGAAACATACAGAGAGCTAAGTCTGAAACATCCATCAGCGGACAGTACACCCCGAAGGCTTCTTAGCACAGCCTCTCCCCAAGCGAATACGCTCCAAGTCACTGAAGCGGAGGTAATGAAAGCCGTGAAAAGTTTCCCCGCCGGTTCTTCTGGGGGCCCGGATGGTCTGAGGCCACAGCACAGCCTGCAGCTGGTGACGTGCCCCATAATGGGCAGGGAGACTCTAACAGCCATTACCGGTTTTGTAAATCTCCTTTTGCTGGGTAAATGTCACCAGGAAGTCAAGCCGTTTCTTTTTGGAGCCAACCTGATTGCTCTGAAGAAAAAGACAGGCGGGCTTAGACCGATTGCTGTTGGCTACTCTTGGCGCAGAATCGCTGCCAAATGTGCTAATTCCTTCGCCCTAGACAGGCTCTCAAACTCTCTTCAACCTATCCAGGTAGGCGTGGGTGTCAAAGGAGGTTGTGAAGCCGCAGTGCATGCCACCCGACGATTCATTAGCAGCATGCCAGACGATTGGGTAGTGGCTAAACTGGACTTTTGCAATGCTTTCAACTCCCTGAAAAGGGTTCCCATGCTAGAAGCTGTAGACTCTTCACTACCTGAGCTGGGGCCTTTCTGCCGTCTGTCCTATGAAGACCCAAGTGTTCTACGTTTCGGTCAACGGGTGATCATGTCTAGCGAGGGGGTACAACAGGGTGACCCTTTGGGCCCTCTCCTGTTCAGTTTGACAATACACCCGTTGCTCCAGTCGCTATCTTCTTCTCTGAAAATAGGTTACTTAGACGACATAACTGTGGGCGGGGTTGAGTCTACCGTAGCGGATGATATCTCAAGGCTGATGGTTGCGGGAAAGGCTTTGGGGCTAAGCCTGAATATAAATAAATGTGAGCTCATTACCACTCGATCCGACAGTAACTTTCCGGCCATCAATACATTCATTCGTGTAAAGCCTGTCGAAGCCAGTCTACTTGGAGCTCCATTGCAGACGGGTCAAGCTATGGATTTGGCTCTCAATACTCAGTGCTCTAAACTAGAGAGAGCCGGCTGAAGCTCATCTCCGCACAGGACGCTCTAACGATATTGCGGAGCTGTGTAGGTTCTTCAAAACTCATATACATATTGCGTGCCTCTCCATGTGCGGATCATCCAGCATTGCAGACTTATGATTCCATCATGCGAAAGTCGCTCAGTAGCATCGTTAATATTAATGTTAACGAAGCTCAATGGATTCAGGCTAGCCTGCCAATATGCTACGGAGGATTGGGTATACGCTCTGTCTCGTCGCTGGCACCTTCTGCCTTTTTGGCTTCAGCCGCGGGGACTGGCGTTCTATAGGATTCAATCCTTTCCGGATTCTTTCAAATTCCCGACTTGGAGATATCCAGGATTCAGGGCATTTGGACTGCTCTGTCCACATCCGAACCTTCAATCGGTATGATGGCTAATAGCATGAAGGCTTGGGACTCAAAGGTCACTACTGCTTTGCGCACGGAACTCCTTGCGAAGCCGCTTTTGCCACAAGAAAAGGCGCGGCTGCTCGCAGTGTCGGCCCCTGCAGAATAGGGCAACCGCAAACAATCTGCTGTGTGTACGTAAGGGGCTGCTAAGCCAGGAGCTGAGGATGGCAAGAGGGGACCCACCTCACCATGAAATATTTCCCCCAGGATTAAATGGTAATTAATCCATCTAACTGAGGAAGGTAACGGGAAACCACCTCAGAAGCATTACTTTTCCCAAACTATAGGCTACATAAAGTATAGATAAGGCATAGACTTTGTGAAGGGATTCACTTGTTGATCTAAGGAGTGCTCTTATGGAGCGAGAAAGCAGACTTTGAGTATGAATATGTACCTTGAACCTGCCACTTGGCAGTGCACTGAAGAGAGAGAGAGAGAGATAGGATCTAATGGTTAACTAATGTTCAAGTGATGTGCATAGCACTGTTAGCCTATGATGTGCCACTACTATACAAGCGAGTTTAGATCAGAAGGTGTGTGATCAAAACCAGGCTCGTCCGCTAACATCAACCTGAAAGATATGAAATTGACGTAAAATTTGATTTTATTCTTATTAGATTTACGGAGACATTATTGTAGCTAGAATAGTATATTTGAATTTGACTTTTGTTTTTGCCAAATGGCTGGTCCATTTTACATATTTCTACTCACAAGTCTCTTCATCAAGAGGTTTCGAACTACCAAGTTAATCCATTTACAAAATGATGTGCCCAATGCACATGGCAATGTGGCTAGGGAAAAGATGGTTTCTGAGGTGGTTTCTTTTACAGCTGAGGAATCTGCTCTAACTAAGGCTTCTCTTGCGACACATGCAACTTATTTATGATCTGTTATTCAATGGCCCGGATAAAATACGGGATATTTGTTTTATCATAAAGCTAAATAATGTTCCAACTTGAAGCTTCAACCCCTCCTACTCTTTTATGAGAAAGACATTTATTATCAACCAACTTTGCAAGTTCAATCGTTTCAACTGTTGTTGACTTAATTTAATTTTATATATGTTCCGGTGGCTTGCTGGCAAGTTGTTCTACAGTGGATCAGTAAGTAAAGTGTTCAAATTCAGTGCTTCCCAGTCACTGACACTCTATTCAAACAGGAAACTGACGTTAAACTTGGCTTTAGCCTTCTAATTAGACATAACATAGGCCTGCGTATTAGGTTAATTAGACAAACAAGCCCTTGACCTACATAGCAGGTCAAGGGCTTGTTAGATGAAGGCTTAATCACGCGACTTCAGATTAAAGTCACAAATTTCCCGCAGTAATTTTGTGACCGCAATAATCGCGGAAGTTTCAGCTTACCTCAAATAGTTTGGACTTTAGGCTGATGATGCAAATCAAATTTGGCTGGACTAATACGTTACTTTTATTGCTCACAAATTCTAATTCGCTATACTTACTATATTTTAGTAAAAAATTAAATAAAGACAAAGAAGTGAGTATATTATCCTTTCGATGACTTTGAAAAGATTAAAGGGAAGTTCAGATTAACCGAACTTTCCCTAATTTTTTGGAATTGTTAATGCGTTCGTTGAAGGTAAGTAGCCTAAAAACACAGATTAGTCGCGGTTAGGCCAGAGAAAAAGGAATGTGAGAATGATTATCACTACAGTAATTGCGACATGCAAATTATTAGCTTCACCGCGTTGTGTCCGGGACGCTGAAGAATATACCAATCGTAAACTGCACGCGTCGTAAGATGCGACTTAGCATGGACTGAGAAGACAACGAGAATTCACCTCAGAGGACATTATTCCTAAGCTATAGGCTACATTAAGGTATAGATAATGCACAGTCTTTTGTGAAGGGATGTAATATTTAAAACGAAATCTATGTTATTATTAACATATATTTAAATATTATTAACAGGCCGAGACCATGAAATGTTTTCCCCCAGGATTAAATGGTAATTAATCCACTTAACTGAGGAAGGCAACGGGAAACCAACTCAGAGGCCATATTTTTTCCCAGGCTATAGGCTATATAAGGTATGGATAAGGCATAGACTTTGTGAAGGGATTATCATGTTGATGTAATGAGTGCTGTTATGGAGCGAGCAAGAAGACTTTGAGTATGAATATGTACCTTGAACCTGCCATTTGGCACTGAAGAAGAAGAACAGGCCGAGATTAGGTATGTTAGATGATTTAAAGACCCACTCATATGTGGAAATGAAGAGGAAGGCAGAAGACAGAGAAGAGTGGAGGCGTTATATACCATGGACCTGCCAGTAGGCAGTGCACTAAGAGAGAGAGAGAGAGATTAACATATATTTAATATGCTAATAAATAAAATTTCTAAATATTTGTGATAATTTGCATCAGATGGAAACTGTTATTTCATCAAAATTTCCTCCGCTGAAACTTTTTATTATAATCGCAGATAATCGCAGAAAACATATTACGGAAAACTTGATGTCTAATAAAACCAGTCAAACCCACAGCTTTTCTAAAATAGCTTAATGGTCGACAAGCGTCTCGGTCAATAGTTCAACAAACCAAACGTTTTATTATTTTTAAAAATAGTCAATTTAAAATAGCATAACATAATAATAATAACCGTTTAACATCCGTTTCCTCAACCAGGGATGATGTCAGGGACGTCCCCAAAGCAAACATCACTACAGATCAATTCACCCAAACCAATCTGCAAAAAAATGTGTAGAGGAGAAGTAAGGTCCTAAACGAAAGCCAGTCCGGTGATCAAAAAAATGGTCAGGGACTCATGGTAGATTGATGATGCTACGGTGGGAAAAGGTCGTAAGCTTGCTCGAGAAAGTTGAAAGAGAAAAACAAGAGCTAAGATTAGCAGGCAAAGAGTTCCAGATTGTGGGTAAGGCATAAGGAAATTAACGTCTGCCCAATGACGTGAGAGTATTATAACAAAGCATAACAATAGTTACAGTGCGACAGTTGACCATGACAACATCGAGCACTATTAAGCAGAAAATCAAGCCGGTGAGCAAAAAAGGTTCAAAACTTTGCAACTTATAAAATCCAGAAACTTTGTTCAAAGATACAGGGAATTAAATAAATGGAGGTTTACTTGCTACTGCAATTAATTATCATTCATTAACATAACATAACATAACGGCACACTGGGTCAGGAAGCACAGATGCTTGTTTAAGACCCATTTCCTCCATCCTAAACTCTTAAAAGAAAAATTATCAATAATAGTAAGACCACTCAGAAAATTTCTTGTTTAAAACAATGTCTAAACTCCAAGTGCCTGAAATGTGAAAGAAATGTCGTATCCTGTATACTGAACTCTATCTCTCCGTCTCTCTCTCTATCTCTCCCCCTCTCCATCTCTCTCTCTCTCTCTCTCTCTCTCTCTCTCTTTCTATATATATATATACACACACACACACACACACACATGATATCGCTCTCTCGCTAAAATGTTCGGTCAAATGACAGGCTCATAGTCCTACGAACACTTTTCTCTCGCTCACTATACGCAATACTTACCAGATCGACAAACAATTTATCCTTCACAACAGTCATACTAAACCAAAGTACCAAACCTAAGTGTATACCCGCACATTGAACTCACACATACAGATCCGCCATCAGATATCTTATCGACATCGCCAGTGGCTGCGATCTTGCCCTAGTAAAAAGCTAAAGCTAAGGTTAACGTCAGTTTCCTCACTCGAAAGCAATGCCAGTGACGGGCGAGCCCGGGATTTGAACCCCGCACATACTGATCCACAGCGAGTATCTAGTAGGCCTAAGTGTACAGTATACGCAAGTGCTTTTAAATATTCAGTTTCTTGGCAGTTTCACATTTACTTTTTAGTTCCTTTTATGTAATCGCTGTAATCACTTACAGTCTACGAGTGTTTTATTTGCAATCGCCCGAAAAAAATTACCATAATGGGCAAATAAATTTTACAATACTTACGAATATTCTAATTCTAATTCCAATTCTAAGAAGCTACAAAAACTTTATATGGCTTCTGTATAAAGCTTATTAAGTTACATATACTGTATACTGTATGCTAATCATATACCGTTTATTTGATTATCTCGGCACATAGTTAACAAATATCAGAAAAATACTTATAGCAATAAATAAATAAAAACAAACAATATACAAATACTACCACAAAGAGCCTGATCGCTGTGATACTATAAATGGCAGCTGTTAAAAGTAAGCTCTTTTGAATTTAAAAACGTGAACATTAAGATAGGCCATACACATGTAT
This sequence comes from Enchytraeus crypticus, assembly GCA_905160935.1. Lineage (NCBI taxonomy): Eukaryota > Metazoa > Annelida > Clitellata > Enchytraeida > Enchytraeidae > Enchytraeus > Enchytraeus crypticus. The sequence goes on along the minus strand of CAJHZI010000676.1, from coordinate 1,041,027 downwards.
ACCACCTATTGACGAAGCAAAGTTTCAACGTTTATCTACAAGATAAACAAAATAGGTAAAAGCTAGTAAATATAATGTTAACCTCGTTCGAAAGCGATGTCAGTGACGGGCGAATCCAGGATTTGAAACCCGCACATATTGATCCGCGGTCGAATACTTTACCGACATCGCCGCTGGCAGCTACTGGCTCCAGTCAGTGGCGGTGAATAGGTTAGATAATCTTATGGAACTGGCAAATATCAAATTTCAATTCTGCTCCTTCTTAAATAGTATACAAATTCTACGCAGTATCAGTACATGGCTGCATTCTGTATATTTTAACTTAAGCCTACTGTTAGTTTTATCAGCTTCAAACGAGAATCAAACAACTTTAATCTGCAAACATTGGTGAATGCGATGCAGTCACATGCTGTAGAGTTGAGATCAGGGTATAAGTTGCAGGAAGTACTTTTCGGAAAACAATCGGAAGGTTTTAACAAAGCATATGTCGTACAATGTCATTTAGGTTACGTGTGTTCAGTGCGAATGAAGTTTCTGAAAGTGAATTGTTTTCTCCTGGAAAGGTTAAGCTTCAGGATTGAGAAATAATCAGCCAGAGCTCCTATTTGCTGCCATATTTAAACACAGAGGTAAAAACATAGGTGTATAAAGTATAGATGTATAAATCATAGAGGTTTAAAGCATAGAGGTCTAAAGCATAAAGATATAAAACATGGAGATGTAAAACATAGACGACAGAGTGTAATCTATGGCGTAATCTGACCATTTAAGATTTAGCTAACAGTTCAGCGACAGATAGTTTTATATTGTATCATCGATAATTTGTATGAAAGAAAAGTGACAAACATTTCATCGGTGTTCTGCCCTTTTTTCCGCAACATAAGTGTCTGATTTTCTAAAATACTATTGGCTGGGCTGGTCATACTTCTTGAGTTGTTCGAGATATCCTTTATGCGTGAATTCGAATCCCAACCGCGCTAATCTAAGAGTAAAACCTCTGACAATCACTGGACTGGTTTTACGGAAATTGGTCTAAATTGCATAACGGCTTAAACATGTGTATTAAAATGATAGACATCAACACAGTTGATCATTTCACTATAATGCGTGTTTACTTTACTTTATGCCGCCGATATGTGAGAAAATAAACTTCAAATGACAACCATACTACAAAATAAGCAAGTGTATTTCGTTACATTTCTATTTGTCTAGACTAAAGCAAGAAACAAAGTTTTTTCTTCCATTACACTGAAAATATCGATGACAATGTCATCGGACTATCATATGGCGTACATGGATGTTATGTAAATGTTAAAGGCATTGCACGGGGGATTTGTAATTTGCTCAGATTAAAAACTGGATTCCTTTGGAATAAATGTTAGCTTGGAAAATCCGTCCTACACAATATAGCAGGCACGGATGTGGCAAACAGTAAACAAACACATGGGAATTAACTTAATAGCTCCGATTGGACTGGCGTTTCTCACATTTAATATATTTTAATTCCAAGACAAAAAGTCAGAAATAAAGGCGCATAAAACGAAGCGAAAGAAGTAAATAATTTTATCCACAGTATCAGTTGTAAGATTCAGTTGACATTCCTATTGTAAAAAGCTGGTAAAGCTAAGGTTAACGCCAGCTTCCTTACTCGAAAGATGGGTCAGTGACAGGAGAGACCAAGATTTGAACCCCGCACATACTGCTCCGCGGTCGAGAATCTTACCGATGTAGCCACTGACTCCAGCCATATTGTGCAGCATGCATTAGAAATCAGTTCCTTTTAAAACGTTCTATTTAAATGCTAGCAGAAACATCGGCAGTCTATACAATATAATATACAGACTGCAGTAAGAGGCAGGAATCAGTACATGTGAACCAAATCACTTGACGCATCCGCTTTCCCGGTCTCAATGATTCACAATATTGGACAGTGGTGGAGAAGTCCTGATAAAGGATAAAAACCTTCCGGAAAAGCGAAACCAGTTTTATAAGGATGAAGATGGAAATGTTTAGATGACGCATATAACTCCGCGGATCGTGTTAAAACTGCCCCACTTAGGCAAATGAAACAGATCAATTCTTTGTGCTCAGTGGGTTCAGGAAACAATTTACAGAAATTCCAGTAATCGTAGTCGATATCACCATAGATACTGGCATCTAATTCAATCATTGATTTATTCATTTTAGGTTATGAGGCCAAACTTTATCGTTTGCAAATAAAATGGCATGATATAGGCCCTACATGCTAGGGGCTGACATCGTAAACAATTGCAATAATACAGCTCATATCATTAAAATTTACATACCAGATTCAAAGTTTGAAAAACGTCTGCGATATGCTGCATATTTGTATGCCTTATTACAAGACCGTCAATCATATTTCACCATGGAGAATTAATAAATTTATTATCATCCTCCCCTTAATCCCAGTTTAGCTAGGGTCGGGATAATAATAGACCTTCTCCAGTCCTCTCTGCCCCGCACCATATCATCAGTCAATCCACTATGCTCACTTCTATTCGTTTTATAATTTTTTAGCAATTTTTGGAGCCTAGACGCTCACCAACCGCATGCCCGTTCTGAGGTTAGTGGGCGAATTAATAAATTTTGACAAAAAACTAAACACCATGTTCTTCTCATAATTCTTGAAATTCATTCAAGTGCAAGGTATGTTCCTAGCATATCATACCATCCAATCCTCCTTAAGTCACTTGTAACATGTTTTATGCCATTAACTTCTTGTGAAGATCAGTTATATAAATTTTAATTTATTTCATTTTAGATCGACTTCTTTACTACTATTTATAGTAAAGCAGTTTTATAATTCTACAACCTCATAAGCGCACTACGAGGTTATAGAATTCACAATAGCATGAATTACATATTAAGTAACCCATTCGGCGTTGGTAAACACGTGCAGGTAGCCGTATTTTGGCTGTATTGCGGAGGCCACGGCAGATAGTATAAACATAATCAGATTACATGTAGATCTATCGATAGTTTAAAACTGATATATAAACAGACGCATTCTAACAGTGGATTCGAGTCATTCGACGGTGATGATTGATAAAGATTTCGGTATTATCGTCAACTAACAACTAACTAACAGGAATTAAACGATTGTGGTCAACAACAACAATACACAATACTAGCACGTTACTGTCATCCAAGACAACAAAGAGCACTTCTAACAGACCCTCAGCACCTGTTGTCCTTCACCGCTCTTACATCATAGAGTCAAAAGCTAATGTAAAGCTAATGTTAACGTCAGTTTCCTCACTCGAAAGCGATGTCAGTGACGGGCGAGAGCAGGATTTGAACCCCGCGCAAACTAATCTGCGGTCGAATATCTTACCGACATCGCCACTGGCTCCAGCCATTGCGGTTAAGTATATAGCCAGTCTCAAAACTCGAATGGACATCAAGGACGAACTTGAAATTGAATTGAAATTGAAAATTAAATTGAAAGGTAGTTCTAATTCATTGTCTAATTTTAAAAGAAACAAACGGAAATTCGAATATTATACATGTACACTTACATGTATATAGGCCTATATAGTTGTTCCTATGTACTAAGCAGTTCCTACGCAAAAATCCCAAAACAACTTCCCAATAGCAATGTCTTGCCATATTCACTTTATTTCATACATGCATAGTTACTGTATAGTCAAATAAAAATTCAAAATGTAAGAGAGTTAATGAAATTTAGAAATCTCTTAACTTCATTGCCTACACTGTCAAAAAATGTGAAATGAAATATTTTGTAATACAAAGTCTCTCTCTCTTAGTGCACTGCCTACTGGCAGGTCCATGGTACTCTTCTCTGTCTTCCGCCTTCCTCTTCATTTCCACATATGAGTGGGTCTTTAAATCATCTAACATACCTAATCTCGGCCTGCCCCTGCCTCTTTTTCCTTCCATTCTACCTTCTATGACCTCTTTTAATAGACCTTCCCCCTTGGAATGTGTCCTGTCCATCTCTTCTTTCTATTTCTTAATACATTTATCAACTGTCTATCTGTGCCAATTCTCTCCAGGACTTCCTCATTTGTAACCTTTTAAGTCCAGCTAATCCTTTCCATTCTTCTCCAAATCCACATTTCCAATGCCTCCAGTTTCCTAATATCTTCCTTCCTTAAGGTCCATGTTTCACATACATACAATAGCGTGGTCCAAACCATAGTTTTCACTATCTTTATCTTTGTGTCTTTCTTTAGACTTTTTGTTAATAGTTCTTTTCTACTACCAAAGGCCGCTTATGCTTGTGTAATCCTACTGCATATTTCCGTCTCACATTTCCCATCATCGGTTATCGGTTAATACAAAGTAACACTTCAATATTACTGAATCTTAAGTGCTGTAAGAATCTAGAAAATTGTCAACGTACTGCTGCAAAGTGTGTCAGCAGCGATTAGAATGCTAACAACAAAGTGTTGTTGCAATGTAGGCCTATGTAAATTTTGCTCTGTAGGTCTTTGGGGCACTTAGAAAGCTTAAAACGCCACGTCATCGATTTGACCGACAACGTCGAGCATAGAACATTTTAATATATAGTACTAAGATCTATTGTATTCAGTATCAACAAAATTATGTACACGTTACAGAGATAAAACACATACAGAGAATTACAAGATTTAGGAAAGAGAGCAGGAATAATTTAATGATACATACAATTAAGTAATATTAAAGTCACAGTTTATAAAAGCTAATTTATTATTACATATAGCCATATAGCCTATAAATACACGCATATATACACAGGTGTATATAAATACTGTACTTATATGCATATATATATATATATATATATATATATATATATATATATATATATATATATATATATATATATATATACATATATATATATATATATATATATATATATATATATATGCACACACATATATACATGTATATATATATACATGTATATATATAATTATATATACATGTATATATATTATATATATATATATATATATATATATATATATATATGAAAACGAAAGCATACTGTGAGTAGGAATGTGTACCTTGGACTTAACACTTGGCAAAACATTAGAGAGAGAGATAGAGAGAGAGTGAGAGAGAGAGAGAGAGAACATATACGTGTTGACGAGCTAAATTATAATTAAATCGCTTATATTTGGCCAGGAAAATCAACTACATGTCATATGCGAAACACATTGCAGGAGCTTCACTGCTGTAAGACATTTTCTGTCCACCCTGTTTCGGTCGTCATAGTCATTTCTTAACGTTTTTATAGACCAGTTGAAGCTCGCATTTCTACATTACGTAAATATTACTATTAAATTGATTAAAACAATTTCGTTTTAGAGAACGAGCTTCGGTATTTAAGACACTGACATTCCTATGATGTATATTTCAGATCAAAACACAAGAAGATGAATAAAAACCAAGTAAAATAAACACAATTGTTATTAAAATATGTTTGTACAAAATGGGTCATAAGATCATTAAATACAGATCGTTTTAAAAATTTGCAGCAGTCGTCATGGCTCAATAGCTTATTGGTAATGCAGCCGGTTTGGAAGCCAATGATCACTAGTTCAATCAACTAATGCGAGAATACTAACTGGTAGCAGCTTTATGAACCTGTTTTACTTGCAAAAGTAAAGTTTCAACTAGGAACTCCGAGAGGTAAACGGTTATCTGAATTGAAAATGATTCTTTTTAACTTTTCGTAAAGTTAACCGATTGAATACATCTGTCGATTTATGCAATCACTCTTCAGAAAAACAAAAGCCAGCTCTAAATCATGCAAAGTAGTTTGTATTTTACGGAATTCTGCATTAAGTATTCTGTATTCCAGCCGCGCTGATCTGAGAGTAAAATCTCGAACATTCACTGGACTGGTTGCCCGGAAAATGGACTAAATTGCCTAACTAAACATGCGGTATTGAAAGTGATAGATATCAACGTAGTTGATCATTTCACTATAATGTGTGTTATTATTATTATTATTCAAGTAGCCTTTATTCTACTACAAACGGAGATGCAAATATAAATTTGCGACTTTAAAAATATACAAAACAATTATTAGCGCAAGCAAATGCCAAGCAATTGGAATATAGGTACATCAAGCCTATGCGGTCTAATTAGCAGGAAGATTTAGATTATTGACTATCACTAAAAGTACTATTGACATATTTAACATATAATTGACTAAATGACCAATTGGACATAGAGCCTCCTCTACATGTTGGAAAGCGCTGAATCATCCATAAATTTAGAAACTGACGTTAAGCCTTCACACACATCCTGTTCAACATTTTCTGATACGTGTAATGATCTAATAATAATGACTTAAAAATTAATAATAATAATTGATTGTACTTTACAAGTAAAACTAAGATTAAAATTAATATTGCTAAATTTCCATTCGCACCTCATTGGTAAAAGATAGATCTGAGATAATTTTTGCAGGTTCAACTAGATTTTTAAATATTAAAAAGCATAAATCAAAGCGATGTAGTTATTAAATACAGATTATCTCTGCAGACATTCACATCTCATACAGAGTAATGTTGTCTGTCTATACCTGTGCAGTTCTGTTGCTACTGTACCGCAAACAAAAACGTTGTACTGGGATCATAAATAAGATCGAGTCTAGATAAAAAACAGATAAGACTCGAGTAGCACAATTCATCTCTTGATGATTGGATAGCACGGTTGCCTATTATAAATGAGACCATGGGATCTCTTCCAATGCAGGAATGGCAGCATTTGTTAAATAAGCGTCGATACATAAAAGCACTATGCATACTTAACACACCTAATAATTTCTAGAACATATGCGATTTCTTTTAAATTTCCTTAAGTTTCTGCTCGTTCAAGATCACACACAATCATCGCGACCAAGTTTTTAATACAGATTAACACACATCTAGTTTTCACGATGAAATCTTTCACAATGCTTCCCTTGTCATACATATCATAATACTTATGCTCGTAAAAATAGGTTATACAGTAAGTAATAAAAATTCACATAAAGCAAGCAAAGTAACTTTCAATGTATACTACAGAGATAGAGAAAGAGAGAGAGAGAGACAGGGAGGCAGAGAGAGTTAAAGAGAGAGAGAGAAGAAAGAATTGAATAAAAACTCTAACAACGGATTACAATCTACAGTCCCTGATATCACAAATGCGAATCAAGATTATTGAAAAGACGCTTAACGTGAATTTGTTGACAAATTTATCCACCGAACGAATTTGTAATGAATGACATAAGAGGTCTATTTTTACTATAAATCTTAACACAATGGCACCAAATTACACCACTGATTCAACCTTAATCAACATCAATATAAGGACATTACATATGCACAATAAAAGGTTTGATTTCGCATTAGAATTATTAAAGTGACTTGTCAATTGACAAGTGAATTGACAGCACAATTTGTTTTTACACAAGTGCGCATTCACACTAGAGAAAGCCACTTAGATGAGGAATCGAATGCTAGAGGTTTTCTAAACAAACACCTCTCCAACTTTTAGCCGTTTTAATATTTTAGAGAAACTTAGAATAGACAGCACTTACTCAAACTACACGCTTACAAAATCTACAGGAAAATGTATAACCTTAGTGGAAATTTCTTAAGTGGCGGTTATCTAAGTGCCACTTCATATGTACATGTCACAAGAGGTTCAAATAGTATGCAAAAGGAACATAACTGTAAAATAATAACAACAAATGTCAATTTCTAATCATCTTAGAAATTTAATAAAGGCTTAAATTGTATAAATCGATAAAATAATAATAATAGTATAAAATAATGACTTGAAGATCTTGTTCACTGCTCAGACTTTCAGCTTCACACCTTTCTGTATAGAAATAACGAAACTCCAATACCTGTTAGCTGTAACACAATGCAATAAACATTTAGTTAGTTTACGATACACCAAGAGTGACAGAGAGAGAGAGAGAGAGAGAGAGAGAGACAGAGAGAGAGAAAGAGAGATAGTCTAAGAGAGAGAAAGAGAGAGAAAAAAAAACAATATCTGAATTACCCTGTCAACACCCTTTTCCCTATTACCCTATTCTCGGTAGGAGTGATAAAAGTAAAAGAAACTCAAAGAAAATGAATGAGACTAAACAAACAAGAGAAATATATAGAGATAATAATCAGATTTTAGATAAGAAATAGGTCTCTACATAATTATCTCATTTGCTGTTATCATCACCAGATAAGCTTGACAATAAATTTTGATTTAATAATTTGGAGCTGCGGTGTTTAAGTCAGTCAGAGCAATATAAGTATTTCATACGTGTATGTAGCACACTGTCTCCGTCTCTAGCATCAAGAAATTTAAAAGAAATAAATAGTAACTTAATATCCATGTAGAGACCAATATTGAGTACCTTCGTAATCTGAGCTGTTACTAGTAATGTAAAAGTACTCGTAACAGCGTATAGTTGAGTACCTTGAGATTGTCTCTAATAGTATTTCATGTGCTACGGAATCTGATGTTAAAGTAAAAGCAAACACGCACTAAGTGAAATGGTCAACTATGTTGACATCTATCACTTTTTAATACCACATGCCTAAACCGTTAGGCATTTTAGTCCATTTTTCGTGCAACCAGTCCAGTGAATGTCCGAGATTTTACTCTCAGATCAGCGCCGCAGGGAATCGAACCCACGAGAGTTCAATTCACCTCAGGATCTGTCATTTAAAACTTCATGACGATACCTTACGAATCTAACCACTGCGCTATGGAGACTTCCAAAACCATACTTTAACTTTTATTATTATGAAGCCACAGGAATAGGCTAATAGAACTTACCATGAACAAGGAAACAATTAGGCCGGTAATGGCGAGAAATAGACTGATGCCATACAGAACGTCCTTGCCTGCCTCATAACAACCCTGCACATCATGTTAAATATATAACAACCCTGCACAATATGCTAAATAAATAACAACCCTGCACAATATGTTAAATATATAACAACCCTGCACAATATGTTAAATAAATAACAACCCTGCACAATATGTTAAATAAATAACAACCCTGCACATTATGTTCAGTAAATAACAACACTGCACATAATGTTAAATAAATAACACTGCACACAATGTTAAATAAATAACAACATTGCACATAATGTTAAATAAATAACAACCCTGCATATAATGTTAAATAAATAACAACACTGCACACAATGTTAAATAAATAACAACATTGCACATAATGTTAAATAAATAACAACCCTGCACATAATGTTAAATAAATAACAACACTGCACATCATGTTTAATAAAAGCATTCTTTGAGTAATCCTTGGTAACAACCCGACATAATATCATCATCATCTTCCATAGAATCCCAGTTTAGCTAGGATCATGAAGCAGCTAAAACACATCATGTTAATTGTTAAATAGAAGCTTCCTTGAAGTGAATCTTCGTGTCAATCGTTAGGATACAATGTTAGGCCTGAGGAGAGAAATTTGAAATTAAATAAAAAGTGAGTCAGAAAATTAAACTTTTCGTGAGATGATCGCTTGCTTACTTCAACTTTATTACTGTATTCAAATATGAAACATATGTTAATCTGTGAAAATTATATTTTTATGTCTCTAAGAAAAGCAGCTAAGAGAAGCTACGTAAGAGTTTCTGATTAATTTAATGATTAACAAAGATTATACGTAACTGAGAAATGATAGTCGTGATAACAATCAATGAAAATGACAACGTATCAGATAAGTATTGTATGTAGTTAGCATAAATTAATTAAACGTTGTATTTAGTTAAAAAGTAAACAATGACATGATGCAAATGAAAACAAGGAAACAGACGCTAAATCTTTCCAGTATTGCATATATGGTGTAATATTAAGTGCATGTCAACATCCCTTCCTTTCAACTAATAGTTAATCTATATGAATTATCATTACTTATTACTAATAATTTATTTGAATCACAACTACTGGCATTATTAGCGTCTCATTTGTGTCTCAGATTTGTGCCATTTAAATATTGAAAATAAAATAACTAATTAAGTTCAAGATAACCTTCACGAATAAGTATTTATTTTCCACATTGCTCTGTCTCGCTGGAGGTCCAAGTTTGAAACTCTGACAAGTGTCTAGATTCATATAAGCCCCATACTGATTCTTCACACAGCAAGATGGCGGAACATACACCCTGGTACTATCTAAAAATAGCATCATAACGGTAACCTACACTTTCTAATAGATTAGAGAAATAAAGTAATTTTTCTATTCGAGTACAATAATTAATCAATTCTGATAAAAGCTGCACAATATACATGTATATATATATAGAAGTACACAGACACACATATCATAGAGATCAGTATGTGTAATATTAATTGCATCTGTTTTCTTTGCTGTAGTAAAACTTTATCTGCATTCATGATCATAAATTAGTCTCAAAGATCGATCACATTCACAACACAGCTGACGTTGTGTTGATAATAAAAATAAAATCAGAAAATACAAGTACGGATTTATATCTGACAAAATCTGAGTGAGAAAGAAAAAGAAACTAAAACTCTACTTTATCACAGAAGAGGACTGCTTTGATCAGCTGACGAAAGATAACATGAAATAATACTCCATAAAATTCGGAGTGACCTACAGATCTTCATTGCTTTCCTTGTGTAATATACGCGATCAAATTATGTTCATATTCATATGACTTTCTCAATTAAAGTTCTTTCTAAATTGTGGTTATAATTTTATGGTATGCCGTAACAATAACAATAAAACATATACAGCCTCTATCGTAATGCAATAAAAGAAATTTATGGTTAGCAAATTTTCAGTTTGGATTCGATTAGATCACGTAATCTTACCTGGAATTCCAGGTTGCTGAGCATACCAGCTTGATCCTCTATATCCCACAAATCCCTGATCCCTCACTCCACAGCAATACCACTATAAGACACAGCAATAAAAATGTAAGATAAAGCAATAACACTGTAAGATAAAGCAATAACACTGTAAGATATAGCAATACCACTGTAAGACATAGCAACACATCTGTAAGATATAGCAACACAAATGTAAGATATAGCAACACAAATGTAAGATATAGAATACAACTGTAAGACATAGCAATACAATTATGAATAGGTGCAAAAAACTGGTTTGCCATAACTATAATAATAATAATAATAATATATATCCAGTCTCAAATTATAATTATTAAAGTTCAATTAATATCCACACTTTGCAGATATTTACAGTTGTTCTACAACCTGCACTCTTATATATTCATTAATTTATATCTATTGATTTAACTTTGGCAAAACAGTAAATTGCTATACACACAGTGGAAGAAAATCGATAGTAATAACATAATGTTCCTTTTATAATGGTATATGGTTCAACGCAGAAATTCTATAAAGTTTTACAAAAAATAGTAGTAACTGAGCAATGAAAACATTTACGTGCATATATAAGGTTAAAATAATGCTAAAACGCTAAATAAAAATATCAATTAAAGGACAGCATTTCATAATATTTAGTAAGAAGTTACTGGATTCAACTCCATGTCAGTCAACGAAAGATAATATTGTCATACCAGGAAGTGATAGAAGATAATCTAAAGTTAGTCAACGAGAGAAATAACTGATAGATTTTGAGTTATAAAAATGACTGATAGACTGCAAGTACTAAAAATGACTAGCAGCTTTTAAGTGATAGATTGACAAACACACTGTCAATAGCGACTGATAGTTTGTGAATGAAGATATTGATTGATAAGTAAATGAAACTTATAAGTAATGATTCAGATGTTGTAGGTGACAACATGACAAACAGATTGTAAATGATAAAAATGACTGATAGATTGAAAGAGATAACAATGACTGATAGATTGAAAGAGATAAAAATGACTGATACATTGAAAGTGATAACAATGACTGATAGATTGAAAGTGATAACAATGACTAATACATTGAAAGTGATAACAATGACTGAGAGATTGAAAGTGACAACAACGACTGACAGATTTAAAGTGATAACAATGACTGACAGATTTAAAGTGATAACAGCAACGGATAAATTAAGAGTCATTAGGCACTCTGCAGCATTACGAGCTCACACTAAACAAATAAGCATAATATGACTAGATCAAAAGGAAGAGAGATAACATAATGCAATACAGAAAAGGCACAAAAAAGGAAATAAAGCAAATATGTTTTGAGTTTAAAGAGGAACTATTTGCACAGGATCCATAACAACACCCAATAAATGAAGATAAATAAATAAAGAAGATAAATAAATAAAGAAGATAAATAAATAAAGAAGATAAATAAATAAAGAAGATAAATAAATAAAGAAGATAAATAAATAAAGAAGATAAATAAATAAAGAAGATAAATAAATAAAGAAGATAAATAAATAAAGAAGATAAATAAATAAAGAAGAAAAATAAATAAAGAAGATAAATAAATAAAGAAGATAAATAAATAAAGAAGATAAATAAATAAAGAAGATAAATAAATAAAGAAGATAAATAAATAAAGAAGATAAATAAATAAAGAAGATAAATAAATAAAGAAGATAAATAAAATAGACTCAGACTAACACGCTCCTGCGCGGCATCCCAGCTGTTAGTAATCCAGGCATTATACGAGTTGTTGAGGTTTACTCCATACTGCTTCCTCAGTATATCGTCCATGTAAGTGATTACTTGCTCACGCACCTGAAGATTACAAGAATTACAAACATTACAAGCATTGCAAGCATTAAAAGCATTACAAGCATTACATGCAATATGCAAATTACAAAGCATTACAAGCATTATGAGAATTACACGCATTATTAGAATTACAAGCATTACAATAATTATGAGAATTACAAGCATTACAAACATTATGGGAATTACAAGCATTACAAGCATTATGAGAATTACAAGCATTACAAGCATTATGAGAATTACAAGCATTACAAGCATTATGAGAATTACAAGCATTACAAGCATTATGAGAATTACAAGCATTACAAGCATTATGAGAATTACAAGCATTACAAACATTATGAGAATTAAAAGCATTACAAGCATTATGAGAATTATAAACATTACTAGCATTACAAGTGACTTCAGTAGTTATGCACCCAGAGTAGATTATAGATTACTATAGATTATATAGATTATATATTACGATATATATATAGATTATAGATTACGTTAAAAGAATAAGTGAACCAGAAGTTGCAATTTTCAAAGTTCCAAAAGCACATCCGGTCATGTCTTGAACAGTTTAATAGCTAAATGAATAGGTAAATGGTGTGAAACCTTAAATAGGTAAATGGTAAATAGTAAATGGTAAATGATAAATAAGAAACCATAAATAGGTAAAAGATTTGAAACCTAAAGCAATCCCAATTCTGTTGCAGTCCTTTGACTGTGAAACTAATGTTAAACTCAACAACAGATTTTAACCATTTTTATTAATATCTCTTATAATTTCATTTTAGATAGATAACATTTAATTGAAAAACAGTCTAAATAAATTACAATGCTAAGTAGACCTACCCAGGATCTGAAAACTATAGCCAAGGAAAGGGATATAAACAGCAGCATGTAGACCGCACTGAGTACCAACACATACTATAAAAGAAAAAATATACATAAATATTCAATAAATTATTATTATTATTATTATTAATTATCACTATTAATTAGCATTAATTATTATATTATTAATATAGTATACTAAATATAATCATCATAATTTTCACTTGAATCCCAGTTTATTTAGGGTTTGGTGCAAGTATTAAATATACTATTAAAAAAATTATATTAATTAAATTATATAATTATATTAATTAATTAACATAATATATTATTACTACTCATTTTAATCAATTAAATATTTAAATCCTATTATTTTAAATGCACATTTTGCTATTATTTACTTTTAAATCCGGACATTAGAAATGAATATATTATACACCATCTATTGCACAATACTAAATGTATATACAAAAATATATCACAATATATGAAAAGCACTGCTGACTATGACAATTTCTTTATTCAATGCTTAATAAATCAAGACACTCAAATTTAATATCTAAATATATTTAAAAGTAGTCCCAAAATGTTTTCTCTCCATGTCAAATGATCTGCATATAGTTCATGTTAAGATGAAACGTGACTAATATTAGATATTAAAAGCTAGTTCTGTACATTTTTGTATTACAAATAGCTTAGCAATCAATCATGTACAATGACATTTAGAACGTGTAGTTTATAATATTTAAGTGCACAAGAAGTGAACAGGTTTCGCTTAGAATATAAAAAATCTATCCCACAGTCTTAACTATGTATTGAGCATATATTTTGCACAATTTTGAAGCGCAAGATGTTGTTTTGGTTTTGTATATTTTATAACTATATATTCAGAGGCCACACAAAACTACAAAACAAAGCACACTATAGAGAGTGCACACCGTCTGGCTATAAATAGAATTCATGACCATATTTGAAACATTTCTTCAATCTCCAACACTGAGCGACTGGTTTTAATTTGCATTTAACTCTTTTTTAATAATGTAATAGATAGCATACCATAAGTAAAAGAGACCGTTTCTCATATAGTGCTGCTACACAACCGATAAAAGAAATCACTACGAGCAAAATTCCAGCGGCAAGAAAGAAGTATGCCGATGCTACAATGATAGGAAGTCCAAACACTGCAGAAGTGAAATAAAGGCGATCAGCCGATATGTAAGCTCCACTAGCCAACACCATGATTCCAAGTATCTACATATCAAAGAATAATTATAAAATAAAATATAAAATCTAGCGGCAAGAGTTAAAATAAGCGAGATATCAGGTTCTTTGTGGTAAATACAACAATTAGATGAAATTAAATGTCATCAGAACAAGTCTGCTTAGAATAAATGACCAAAGAAGATGCATTAACTGATTTTAAAAAAAGAATTGGCTCTCTTTTGCACTCTCTCTCACATTCTCTCTCTCTCTCTCTCTCTCTCTCTCTTTCTCTCTCTCTTTCTCTCTCTCTTTCTCTCTCTCTCTCTCTCTCTCTCTCTCTCTCTCTTATTCTAGCCATATTTCCTGTCAAATGATAAATTTATATGGCATATTTCTACTCATGCTGTATATCAAATCTGCAAAAAGTTAAACACACATTAGAGTGAAATGATCATCTGTTATATCTAGCAATTTTAATACCATATGTTTAACTACCAGGCAGATTAGTCAGTTATCCATGTTTCCAGTCCAGTAAATGTCACAGATTTTACTCTCGGTTCAGCTTCAGCCAATCAGGAATTGGTCCAAGGCTTCAGTAACAGTCAATTAAAATCTCATGACCTAACCTAACGCACCGGGTTCTCTAGACAGTGTTGCATAAACAGGTATATATATATCTGCTAGTACAATAAACTAATAATTAACTACTTAACTAAGAATTAACTAATTCTGCTAATACCGATAATAAAAACATAATGATAAACTATTTACAGATAGAAGTCACTTACAACAAAGCCGACATTCGTCATTATTAGAACTGTCTTCAGTATTCGACCATTGCGATCCAATCCTGCTGAGCGCTTCTTCATCTTGAAGGTATCTCCAATTCAGACTCTATTAAATTGGTCAAATATCATTTAATTAGTTATTCAAATAAATTAGTTTTAATTCCTATCCCAAACTCACTCTCTCTCTCTCTCTCTCTCTCTCTCTCTCTCTTTCTCTTTGAGTGTGTGAGAGAAACTATGTCTATTTCAGTTTTAATGGCACTCAACAAGTAGAACACTCGAAACACTAAGTAGACAAATGGGACAAATGGTATCCTGTCTATTTGAAAACATAGCAGTCATGCAAATATGTATCTTCACTTCTTCTGGTCTTTATAATAGGAAAGGTGGCAAGTTATGATAGATTTCAATGTTAAAAAGATTGACTAATCACATAAACGTCTCCATAAAAAACTTTAATAGAAAGTTTATATTTACAGTCGATATTGGACACTAGAATAATTTTATTCAAACTCAAGTCTTCATTATATCCCATACATTTTTATGCATACTAGAATAAATTAATAAAGCTCAAAACAAATGTTACAAGATCTCTTTGGATCTAGATCGTAAAAATATTTTTATTAATAATGGTATAATGCCAGGTAATGTCCAATCAACTTCTAACTATTAACAAATAATCTTACAGAATTAAATAGTTTAATTTAATGCTTACAGTTTAATAGATATTTAACAATTTATTTATAACCTAAGATGCGTAGTTTATATATTTTGTTTAAATCCACTCAATGAGTTCATCAGGCACACCTGGACAAAATAAACGTTCATAAGATGGGGTTTTCAGTTCTTCTTTATATCAAAAGTTACAGTTGATTGAAATTAATTCCAATTGCAGCGTATTAATACAGAAAATGTGTGGTTGATATGGTCAGTTTTGGCGGTAGGAGGCCAAAGATTTAAATTTTACTTACTTTAATTACTTACATGATAGTTCGTTATTTAAAAATTGCGTAATTAATCAGCTCAATTCTCTGTTATGATTGCAACCTCTCTATGCTTTTACCTGTAAAAGCTCTGCGTTACCATCACCTGGGTTATTTCGCCAAAGTGACATTCTTCTTACATTTCGACGATTCGTCGGGCAAAAGAAATGATACAGTTGTTACCCAATGTGCATTTCCATTAAATCTTTGCGATAGAAGGATATAGCATAAAAGGACAACTGCATTATAGTAGGCCTACGTGTAGAATTTGCAAGCACACCACGCGACTTTAAACGAAAATGGACGGAAATTATTCGAAATACAAATTTTTATCAGCTGCAATTTATTTAATGACTGATTAATCATATATTTATAGGGCAAACTGCAAAATAGCTTCCTATTAGATTCCTATTTTTGTGTAGACAGTGTAATGAATAAGTGCACTCGTATATTTTCTTCATATATACATTTTGAGACTCCTATAATTTTGTTGTTTTCGTACACAGTGCATTCTTCAGGCATGGCAAATGAAATCACTATTTTTCTTATACAGCTATGCATTGGCCGATCTACATTTTTAAATTTCGCATACGTAAATGATAACGAAATTTATATAGTATACTCAATTTATATACAGATAGGGTCTACCTGTTTGTAATTGTATTTACATTGTATTTCCTTAGACTATTTGTCTTGCTGGATGGATAGCCATTTGAAAATTATTATGTAAACAAAATTTGTTTGCACTATAGAGAATACAAAAAACAAAAAGCTGCACCTATTTCTTAAAAGACACTCAACGCAGACTAAAGACCCTACGGAAGATAAAGATGAAAGGGAAACAACGTTTTGATGTATGCGTGTTACGTGTAGTATCAATGGCTTAAATTTTCTTATAGTCTAATGCGACAAAGAACTCATTGCATGATTAGTTCCATTGCACTGTGATCAACTCACTCAATTGATCGATGGTATTCTCATGTAATGAGCAAGCCAGATAGTGACTCTTATCTTCGTGAATTTATTCCTTTGACCTGCTTCCTACATACATGTATCTCTAGATAGATGTTTAGAAATTATATATATACAAATTATACATATACAGTATATATATATATATATATATATATATATATATATATATAGATATATATATATATATATATATATATATATATACATGTATATATATACTGTATATGTATATTTTATATTTTTTTATTATATATATATAATATATATATATATATATATATATATATATATATACTATATACATATATATATATATATATATATATATATATATATATATATATATATATATATATACCTACATGTTGATTTATAGTGATAAAGCGATTATCTTTACCAGACTTTGTTCTCACGTCACGTGGCGTGGGAGAGAGATGAGGGTTGATACGTTTCGGTTCACGTTACAACGACACAGGACGCTGTCTCGTTAAAACGTGCGACGTACAAGCTGCAGCAAACTGTGTGGAAACGCTTATGATTTCAAATCATAGTAATAAAAATTTTCCATCGTTCTTCCAGTTCTATCTATTCTATGCAGAAACTGGGGGGAACCGAGTGGATATATCGCTAAATAGCATCTCTTACAGATTTTTCATAATTATACCGAAGAAATTGGTTGCAATTAGTTTCTTTCGAATTTTGAATTTTCACAATTACGTTTATCAAATTACGTGCATGAATTGCAATTCCCCAGATCAAGTGGAACCTCAAGCAAAGAGCGATGCAATGTCTAAGAAATGACTCTGTATTATATATATATATATATATATATATATATATATATATATATATATATTGTACTGACTCATTATTCTATTTCTAATTCTCCAAAGAAATTAGAGTTCTGGAATCTATTGTAAAATGGTTATCAAGTAAATAATTATTTTATTTTACTATATGTATTTGTTGGGATGCGTTTGCATGATATATTCTATTTTGTGTACTTTATACTGTGTACTTATTGTAGTTGTGCTACCATATGTTTTGGTGAAATTAAAGTGAAATAAAGATGTATATATTATTATATTAAACATTAAACTTTTTATCAGTATAGGTGTCAAGCTGTGAGCCTGTATAAATCGCTGTTCTTACTACCGATGGTTGAATATTGAAACACGTATTAGACGAACTGCAGCATCTTTATTTTTATCTCAGCCTTGGAAATAAACAGGAATCTTCTATTTGCAAAATAAAAACCGCACAAAGGTTTTTTTTATCTAGACTTAGTTCACATTTGGCCCTCATTACCGCCGAATGTCGTATCAGGTAACATGAAAACATTTATCTAGCCTTAGTTCATATAAAATCCTTGTAAAATCTCGTCTTTCTATCCGGTAAATAGTGTTCGGTGCGTACCACCGGGAGATATCGCAGTTATGCACATCGGCAGCACATGACTTACCAGTCAAATCAAGCGGCGCCGCTCCACCCTCATATGCATCACCCTGAGACGCCGACACCCTTGGGTGGAGAGGAAAAGAACTGGAAGAATAATACTGTCTACTAGAGTGTCTAGGCCAAATGAGTCTTCTGATAAATACGTCTATAAGGTCAAGGTTACAGGAGGCGGGAGGTATATCAAGTGAGAAAGTTTGCATCAGCAGGTTGAGCAACTGTTAGCTCAATTGATCTCTAATGGGAACAGGACGTGATATGCACTGGACTAGGAATACTTCGCAGTTGTAGTGGGGGGGGGGGGGGGGCTACTGCAAGGGAGTATCTATGCTCGGCGTGTGACTTATTATTTATGGTTTTATTTATTATTTATAATGATTGATTATTATTTATTTATTATCAGATATTATAAATTGTAGATCTGTCCTCCTGTGGTGTCGGGTCGGCCAGTAGAATAGTTTAAACGTAAACTGCTCGTGACGTAAGAAGAGACAAAGGAGGAACTGAGGAAGAAAATTTGGTAACCCCATAAGAAGCATTATTTTCTCAAGCGGAATGCTGTATATTAAGGAATAACGAAGGCTCATGTCTTGTGATGGAGAAATTTGTTGATTAAACACCTTCTCTAAATTGAGCACGACTGAAAAAGCCCTGTGAATTGTAAATATGTAGGCTACCTTGTATCTGTCACTAGACAGAATACTAAAAAATTAAAAATAGATGATCAGTTATTATTACGGCCACTATTTCGTTGTGGTACCTCAACCTCTGACTTATTTCTGTTCCAAATTTGCAGTGTTCAGAAACTCTTTCTGCTCCGCTATTTTTTCTAATACCATGTATAAGGATATTATCATTTATTTTCTAATTATTTGTTACTGAAAATATATAAGAATTTTATACAATATACAATGCAATACAATACAATACAAATAATACAAAAACAAGCAAAAACAATACAAGAAACAATAAATAAACTGGGTGAAAGCTTAAGGAGAATCGTATATTTGAGACTGAAAGCGTTTATTAGTATTGAATCAACAAAACAGTTAAGCTGCCCACGTTAATTGTAATTCAGTGACTGAATTGACAAACAATGAAATTAGGGGAATAGATTTCGATGCAATAGCGATATTTATCAGTGTTTAGAAAAGAGAAAAAATAAGAATAAAAGTTAAGATTATAGGCCTACTGTAGTAATAGGCTTACTAACATTTAACGATAGATAAATTTATTCAATACACCAGGCTGGGTGTAAAAAAGCCGGTAAAGCTAATGTTAACGTCAGTTTCCTAACTCGAAAGCGATGTCAGTGACAGGCGAGACCAGGATTTGAACCCCGCACATAATGATCCGCGGTTGAATATCTTACCGACATCGCCACTGGCTCCAGCCACATCGCCACTGGCTCCAGCCAAGTATGTAGCCAATACATAAAATGCATCGAAATATTTTTGAGACGTTTCTTTGCACAATATTATTTTAGGGACATATTTGTGTAGGTTCCCATAGATATCAGTAAGCTCAGTTTGCCAATGATCCAAGTGATCGGTAAAAATGAAGAGAATTGAGTCCAATCCTTCTCTACATAAATAACTTCGTGTCTTTCCGGTCATAAACAAGTCCAATTAGCTACTGTTGAGTACGAATCAAGCGGCATAATTTTCTAGGTTAAAATATCTAAATTACTGTGGATAATGTTAGTTTAATTGACATTTTACGATATAAGATAAATCGAAATACACCGAACAACTTCGCTCTCTTCGGTTATTTCAGAGATAAATTGAAGCGTAGGCCTATAAAACACTTGTTAGTGAGTGATTGATTGTTTTACTGATTAATTTATTGCCTGATTGTTTGACTGCTAAGTTGCTTATGAGTGATTTTTTGCTTTTATCTGGTCGCAGTGCATAAAATGTAATGTTTAGAAGGGGTTTTATTAGGAATATATTGAATTAGGATTAGGCCAATAACCTATTATAAAGTTTCTGTATTTAATAATACATGTGTAATGCTGTGTAAATGTATATTTATTCTCAATGGGCAAGCTGGCTCATCATGCCACTTGCCTTAGCCATGTTAGGATTTTCTATGTGAAGTTCAATGATATAAAAATATATTAATGTTTTAGCAGTAGCCAGAATATATCTAGTCCTTATTTGTGTTGAGTTAACGTCCGTGACATCATTCTTGTATGAGGAAACAGACGTTAAACCTTTATTATTATTATTTTAGACACAAATTTAAACAAATTAAGCTTAGAATAAGTTGAGCATGGAGATGTATTAAGTGAATGCAGCTTAAAAGTGAGATAATAGCCATCAATCAATAAATGAAGTAATCCATCAGAACATTTGCACCATGGGTATGTTTTTCTCAAAAAAGAATCTAATTCTGCATTTATTTTCCGCATTGTACATGTTTTAATAGTACGTTAAGTTTTTTCTGACAAATATAATTAAACTTTGGACTACTGTTTGATGGGAAACATCCGTAAACTTAAACATAATTAAGTTGATAGAGGTGCCTGGAGGTGAGATCACCTGTGTAGGGAACTTCTCTCCAGTTTACTCTCCACTTTTTATTTATTTATTTAGATCACCAAAAAGGGTCATTCAACCCTGTACAGTTCACAAGCAATGCAAACAAACCAGTAAATGCAATAAGTGAGCACAATTTAAATGTGAACCATGGTGAACTTAAAACGAAAATATAAAGTAGAAATTAAAGAATTGAAATAAAGAAAATCAAAATAAAGAAAATTAATGATAATAGATAGGCATAATAATACATTTAAGATCAGTATCATTAATAACTATTTAATAAGTGCTGACGAAGATTAATATTGAAACAGTTAACATTAACAGTACGAGATGATCGTAAATTAGGTGGAAGGGATAGCCAGTATCTATGGCCTTGTACAGCGATATACTTTTCGCGACAGAAGGTTCTGAATCTTTCATTAATATATCTCCTGATAATAACGTTTTTAATTAACCTAAAGTTACTATTATATCTATTAAAAGAAGGTCTATTAAAGGAGGTCAAAGAACGTAAAATGGAAGAAAAAAGAGGCAGAGGCAGGCCAAGATAAGGTATGTTAGATGATTTAAAGACCCACTCATGTGTGGAAATAAAGAGAAAAGCGGAAGACAGAGACGAGTGGAAGCGTTATAGACTATGGACCTGCCAGTAGGCAGTGCACTAAGAGAGAGACTGTCATATCAACCTATAGGCCGTATTCGAGGTGGATAGGACATAGTCTTTTGTACGGCAGTTATCTCACTGATCGAAGTTGTGCGCTTGCTGAAGCTTGACAGAAGAATGCGTGCATAAATATGCACCTTGCACCAACCGTATGGTAGAACACTAGAAAAATAGAGAGAGAGGGAGATAAGGAATAAAGAAAGATAATGAGAATGAGAAAATTATAACACTCAGTGGTGAATTTAAGTCATTCACCGCTATTAGCCTAATAGTTTTGCACCATCATTTTCCTCGTATGAGTAATATAACAGGATGCTAACTAGCCACTTCTGTACAATGGTCTAAATTTTAATGCA
Organism: Enchytraeus crypticus; assembly: GCA_905160935.1. Classification (NCBI taxonomy): domain Eukaryota; kingdom Metazoa; phylum Annelida; class Clitellata; order Enchytraeida; family Enchytraeidae; genus Enchytraeus; species Enchytraeus crypticus. Next base: position 1,018,543 of record CAJHZI010000676.1, on the reverse strand, counting down.
CTATCTGATGTTTATGTCAATTATGTAATAGGATATTAACTGACGATGTTTATTCCTCAGGAGCTGCAATGCTTCATCCTCTTTCCATACGAATATAGGCCAGACTGTTTGCCTGTGTCAGTGGTTAAAACACTCAGACTCTTTGAACAATTCAGAGGGTCTAGGTTCATTCGAAGATTTGAGCTTTTGTAAGTCTTCGATTTGAAATGTTCAGCTGGAATTAGTTGATGTCTCATTTGTTCTTAATTATGACAGCCATTAAACTTAAAATGTAATAGTGTAATAGATGTAATACTGTAATAAATGTAATACTGTGTAATCAAACGCTATCCTCTAGCTTAAAGCTACAAAGCTAGATTTAACGTCTCTTTCTTTGTCACAAGGAGATCTGTCAGATGCACCCTGGATGTATAAATTAAATAGAAATCAAGCAACATACAGCGACAGTCTCCAAATATGTATTATACGCTATCCGGGTTTGTCTCGTACCAGTGGACCATCTGCATCTGCAAAGTTTCCTACCAACTCATCCATCCAACCGATAGAACTGAAACGATCAGCTCTGCAATTAGTCTAATAAAAATATTGCGTATATCTTTTTGCTAGACTACTAGAATAATAATGTGCATGTGTACTTGTACAAAAAACAACAGATCGATCCTATTTCTTGAGGGAAAAGTTATTTAATTGAATATTGTGATATATCAAAGTCACTCACGTTACGAACGTTAGTTAAATCTGCAGAAAATTTAGAACCATTTTTCACTTTGATATATAATTCATTCTGAACGACTTTACCGGACAGAAGAGACTCGAATCTCCATTTCGCTATAAATTATTAGTAAAAATGTTATTTCTGTTTAATTCTTAAACATTGCCAGGGGTAAGGTGAAGGTTTAGAGATAAAGGAAAACCTTAAGGGGGACGATAACGAAACTTAGTGTCTTTGTTTTCGGAAGGGAGCTAGGCCATCCCCTGGGTTTAGCCCTCAAACTGACAACATTTTAAAATACATTTTTAAATCATCGTTCCTTCACAATTTTTTGATTTTTAATTTATCAATTATAGTTAACCCGTGTTGTGTCAGGGACACTGAAGAATAGACCAATAGCCAGCTGCACGTGTCGTAAGAGGTGCAGGATTAAAAACTGAAGAAGGCAATGGGAAACCACTTCTGAACTTCTGAAGTCATGTTATTCCTAAGCTATTGACTACATTATGGTGTGGGTAAGCTACTTATGATGGGATTAATTCGTTAATCGATTGAGTACTCTTTATGGAGCTTGAAAGCAGATAGTGAATAGGAGTATATATATTGGATCAAATAACGTTTGTAGGAATATGAACCTTTTATCAGAACACTTGAGAGAGAAGTAGATGCCTACTTTGACGTCTAATATGTAAGCTAATTAATTATCCATCCATCTCTGCCGTTTCATTTAGCTGATATATATAAATTTTTGTTATTGTTATACCATATTGCTGTTTTGCAGCAATCTACAGCTGTCAGACTCTGATGAAATAAAAGAATTGATCATTGTTGTTACTTCACCGAGTATAATGTACCAGTTCAATTGCGACCAACAATTTGTATTATTGTCTTAACCTTTTACATGTTTTAATTCTATTATATTGCATTTTGGTTTGCTTCTTGTATTTTAAATTCTTTGTAATTATCCCTAAGATCCATACCGACGTCAGAGAGGGCATCGGTTGGTGAGCGCCTAGGCTCCAGAAATTGCTACAAAATTGTCTAATTTCGACCCTAGTTACACTTGGATTCTAGTGAAGGTGAAGATGACGATGATGACTGTTATTATTTATCTTCTATTACGTGTGGTTTCAAACAGCAGCTTTCACTTCTATCCTCATCTCTAGCAGTTGCCTCTAGACCACAACAGTTTTATAAATCATCTTCCCATTACCTGCTTAATTATGAACATAATTAATTATAATTAAGTTTATTGAACTTGAGATAACAGAAAACATTTCATAATTTCTCTAATCACCTCAACATTGAAAAACCTAAAATTCATTATACGACCGCTATCTACTTAGTAAGTTCTGTTTTGCTAACTTTCCGATTTACTCTTCCATTCTCGTGTACGCAGTACACTTTTGCTAAGGTCATAAGTTCACAACCCAGCTGAAGCCGATAAAAGCGATGAAGGGGATGAGGTTGTTGCATTTCAGGCAAGAGTATAGGAGATTAAGGTGCACGGCTTGAATAATAATTATAATTCATATTGCATTCATATTTCATAATAATAATAATAATAATAATAATAATAATCAAATTATAATTCTACTTGTAAGAAGAAATAGAAAACTAAGCTAAACTGTTCACATTTTATCATATGATTTTAGATGGGGTAAACCGCAATCGTGATATACCATTATTTATAGGGGCAGGCCGAGATTAGGTATGTTAGATGATTTAAAGACCCACTCATATGTGGAAATGAAGAGGAATGCGGAAGACAGAGAAGAGTGGAGGCGTTATGTACTATGGACCTGCCAGTAGGCAGTGCACTAAGAGAGAGAAACCGCAATCAATTCTTGAATGTGTAAATAGCTAATACAGAACTGAAGTCAATTACATGTAACTTTAAATGATAGATCCTGAAGTGATAATAATAATAATAACAGCCATTAGAGAACTATTGAGACTAAATTAAGTCGGCGAGCAAAAAGAAGGTCCAAAAACGGTGCAATGTTTTTGGATTAAGAAGGTCCAAAAATGGTGCAATTTTTTCAATGATCTTGATGAGCTGATTAGAATGCAATAAACTGGACCGGTAAATGGATAATTGAATAAACTGTTCTTCGTTTCTTGACGTGTAATATTTTGGTGAAATAAAACTGAAACTATACAAATTTATTTAGAATTGTATTTAAAAGCATGAATCTATGCACTTGAGTACCAAATTACAGAACTCAAATCTTCGTTTGGGTTTGCCGAATTAAATAGAGCTATGGTTAGGACTCATTTCATTGGGCCTATACATCATAATTCTAGTTAACTTCGAAATAGGTCAAAAATTTAAGCAAATTCTTCGCAGAAATTATATTTTTTAGTTACAGTGAAAACTTTTATCGCCTGTTTATTTACTCAGCTATCTGCTCCTATCTGCTCCTAATTGCTCCTATCTGCTCCTATTTGCCCCTATCTGCTCCTATCTGCTCCTAATTGCTCCTATCTGCTCCTATTTGCTCCTATCTGCTCCTATATGCTCCTATATGCTCAATCAGCATACTAAACTGAGGTGTTTCTTATAAAGCTTGGCAAGAAATTTCTCTAAAAAAATTGTGTTGAGTCTACTATAGAAGATACTGTAATTATTATTTTGCCTTATTTTGTTTGGCTTGGAGAGAATTATGGCAATAGCTTTGTTGTTACTCATATAAATCTTCTGAATGACGAAGGGCTCGGCGCACTGGGTACCGCCCCCCCAATATTGAGGCATATTTTATTGTCATGAGAAATTTCCTTTTACCTCTCTTCTCTCTTTATTATTATTATTATTTATTATTATTATTATTTATTATTATTATTAAGAAAAAAACTAAAAAGTAACACAATAACAAATTATGATATTTTTCAGATTTTATAATATTTCTAGATATGAGCAGAGCTGATTATCAGCCTCTGTAGCCGATCAAATCAATCAATACACTTGAATCAATACCAGACTTCAGAACATCGATCTACCGCCATGTTTGACCGAGGCAGGCTCACGGTATTCTGCATAGTCATGCAGGTAATCTTCATCGTACTCTTCGCCGTGTTCGTCAGGTACGACAACGATGCTCTGCCCCCAGGCAAGAGGCACCCCGAGCACCACGCCGATGACCACGGGCACGACGGGCACCAGGGTGGGGCCGCGGAGACCACCAAGGCCCCTGCGGGCACCACCCACGAGCCGTCACAAGAGGAGAGGAGCGCTGCCGCCCGGGCAGCAGTGGCCGCGTACTACCCGTGTAAGTAGCAAATGAGTCTTCATTTCAAGCAGATGAAATACACGTGTTTGCACTATGTAGTTATATGATAATATTTGTAATAATACCAAGTCAGATAATAATAATAATAATGATAATGATAATAATGATAATAATAATGATAATAATGATAATAATGTTAATAATGATAATAATAATAATGATAATAATGATAATAATGTTAATAATGATAATAATGATAATAATAATAATGATAATAATGATAATAATGTTAATAATGATAATAATGATAATAATGTTAATAATGATAATAATGATAATAATGATAATAATGATAATAATGATAATAATGATGATAATAATAATAATAATAATAATAATCATTGCACTCTGATCTCCTCAGTGATTCTCTGGACCCACAGGATAAGTAAAGACTATTCGCCGTTTCATCTCCTCAAAGTGGCCACTGGCTTAAAGCCTTACCGATATCTTCTTGCGGTCTTCGTCTGGATGATGAGGCGGCCAGAGTGGCAGTTGATCTTCGTTTGGGCACTAGCCTGTGCGAACCGCACACATGTGTCTGTGGTGCAGCAGTTCACGTGTTGGGGACTCAAGGCTTATCTTATAATTGTAACAGAGAGTTAACGTCCGTTTCCCCATACACTGATGATATTTCTCCACATCACGTATCTCTACAAATCAATTAAACTATCCAAATAGCAACTAAGTCGAGATATCTAAACTATTTCCACTTTCTATTTGCTTTTCTTTCTAACGTTAACTATATAATGTATGAGATTATTGTACATCACTTAGAAGATTTGGCAAAAAATAGCATATATGCATGTAATCGTAATGATTGTGTACTTGAATTATTACAGAAAGTTAGTTTAAAATGTGCAATTGTTTCTCTTTACATCGTTTATCATATCATTAGCGTTACTTTTAATAATAATAATAATTATGATTATAATAATAATTATTATTATTATGATAATAAAAATAATAATTATGATGATAATAATAATAATAATTATGATGATAATAATAATAATAATTATGATGATAATAGTAATAATAATTATGATGATAATAATAATTATTATTATTATAATCGTTGCACTCTGATCTCCTCAGTGATTATCTGGACCCACAGGATAAGTGGAGATTACTCGCCGTTTAATCCTTTAGGCAATATATTCCCATTTCCGAGTAACCAGTCCAATGAATGTCCGAGATATTACTATCCGATCAGCGCGGCTGAGAATTAGACCGTGAGATTTTAATTCAATTCAGGGTATGTATGCCATTTAAACTTCATGACGTTATCTACACCTCTTAGTAGAGTTTCAATGTTGAAAATACACTGATTATCCGACGGGCTTTCCAGTGTCTGGCAGTTTCCGACCGTCTCTGACAGTTTCTGAGAGTCTCTGGCGGTCTCTCTGACAGTCTCTGACAGTCTCTGACAGTCTCTGACTGTCTCTGACAGTCTCTGACAGTCTCTGACAGTCTCTGACAGTCTCTGACAGTCTCTGACAGTCTCTGACAGTCTCTGACAGTCTCTGACAGTCTCTGACAGTCTCTGACAGTCTCTGACAGTCTCTGACAGTCTCTGACAGTCTCTGACAGTCTTCCATAACTTAAAAACAGGTGATGCGACTATGTCCGTATTTGCTTTGGACTAACCTGAGACATTCTCCTTGTGATCTTGTACAGTTAAACCAATTAATTTTTGATTGCTTAACTGGTTGATTGATTGTTTGTTTGATTGAATGCTCGATTCATTCATTCATTGATTAACAGTGCATACCTTACTATTTAAAATTTGTATTTATCAACGTCTGCACAAGTCCAAAGTCTCAAAGTTTATTTTTTTAAGTATCGACGACAGACTTTGCAGATAAGTGACGGCAGATGCTCATAAATTTTTGAAGTTGATAGTCTGTGACTGTAGACTCTCGATTAATTTGTAACAGAACGTTTATTTAAGAAGAGAAATCTATCGCTAATGTAGCTATAAGATTTCGTCAGGCCTCAATTAGGAGATAGATTTATGATCGGCTGTCGAACAGCTCGGGGCAAGGGCTAGATAAAGGGCGAAGTTTAGGTTACCAGTAATGTAGTACCGTACTGTTTTGATTACAGAAGAAAAGCAATAAAACTGTTCTTTAGAAATTTTCTTCTCAGCATGGAGCTTTGCAATAAAACACGGCTTCGTCGTTCTGGCGATACAGTTGCTGCAGCTAAATGACTGAAAGCAATTAAGTGTTGTGTGTTACATCTTCTCTCTCATTCTGATTCGCTCTCTCTCTCTCTCGCCTTCTCTCTCTCACTCGGTCCCTCTCTCTCGGTCCATCTCTCTCGCCCCCCCCCCTCTCTCTCTCTCTGTCTGTCTCTGTCTTCCTCACCCTCTTCTTTAATGCTCATGATAGGTGACTATAATTTGATGTGCTGAATTAGAGTCTTCAGATATAATTAAAGAGCACTTCTTCGATCAACCAAAAGTCACATGTCCAAACCCGTTGAAATCCTAAATTACTGTCGTCTGTTGTTAATTAACTGTTATCTATTTAGGTTTCTAAATTTTGTGTTTTGCTATCGACACACAGTGCACGTGACGTGTTACAATAATTTAATCGTTAATTACTGAGATCTTTCCAAATTCTGGACGCTTTATATCAGCAACCCTGGTCGCTTACATCAACCTTGATTTTTACATATCAACCATGATATACAGTTAGCCTTCAAACCTATAGACCTGTCATCTATGACATTTTTAAGAAAGCATAGTCAAATAAAGGAGGATTTGAAAAGTAGAAACGACTCAGCAAAATGTGCACTTGTAAAATAATCACATTAACAGAGCGTCATTAACGAGTAATAATTGTAATTAAATAAATACTGTTAATAATTGCAAAATTATTAATGTGTTAAATACGTTAATACATTAATAATTTGTAATTATTACTGTGTTAAATAAATTATATGTCGATTTTAATGCTTCTGTTTATTATATATTTTTCTTACCCCTGTCATATATCAGTCTCTCTCGCCAAAAGGTTTTTGCATATTAGAATTTAAGTTGTTACAATCTATCTGTAGATTATTAGCAACGATTCGTTTCGCTCGAAATAGAAGCATGCTTGTGTTTGTCTAGCTTAAATACATGACCGACGATACATTCTAACCATGTACTGGTCGAGAGTCATAGTCATAGTCATAGTCATAGTCATAGTCATAGTCATTGTCATAGTCATTGTCATTGTCATAGTTATAGTCATATTCATAGTCATTGTCATAGTCATAGTCATAGACATAGTCATAGTCATGGTCATAGTTATTGTCATAGTCATAGTTATAGCTATAATCATAGCCATCGTCATAGTCATAGTCATAGTCATAGTTATAGTAATAGCTATAGTCATAGTCATAGACATAGACATAGACATAGACATAGTCATAGTCATAGACATAGACATAGACATAGTCATAGTCGTAGTCATAGTCATAGTCATTGTCATTGTCATATTTATCGTCATAGACAATCATAGTCTTGGCTGGAGCCAGTTGCGATGTCGGTAACATATTCCCCGCGGATCAGTATGTGCGGGATTCAAATCCTAGGCTCTCCCGTCATTGACATCGCTTTCGAGTGAAGAAGCTGACGTTAACATTAGCTTTACCAGCTTTTAGTTATAGTAATAGTCATAGTCATAGTCACTCTCATTGTCGTCATAGTAAACCTAGTCATGGTCAAATCATTGGCGTCGTATTGAAGTAGTTTAATCTTTTTCTAAAATATATTTATCTCTTGCATCAAACTCTCGAAAATAACTTTGAAACGTGCACTTGAAAGTTTTTAAGGCAAAACATTCCTTCCGTATAAAGGTCGAGGAAATGATGTCACGTTATACGCGGCATAATTACATGAACATTGGATGTAGCTTGTGTCGGCCAAAAGTAGCTTTCATTCATTTATTGTTTTAAATCAAAAGCGTCGGTTTCATTCTGACATGATTTAGAGACGCTCTTGTATCTTCTAAATTTAACATTTTACTAATATGTTATCCAATGCAGGGCTTCAAGAGAGAGAGAGAGAGAGAGAGAGAGAGAGAGAGAGAGAGATGTTTTTGAAGATATTAAATATTTTCGTACTTTGAAATTGATTAATTAAATCTGGTAAAGTGAGACTCTTGCTGAAATGCAATGTCTTTCTGTTTTATCTTCAGCCTTTTGCAAGTCGATATATTAATACCTGAATGAATTCAATATAATCAGCATATTTGAAAATGTTTTACTTAAAACGTTATGGAAATGTTTCTAGTCAGTAGATAATTCAAAAATATACATTCGTGTATAAAACTTCTAATATATATTTTATAAAATGTAACAAATCCATAAAATGGCACATAATAATCATTGAAAGGCCATTTCATGTAGAAAAAGAATTGATGCAATGTTGACAATTCTTTTATTACATATTAATATGTCTTGGAATACGTTATGTTTACTGGAGCCAGTTGCGAAGTCGGTAAAATACTCGACCGCGGATCTGTAGTTGAGGGGTTCAAATCCTGGGCTCGCCCGTCACTGACATCGCTGTCGAGTGAGGAAACTGACGTTAACCTTAGCTTTACCAGCTTTTACTGACTGATAGGTTAGAACTAGGCTGTAAGAAAGGCTATATATCATCTCTTACTGTAAGTTTGAAAGATCTGCAAGGGATGCAGAATAATTAATTAGTCAGCTGCTACATACTGAAATATGTGGAGGTTGATCCAAACTTAAAACACATAAGACACATAAGTACATATACACATAAACGTATATACACATGTAGATACATAGACACATACATACAAGACATATAAATACATAAACACGTACGCATTTACACATAAACACATAAATAAATATACACATAAGACACATAAGACGCATAAGTACATATACACATAAACACATAGACACATAAACACATAGACATCTAAACATATAGACACATAAACACATAGACACATAAGACAGATAAGTACATAATTATGCGCATAAACACATGACAAATAGACACACAAGACACATAAGTACGGCTATTCATCATATATTAGTGTTTGCAGCAACTTTTCATAACTTAATCAAAGCTGAAAACAATTTGATGTCTGCAAATAAATACTTAAATTATCATATGTACTGTCCTAGTTTAACTATAAAATATCATTAACTATAAATATTACATTATAGGACAGTTTAAACTACGTACTTTTGTTATTAAACATTCGTCAGTATATTCGGTATTATTAGCACTTTTGAATTCCTGAACTAGTTTAAAAACAATTTTCTAGGTCATTTTTCTAATATATACTTCTAACTGAGAGATTTACGGTGACACCTAGAGGAGATTTATGTGCAGATTGTTAGGACCGTCTGGAAATTAAATGCCAATGATATGATGTACTAGGTATTTAAGACAGTAGTTAAAACTTTAATGTCAGCGTTAACCATAAAAAAGAGGAAGACAGACAGACAGACAGAAAGGCGGTTATATTGGCAAAATGGTGAGATAGACAGACAGACGGACAGACAGAAATATAAAGAGTGAGTCAATATGTATATTTGAGTACGGATAAAAATATCGCTTGAAATACATTTTGCTAGGTGTTTAGCTGTTCTTTTATTGCAAAACTGTTAAGCAGAAGGGGTTCCTAGCTTAACCGTCATCTCTTCTCTCTAGAGACAGACGTTAAACTTGATGGTAGTTAGACTTGATGGTAGTTAGACTTGATGGTAGTTAGACTTGGTGGTAGTTAAACTTGATGGTAGTTAGACTTGGTGGTAGTTAGACTTGGTGGTAGTTAGACTTGATGGTAGTTAGACTTGGTGGTAGTTAGACTTGATGGTAGTTAGACTTGGTGGTAGTTAGACTTGATGGTAGTTTTGCCATGGTTCAATCCATCCGCAATCTTTCATTACAATTCCAAATATCTAAAATGAGACTTTGGCTTCTAAACATCTTGTTAGAGCTAAAATCGTGCCTTAATAATAATAGTAACAACAATTAGAGTCTACAGTCATCAATGGCAACATAGAGCACTGTTGAGACAAAATCAAGCTGGCGAGCAGAAAGAAGGTAAAAAACTGTGCAAAATTCCAAAATCCAGAAAAGAAACTCGGGCACGAAGCCTACGAAGGCACTGATGGAGGACGGAATGCCATTAAAGCTGCTGCTAGTCCAGCAAAACACTGTAAAGCCAGCAGGGTGACCAAATATAAAGTTTGGCATGTTGCTCTTTTGATAAAATTGTAAACAGTTTTATTACTGTTTTCTCCGCAAACGGCTGCAAATATAGCAAAGCTGTACTTGAAATTACAGGGTCAGAGCCTTCTAATGGAATCCTTCTGGCTAACAGTTTTATAGTTCTTGCTCCACTTCTGCTCTAAACTAAAATAGCAGAGTTTATGCCGGTTTTATGAAGATGAATATTGCAGCAAATGATGGGACAGGCTCAGCCTATATTCAGGCTGAAACAAGCTAAGTGGTAGCAGCTATTAAATTACTTCCAAACAGGCTGCTGATAAACTAGTCGATTAGTTTACACTACAGACATGTGAAGCCACAATAAACAAAGATGATTGATGGCTTTGAGTGTATGTCCCTAGATTAAACTAGGAGAAATCAGACTTAAATCATTCTGGAACTAGGGCTAAAGTTAAATGTCTAAAAGCAAAATTCCACTATCAAATTATAAATAGAAGTCTCTCCTATTGAAGCCTACCTAAATATTGTTCCTGGCAAACTAGGGAGTCTGACGTCCCTGACATCATCCTTGCATGAGGAAACGGTCGTTAAAACTTCATTATTATTATTATTACAGTCACTACCTTTCGACTCCAGTATTAAATGTCAATTGAATCAGTAGTAGATGGCTGGGTGCTGTTGCCCAACCTACGTGGTTAAAACCCCAACTATCTCAACCCCTAAATTCCTTCATATAATGAAAATCTTGTATAACCCATAATTGCAAAGTAAAACTAATTGCTCGAAGAAATAGCAATTGTAAAATGGCGGGACTATTGCTTTGAAAAGTCAATGTTCTTATACACTTAATTTTAACTTTGGGCCATGTAGCAAATTAAACTGAACATTTATATTAAAAGTTCTTAGTATGTTGTCTACTTTTTGAATCCTAGTTTTTTCGTATTACAACGAATAGACCAACAACTCACCGCGTATGTCACAAGAGGTGACAAAGCAGGAAATTCTATGACGACTCCAGGGTGGGTCAACCCGTGACCATGACAAAACACAATGTGCCCCACTTGATCATCTCGATACACCATCCTGCTGATATATATATATATATATATATATATATATATATATATATATATATATATGTGCATATATATTGGCTGAAGCCAGTGGAGAAGTCAGTTGAATACTCGAATGCGGATCAGTATGTGCGGGGTTCAAATCATGTGATTGCCCGTCACTGACATCGCTTTCGAGTGAGGAAACTGACACTAACCTTAGCTCTAACATTAGCATTAACATATAGCTTTAGCTTATATATATATATATATATCTATATATATATATATATATATATATATATATATATATGAAATATTGTCACGAAGTTCTCGTGTGTGTAAATACAGCTACCAGCGTTGCTCTGTCTCAATTCATAATAATTAATAACTGACTGATGCAGCATCCGAAAAAGGGCAAAGTACATGAAAACAATATTTTCCTTAATCAGACAATAAAATAGCGGATATTCATGAAACTGGTTATTTAATAATAGTGACAACTACCTAACAATTTAAGCTCTTTACTTCGGAAGTGATAGATATCATCATAAAATATAATTTTGAAAGCAGTTGAATGAAGCGTCAGTTGAACGAAGTTAAGCTCCATCGCGTCGGTTAGTACTTTATGGGCGTCCACCTTGGAAAACCGAGTGTTGACAGCTTTGAAAGAAAAAATCCCGAGGGTGTTGGAAGGTTATTCTTAAATCCGCGCCGGCTGCAATTGATGCGCCAACAAAAGGCATTACTAATAACCATGGAGAGGAATGGAGGAAATAACGAAAACTACAAAAATAGTAACCAAGAAGAAAACTATGTAGCACGTGCGGTAACTATACGTGTGTAACTATACGAACAAAAAAATATAAAAAAGAGATAAATAAATTAAATAAAGTGTGTTTATGTCTAGTTTTCCAGGACGTGCACGTGATGATATTTGTTGGATTCGGATTCTTGATGACGTTCTTGAGACGCTACGGATTCAGTTCAGTGGGACTCAACATGTTGGTGGCGGCGTTCTGTATCCAGTGGGCAATCCTGACCGGAGGCTGGATCCTACACCTTCATGATGGACTCATCCATCTTAACATGGAGGGGTTAGTAGCGCTCGATGTTGTCATTGATGACTGTAGCACTCTAATTGTTGTTATTAATTGTTGTTATTAAAGCTAATATTAACGTCAGTTTCCTCACTCGAAAGCGATGTCAGTGACGGGCTGCGATTAACTCAATCGGGATTTATTTGATTTTAAATCGATTTACAATGGCCAATTTAGAAATATTGATTTTGAAGATATGATAATTTTAGTGGGAAATCTGTGTAATTAATTCTTCGCGATTAATTAATGGCACTATGTAATTATTTATAATTTTAGTTAATAATTAATTCCTAATTTGCTTTATTAATTAATTAAGTTTATATTATGAATTTATGTCATTTGACATTTGTCATTATTTCTTCACTATTACTTAATTTTGTAAAAAATATAACTTTGGTATTTAAAATATGAATGATAATATACGTGTATATAAGAAATGTGAATATTAATCACAATAGAATCATAATAGAATAAAAGCTGCAATCCATTATTATTAAACCTACTAACTAAATGTTACTGACTTCGCGCATTTTTCTACAATTCTCCTTTAAGAAACGTATCTCATTATTACTGAAAATTACATCGGCATTGCTCTGCGTCAAATGTTTTTGCTTTTGTCACTGACGACGGTAGCAACGTGACTTCCGTGTCCCTACTTTCAGACTAATAACAGCAGAATTTGCAGCTGCCACTGTCCTGATATCATTCGGAGCCGTGCTGGGTAAGCTGAACGCCCTGCAGCTGCTAGTGATGGCCCTGATAGAGATAGTCGTGTTCCAGGCGAACGAGTACATCGTCTTCGAACTCTGTCAGGTTACTATATTCTTTCAATATTATTCTTTGTGATGCTATGCTATTTCCAGTACTTCTAGTTATTTTCGTTCAGTACTTCAAGTTGTCCCAGTGTTGTATCCGGGTTGTTTGAAGAATTGACCAACCAGTGATTGCACGTGTCGTAGAAGGCGACTAAAGCACTAAGATTCATACCATTGTCAGAAAGAGCATTCGGTTAGTGAGCGTCTGGGCTCCAGAAATTGTTACAAAAATTTAAACGAATGGAAAAGTCTCAAATAGGGGATTGACTGATGGAAGATATGATGTAGTAGAAAGAGGATTTGAGACAGTCTATTCGTATCCCGACCATAGTTAAACTGGGATTCAAAGGGGGAAGAAGAAGATGATGATGATGATTTGTGATGCTATATTATCCACTGAATATGATGTTGAGAATTTGAAACAAGATTTATCATCAAGGAGGATACTATTAGCAAAAAAATCTTTTAGTTTCATTTGAATTGTTTTATATTTCATTTGTTACTGCAGTAAACATAGTTTGGCTAAAGATGAGTTAACTTAGTTCTAAATAATGTAGGATTATGAGAATGGGATAGAAATTCATCGGTTAACAAGAGTTTTGTAAAATTCTCAGTTTTGCTTAATGTCACAGTATTGTTTTCCAGTTATCATATATATATATATATATATATATATATATATAATATATAATATATATATATATACATATATATATATATATATATATATATATATAATATATACATAATATATATACATAATATAATAAATATATATATATACATATAACATTATGTACATGTATGTATATATATAAATATGGATATATTATACATTATATATATATATACATTGTATATATATATATATACATATGCAACATTATGTGAATTTATTTATATATAAATATGTATATATATATATATATACATATATATATATATATATATATATATATATATATAATATTATGTACACGTATTGCTGTACCGACCAGGCCTCTGATATCGGAGACTCGATGGTCGTGCACGCTTTTGGAGCTTACTTTGGTATCGCAGTGGCTCGAGTCGTCTTCAGTCAGGATGTACATAAAGCCGAAGCCAAAGAAGAGTCGGTGTATCATTCCGATCTGTTCGCTATGATAGGTGAGATAAAATAAAGTTAAAGCTTGGCTCAATAGCTTCTTTCTTTGTGCTTTTGGTTACGACATGACATATCGCAAGTGCTACAGAGTTTCCTTGATTATTTGATATTTTTGTAGTTTATTTGTTTCCTACTTCGCTCGGTCGTTACCAGTAGCCTTTTGTTAGAGCACAAAAAGTTGGAGAGAATTTAAAATTAATTTTCCAAAACCCTGAGATTGTTGTTCATTTAATGCTGTCAGCTCTCGCTTTTCCAAAGTGGGCGCCAATTCAAGTACTAACCGAACCCGACGTTGCTTAACTTGGACTATTGCCGCGCATTCTAAATCAAGTGGTCTAAACCCTCGCCCCTGCCATGGCTCGCTATTGCATTGATGTTCATTTAAAGCTGTCATCTTTCGCTTCTCCAAAGTGGGCGCCTACCCCTAATACTAACCTGCTGTGTTGTTGCTGCACTTAGGAACCGTCTTCCTCTGGATCTTCTGGCCAAGCTTCAACAGCTGTACAGCTGTAGGTGAAGGTCACTACCGGGCTGTTATCAACACCTACCTCTCACTGGCTGCATGCGCCGTCACAGCCTTCGCCATATCAGCCCTCGTCAACAAAGACAAGGACAAGTTCAACATGGTATCAATCAATCAACAAACAGCATTTAAGTTCAACATGGTATCAATCAATCAACAAACAGCATTTAAGTTCAACATGGTATCAATCAATCAACAAACAGCATTTAAGTTCAACATGGTATCAATCAATCAACAAACAGCATTTCTAGTGCTACTGTCACTCGTGTCGGGCACTATGAAACCAAAGTCAAACCAACGAGTAAAAAGTTCAAAAACTGTGCTCATCCAATGCAAAGAAATCCGTTTCAAAGATAAAGAATTAAAAGAAATTAAATTTACCTGTTGGTGGTAGGTAGTTGATCACCTGAATATATTCAGCACAATTTTACAGTAAAACATATTTATTTAATTTATTTCTTTATGTTTTGCTTAAAATAATAATTGATAGTGATTGAAATAAGAATGTGGGGTTAAGGTGACAATCTACTTTGAATGGCACTATAGCGGATGTGATAATGCTGGTTTATATAAGTGTTGCTTATACAGTAATGTTGGTTCAATTATTCAATTAATTGTGTATCGTGGGTTATACTGCAAAACTAGCTAAATGGTTATAATTATTATGCGTTCAATCACTGATAAATTTTAATTATTTTCATCTTTATTTGTATCGCAATAGTACCTGAAGCACTAGAATACTTCACATTAATTAATTTCAAGTTAAGTTATATTAGTAAAATAATAATAATAAAATTAACTGCATAATTTTGGGAAAGCTTTTCCCACGATTGTTACATTAAACATTTTGAGCATCCAAGACTGCACATATTTCAAATCTTTATAGATCTTTCTAAAATATATGAATCATTTATTGATCAAAGAAGTGAATATATTTTCTGTTAAATGCTCGTAGATTCATATTCAGAACGCCACATTGGCTGGAGGTGTGGCAGTGGGAACAATGGCAGATCTTATGATACAGCCGTGGGGCGCATTGCTCATTGGAATGCTCGCGGCTGTGCTCTCCACTGTTGGATATCGTTACGTCACGGTCTGATCAATTATTGTTCTAGCTTTTCATTTCAGGTATTCGACCGCGGATGAGTTTGTGTGGGGTTCAAATCCTGGGCTCACCCGTCACTGGCATCGCTTTCGAGTGAGGAAACTGACGTTAACATTAGCTTTACCTGCTTTATCTCGAGACGTAAAATAATAGTATGCATGTTAACAATCGAATGTAAAATCTTGGACTTGCACTGTATCTTTATCTCGCTTTCTCGAGTGTTCTGTTTATACTCCATTGTCATCGTGTGACGCGATGGCTTCTGTTGATATAGAGTATGCTTGAGACGTCCCTGATATTACCTTATGGCGAGAAACCGGACACTTGCTTTTAATTCTTATTGATTGATTGATTGTTTGTTTGTTTGTGCGCAAAACTAATGTAACGCAAAACTTAAAGTAGATGAATGATTAAATCAATCAAACATAATGTTATTATTGATTGATTCAATGATTGATTGATAGTACAACCAGTAAAACCATTGTTGTTTCAGCCCTTCCTTTCACACAAGTTGGGCTTCCACGATACATGCGGAGTGAACAACCTTCATGGAATGCCCGGAATATTCTCTGGAATCGGCGGAATAATCTGCGCTGCAATTGCCACCTCGGAAATATATGGAAACACGTAAGAAATCTTCCAGTCACATAAAATCATATCCCTGTGCTATTAGGCCTATCTACTGTGGGTGTAGGACTATGGGTGGAGATATCTTCAATATGGCACCATCAGTTGCCAAGTTATTTTTCAGTTTCAGTTTGTATTACTGAGGGGTGGTTAACTAGATAGGTTACTTGTGACCTCTGTGACGGCCTTGTTTGTGTATGACACTGTATATTTTGAGTACATTGAAATAAAAATTGTTCTCAGCTCAGATCTCAGTTGCGGGCTAATTAATTACTTAACCCCTTTAGCAATATCAAGTCCAATGACTAGTTCTGACTAGAGCCACGCTTTATTTCTATTTTTGGATATTGCACTCGCACTGTTTGTGTTTATGTCATTCTTTGCTTTAGTACTCGATGTAGTCTTGGATGACAATAGCACTCTGATTTTTTTTATTATTAGTGTCGTTATTGTGAAACTCATCGGCATAGTTTTGATTTTGTTGTTCTCGAATTTGTAATCGAGAACCTTAGCATTCTAATTGTTACTGTCTGTTTAGCTTTAGTCGTTGGAAATTATTGTAGTAATTTACCAGAATTTACCAGAACTGCTACCATCTTATTCAATCATTAGTCAAAATTAGGTAGCAGGAACAAGGGAAGAAAGCCAAGTGCTTAGTTCTATCCCCAATCACACATGATTACAACACCCAGCTTGTTTTTAAAACTATTCACAACAGCCTCACTCAAAGAGTTCCACCTATCAATCACCCTTTGAGAAAAAGAAAACTTTCCTAAGTCTGTCCTTACACTAGTCTCAAACAACTTATAGCTATGACCTCTTAAACCATTATTGGATAATTTTAAAAAATATGTTGCTCTTAATTCGGTAAGCTCATGCATTATTTTATAAATCTTTATAAGATCACCTGATCGATTGCATAAATGATTGATTGATTTATTGATCGATTAATTACATGATTGATTGATTGATTGAGCGATTGATTGATTGATTTATTTGTTATAGGTTGACTGATCAATTCAAAGCTATGGGGGATAGATCAGCCGGTGTTCAGGCGGCTTTCCAGGCTGCAGGCTTAGCCTCTAGTGTACTCATTGCTCTGATCACTGGCTTCCTCACCGGTGCGTCTCCAATTTATAAACCTACCTTAAATTAGTATTAGACTAAAAAATAGACTTACCTTGAATTAGTATTAGACTACAAAATAGGCCTTGAATTAATTACTATTAGTACTAGACTAAAAATTTGTTGACAGGTTTCTTGAAAGTACAACAGTGACCACGGGTAAGCAATAGAGTTGAATCCAAATCCTACTGATTCTTGGTCAGAAAACATAAGATTCGCTACGATAGGCTAAGTCCAGAGATCATTGACGCAGTCCACTGAGTTTTAGCTTACTTTCATTGACGGTATTCTCGAATGAGAATTTGGTTCTTCTCTCTTCGTGGACTGCCTAGTGGCAGGTCCATAGTATATAACGCCTCCACTCTTTCTTTGTCTTCCGCTTTCCTCTTCATTTCCACATATTCGTGGGTCATTAAATCATCTAACAGACCTAATCTCGGCCTGCCCCTGCCTCTTTTCCCTTCCATTCTACCTTCTATAACCTCCATTAGAATAAGACTAAATAATTGGCTGATACGTTTCGTGAAAGTACATCAGTGACCGGGTAAGCACTAGATTTGAATCCGACACCTAATAGTCCGTAATCAGAAAACGTCAGATCGCCATGCATAGGCTAAGTTCAGAGATTCAGTCTCCAATGATAATTTGGTCCTTATTAGTTTCATTATTAATAGTTATTAATTAAAGATTTTACTATTTTAGTTGCACAATTTTAATGAAAATTAGCCTCACCAGTTCATGATCGGCCGGTATTGGTTTAGAGCATTTTCAAATAGAGCTTCTGTGTATCGGAAAGCTGGCGTGAGAGTGGCGGTCGGCTTGGATAACATTTGCACCAATTGGATGGTCGAATGGATAGCAAGCTCGCTTTATAAGCAGAGGACCATCGATCCGAATTCTGATCGGACCGTCTTTGACTGGACTCCTCATCGAAAGAATCGAGACGTTACACTTAGCTGCATTTGATAGCATTGGGTCAGGCTGACACGTCGAAAGTGATATTGAATTTCGATATTGCGTCTTTTATATTTTCAAATTTCTAACTTCTAATACTCTAAACGATTTAGCAATTCATTTTTCTCAATTTGTAACATGTAATATTCTAAAACGATAATTAACTAATTAATTTTAATTAATTCAATTAATTCCTTGCAGGATTGTTGCTGCGATTGCCTATATGGAAGCAGCCGAAGGGATCGCAGATATTCGATGACTCCAACTATTGGACTCTCCCGGAAGAGGGCTTTCCATCGGATCCCACAGCCGGACACAACCATGATGGACACGGACAAGGTCTGGCAGTGAAAGATTCCAATGCATAAGAGAATAAAATAAATGTGAAGGCGCTATATACCATGACCCTGCCAGTAGGCAGTGCACTAAGAGAGAAGAGTATATAAGTTTAAGACTCATTCGCTTTCTTCCCATTTGTGATCCTTGATTAATATTTTCAGAAATTTTCCCACAAAATAAATGTAAAATACTAGAATCATCATCATCATCTTCCCTTGAATCCCAGTTTAACAAGGGTCGGGATACGAATAGACTGTCTCCAATCCTCTCTATCCTACATCATATCATCCATCAGTCAATCCCCTATTTGAGACTTTTCCATTCGTTTAATTTTTTGTAGCAATTTCTGGAGCCTAGACGCCCACCTATAGAATGCCCTTTCTGACGTTGGAAATACTAGAATATCTTAACAAAATTTAGTTAAATTTGGAAAATGTAGACATTGGCTGAAATTATACGTACAAAGTTATAAGTTATAATGCCTTTTAATTTAATTGGCTGAAAGTGTTTATCAAGTAAAATAAATGTAATTACAGACCCGGTCGAATATTGCGCTCGTGTAGAACAGTTTGATCCAACCATGTAATATTCGTAACAACCCTCGCTAATTTGTTGTGTGTTGAGTTTGTATGTTTTTAAGAAAATAAAAAAGCTAAAAGATATGCTAAAGTCAGTTTCCCCACTCGAAAGCGATGTCAGTGACGGGACAACCCTGGATTTGAACCACGTACATACTGATCCGCGGTCGAGTGTCTTACCGACATCGCCTCTGGCTCCAGCCAGTGCAATATAATTAGTAATTGAGTACAATACGATTGAGTAAATGTATGACATCCGGTCTGCAATAAAGACGATTTCAGACACGAATGGAATGATAGTCTAGAGGACAGCAAGCTTAAGTCTCTAGCGCTATACTCGTTCTGTCAGACCTCAGGACTCTTCTCGGGAAGGCAACACTGCAGATATTTAACGCCCATTTCGTAGCCTGTGTGTGTTGTTGTCGCCAGTTGGTGAAGCTCGTGAAACACAGAAAAGAAATTCAGGAGTATCTGTCGGATTTATTGTTTACTATTGAAGCATATAAATATTTTATGAATTTAATGTGCGTTATTAGAGGTGCTTAAGTGCAAGTGCCTTTATATTACTAACTTGTCAATGTTACATGTGTAATTTATGAAAGTGATATTGTCACACGTTTGATTTATGGACAACATGTAATATTGTCACACGTTTGATTTATAGACAAAATTTTATATTGACACACATAACGTACACGTAACGTATTATATTCATTGCAATGTATAGACTTTGTATAAATTCTCATAAAATGCAAATGGATCATAGATGCTTCTAGTTGCTTAGATTATCCGTTATTCAGCTCGTGTGTTTTAATAATTTGCTATTACATCGATACGACAATATACACTAATATTTTAAAAATTCTTTTCGTCAAGTGTCTCAATGCTCTTCTGCTACTACAGATTTAATTTTCACAATCAAATAAAGTATAGTTACCTAAGTTTAAAGCAAGTTTATCTTGCAGAAGATTCATAATTCCAGATTGACAATATTTAATTCTTAATCTCTCAGTAATTTTCTAACAAAATAACAATAATATAATAAGGTATTTGCAAGACATACCAATTTATAAGTTAACCTTTTAAATAGATCGTTAAGAGGATTAAAGTACAGATTTGTAATATCATTATGTATCAGTACATCAACATTATATATATATATATATATATATATATATATATATATATATATATATACATGTATATATATATATAGATATATATATATAGATAATATATATATATACATGTATATATATAATATATATATAATACATGTTATATATATATATAATATATATATATATATATATGATTATATGACATTATATATATATATATATCCATGATATATATAGATATATATATTACAGGTATATATATATATATACATGTATATATATATATATATATATAGACATGTATATAAGATATATATATATACTGTATATATATTATATATTATACATGTATATATATATATCTATATATACATGTATATATATATATAGATATACATGTTATATATATATATATAGATATAGATATTATATAAATGTATATAGATATATATATATATATATATATATATATATATATATATGTATGTATATATACATGTATATATATATATATATATATATATATATGTATATATATATATAATATATACATGTATATTAATATATATATATATATATATATATTCATGTATATAATTATATATATAAATGTATATATACTATAATATATATATATATATATACTATATATACATAGATATATAAATATATATATATATAATATATATAGATATATAATGTATATATATATATATATATTATATATATATATATATATACAGGCTGTATATATATATATATATATACATGTATATATATATATATATATATATATACATAGATAGATATATATATATATAATAATGTATAATTATGTATATATATATATGTATATATAATATATATATATATATATATATATATATTATATATACATGTATATATATATACATGTATTATAATTTTGTATCTACAGGCCTATATATATATATATATATATATATATACATGTATGTATATATATATATATATATATATATATCTACATGTATATATATATATATGACGTCCCTGACATTGCCTTATGGCGAGGAACCGGACGTTAAATTCTTATTGATTGATTGATATATATACATGTATATATTACGAATAGTAGGTTAGAATATACATGTATTTCATTGTTTAGATATACATTTTCTCAAATTACATAATACAGTCTTTAATTGCATCATAGCGACTATAACTCTATACATTATGTATCAGTCATCAGCATTATACATTTGTTTATGTCAATTCAATTACACAACAGAACTCATCAACTTACAACACAATTCAAATAATGACATTTTCCGAGAAATATCCGTCAATAAGTCACACATGACGTCTTCGAATGACGTAATCAACAGGCCGGTGTGACGTCAGTAAATACTGGCATGTCATCGTCATTAGTAGGCCGATCTACAAACACCGGTAGCTGATCCTCAGCACAGAACTTGTCCTTGGCGACACCATACACCTCAGAACTTGCCAATCCAATTTCTAACTCTGACGCACCGAGCACAGAAGGCTGGCCAAGAAGAGGTGCCTGCTCGAACGTTGGAATCGGAGTGTCTCTCCCCACCTTTGGTAGAATTCCATTTTCTGAGGAATCTTTGGCGAACACTGGTAGGTGATCACTGCTAGACTGACTGCCTGGGATAGAACCGGAAGGTCCGAACATTCTCTTGGCGGACTCGGATTCCTTTAGGGTCATTTGATTGAACTGATGTTCTGGAGTTCGACCGGGAAAGTCATCCTTTGGGTGAGCGGTGGAAGCGAAGGTTAGAACTGCATCGACCACCACAGCAGCCTGGTCGTCATAAGATATCTCAGAGCCCTGGACAAATTCTTCTTTGTAAGAATCTTCCAGATCGGATTCCTTTTCCAGTATGCTTGAGGAATCTCCAGCGGCCTCATGTGAGGTTTCCCTGCCCAATCCAGAGGTTCCACTGCCCGGAGGGGTGTGCCTCTTCACTTCCTCTCTGCTTTTGGACTTTTCCGTATCACCACTCTGACCTTCTGGATGAACTGCACCAAACAAAGAAGATATATATTAAATTAATTAATTAATATTATTTTAACCTAGAGAAAAATAAGTGGCAACAACACACTTGTTAGAAAAGACTATCTCTATTGAGTCGTAACATGGCCGGTGCCTAATTTATAATCTGCTTTATAAGCTTCTGATGATTTAGTTTTTCCAGAGTTTTCCTAGTTTTCTTTTCCAGAGGAATCGTATACTTGCGCTAACCCGAAACTAAAAGTAAACTTGCTTCGAAACCGGACTTACCTTACCTTACCAACGTTTTATGGAATATCCATTTTTTGTAATCTAACATCTTTAGAATTTCGCCTAGGTCACTATTTTAGACTAAGGTTAACTCTCCTCTATTTGCTTCATAGACTCTCATTTTCTCCTTCACCTTTCATTCTTTGGATCTCTTTGCCTCTTGAACTTCGTTCATCTTCTACTATTTCCACTTTCTGCAGTAAATTGAAAACTCATCTTTTCTTAATATAGATTTTTACTGTTTTAACTGATTGCTTCTTAGCACTGGATCTGCACCGTTTAGGATCTCTTTTCTCTCTTTTTCAGCAAACGATATTCTTTTCAAATCGTTTGGGTGAATCGATTTGTAGTCATATATAAATACGATACTCTCCTAACATCATCCTTTTAAGAAAAAACAGACTCTATACCTTTGTTGTTACTTGTTTACTCTTTCCGAAATTGTTTATTATCAACATAATTTTATAAATTAATTAAAAAGAATAATGAAAAACTATATAATTTAACTAAAACGAATGGAAAAGTCTCAATTATGGAATTGACTGGTGGTGTGGTGTAGGACAGAGACGGTTTGAGACAGTCCTTTTCCATCCAGACCGTTGTTAAACTGGGATTCAAGGGAGGAGGATGATGATGATGAATTAAAAAGTATAAATAATTAATTTAGAACAAATAATAAACCTCCTTCCACATGAGGCAGGCACTGGAGCAGAATGGATCCATGCTGGATATTACGAAGATCTCTCTTGGTCATCTCTGCTTCCAGTCTATCAGCGATGAACCCGACCAACCGGCTAGGCCTCGTCGACATCACCTCCCGGATTATCATATCCATCACTCCGTCGAATCCTGGAGGAATCGACTGACGAAAGGAATTGCTCCGGTGACTGGCTCTAGTATCCATACAAGATCTTCCGTCAGAGGAATCGGATCTTCCAAGACCCTCGTGAGGTGGGACGCCGTCCTGTGAGGAATGGTCTTTCCCGGAGCCATCAGTTCCGCTCATCCTGATGAGGACGTAATCCGGTGATTTAGAAATCACTGATTTATTCTTGGACGAGTGATTTAGAAATCACTGATTTATTGTTAGATGAGAGATTTAGAAATCACGGATTTATTCTTAAAAAAGTGATCTAGAAATCAGATAATCAATATTTTAGCATGACGAGTATCAGTTTCATTTCAATCACCGGCCCGTAACTAGAATGTAAATAACTCTTTTGCAATTCTATTCAAATATTTTCATTAATGTTGTATAACTGAACAAATATATAATTAAACTAAAATCAACACTATACCAAATAAGTTATTAGTAATTATACGAAAACGAAAATATGTTTTATTTCACAAAATTTCACAAAATTCACGGAGTAATAGCCACAATGAACATGTGACAAATAAGATTTAATTGTAATTTTTAAATAATTGAAATTGTAAATAAATATTAATTAACTAAATGCTGTATCTTAAACACATGAAATCTCGTAAAATAACATTTATTTACGTCATCTTTAACAAGTCAAAGATTTCATTAAAAGTATTATTTCGTAATGAGCAGATTTTACAATTATTCATTTATTTGACTTGCGTGTTAAGAGAGTGACAGTGATTCACACTCGTCACTGACATCTCTCTAAGCCACGACACTGACGTTAAATGCTTACTAGTACGATGAGCTTCTTGTCGTCACTGGTGGACCTTTTGGGCGAGATAAAAAAGCTAAGGTTAACGTCAGTTTCCTCACTCGAAAGCGATATCAGTGACGGAAGAGCCCATGATTTGAACCCCGCTCCTACTGATCCGTGTTTGAGTATCTTACCGACTTCACCACTGGCTCCAGCCGTTGGCTTAGTCGGTAAGCTAGCGATCCTGGGTGAATTAAACCCTCGTGAGTTCGAATCCCTGCTGCGCTGATCTGAGAGTAATATTTCGTACATTCACTGGACTGATTATACGGAAAATGGTCTAAAATGCCTAACGGATTCATTATATGGGATTAAAAGTGATAGATTTCGACATAGTTGATCATTTCACTATAATGCGTGTTTACTACTTTAATTTTAGCTAAGCCCGAAGGTTGGAAGGTTGGAGGGAGAGTAGTGGAGGGTAAGGTAGGGTGATGAGGGAAGACATTATTACAATGTTGTATAGATCTTAAAATGTCTAAATATTTAAGTTTGACTCAATTTTAAGTTTGGATAATCTCCTTGCAAATATTCGCAACCGTGTCACGCTTTCACTAATGGGACATTTCAAAATTTAGCTACTGTAATTTAAATGAATATAAATAAAATGCAAAATGAATATTAAAATATATTATTATAGATATAAAAATACAATTTAAATATAATATAGATGCAATTTCATACTATTTCATTGAAATGCAATGCCATACATGTAGGTTTACAATAGATATTTAGTGCAATGGAATTTAGATAAACAATCTGGAGTTTGCAATGACACTATACGATTATTCGTACTTTAAACTTTGGGACTTTCATTATATAATTTGCTTTAATCACTCTTTAGGTTTACTTTTCGTTTCGATTGGTGTATATGTTCAGGAATACAACAAGATATGACTCATTCTAAGGGTGGAGGAATTATTAGTGAATAAACAATATTGATTCAAGAACTTTAAGATATAATAATTTAATGTAGAAGATGCCGGAAAGTTTAAATCTTCCAAAATCGTTTCAGCAATCAGAGTATAGCTGTGCAAAAATTATACTGACATTATGGGTTAGATTTCTGTCTATAGTTCAGTAGATGCAGCGTTCAAATCCGATGCTGTCCCTCTCCGAGTTGTTTTCAAGTTAAGTAGCTAAATGCCTCTAGGATTCATCAAAACATTAGATATAGTTTAGCATAGATAACAAATAAATAAAAATAAAAGCCTGGTATAAAATGCCTTTATTCATCCGAGCTATTATTACACCAATTGATTCGACGATGTTTCAGTTACGTATCTACAGTATGCCATGCGAGTATGTAATGATACTTTACAAATTATTCTCGTAGAAATCGTAGGATACTTGTAGACAATACAGTACGTACAAGGTATATAATTACATTTTATACATGTATACGGTAATATACTTAAATACAATATGATACACTACATGCAAATATTGTTCGAACCATGCTGCTTCCAGATAAAACTTAGAATTTATAACCGGACATTACTCAAATTTACGCTAGTGATAAGTGGACTAATTGAAAACTTTTACATAATAACACTTAGTGAGATATCGCGAACATTTACAATCATTCAATTATACGTATGCCATATGTAAAGCACAATTCTGATTTAAAATTTATTTAAATTTATTTAAAATTTAAAATTTAAGATCTGATTTAAAATTTAGACGGTGGAATTTGCATTGAAATTGTTTGACATTGGCATCAGTTTCCCGTATATAAACCTGTCACATAGTCATATCTTTCAAGCAATATTACCTTTCATTTACTCTAATCTCTTACTGTATCGTTTGCGCTGCTTACTTATTAATTATATATTAATTAAATATGTAATAGTTAATTAAATGCTTATTAATTACGGATATCATTGCTTTCTATTCAATGGAGTGATCTAGACAATTAAGATATAAATTTTTATTATCTAAATAAATATTTTGAATTCAGAATATTCAGAATCAAAAAGAATTTCTTCGATTCATAATTGCTCCTTCAGTTCAACTAGAGTTAGCAGCACGGTTTCATTCAGTTTTATCAGAATTCTTACTTAAATTAATTTTATTTATCGCAGTTTGTTTTCCTATTTCGTCACATCCCAAATCTTAAATATAAAATTATGCGTCTTGTAATTCTTTTCTCCTTATAATTCTTTTTTCTTTCTAGTCTCGTTCTTAAGCGGATTTCAATTTAACTATTCCACATAATTCTTCAAAATTGATGTCGATATCTTATAGCAAACATCTGTATTCAAGCTCTTTCACATCTCTCTCGATATTCTGCACATTTCTTTGGCTACTTAATGTTTTACGCATCGGTCAGTCAATTTATCAACTCATTGAATGCATAAAAATATGCTTCATTAGATAATTTCTTCATTAGATAATTGCTTCATTAGATAACTGCTTCGATAGATAATTGCTTCATTATATAACTGCTTCATTAGGCCTACATAATTGATCGCTAGTTACACGCCAGTCTTATTCAACTCATTCAATTCTTACTACGTCAGAATTAACTGATTTCACAATTATATTTCATCATTTCAATTTTATCATTTTATTTCTCAATTCTTCTATCAAATCCTCTCAAATTTATCTTTACTATTCTTTAGCCTCTCCCTCTTCCTCTGGTTCTGCAGTAACTTCTGATGACGCCTCTCCATCATTCTCTTCTTCTGCCGGGGTAGCCTCTGATGATGCCTCTCCATCATTCTCTTCTTCTGCAGGTGCAACTCCCGATGATGCCTCTCCATGATCTTCATGTTCCGGAGCAACCTCCTGAGTCGCCTTTCCATCTTCTTCCTCGTGTTCTGGAGTAATAGCCGGGGTCGCTGCGAACCCGGAAGTGTCCGGAATCATGGATAAAGGACTTATGGATGGAAATCTCGCTGGTTTCTCTTCTTCGTCACCATAGATGTCCACCACATCAGGACTCGGTTCCGGAGAATCTTCCTCCACATAGAAATCATCCGGAGAGTCGTTTGGAGGCATTGGAGTGAATCTTTCTCCACCCGAACCTCCTTCCTCCGAATCCGCTTGGGAGAGGGATTTAGCGAGATCAATCAAAGACGTCATAAGCATTTCTCGGTAGTATTCCGAATTCTTCTCCGTCAAGTGGGCACCGTGCTCATACGCCTTGGATTTGGACATGGATTTAGCAAGGTCTACCAACGAGGTCATAAACATTTCCCGATAGTATTCAGACGATTTCTTTTCCACGTGATCTTCTGCATGACCCCCATGACCCGACTCTGAGGTGGCCATGGACTTAACGAGATCCGCCATGGAAGCCATGAACATCTCCCGGAAGTATTCCGAGGATTTATCCGTCAAATCAGTCCCTTTAGATCTCGACATTGATCTCGCAAGATCCATCATGGTTGCCATGAACAGTTCCCGGAAATATTCCGAAGATTTGCCTGTTAAATCTCCAGGTCCGTGGGATTGGGTTTGGTGATCTTCCGGAGCATGCAGATCCGTGACTGATTTGAGGAACATGTTGACGTAGTAGTCCGAGGACAGTCCACCCTCCTCCGTGCCGTGATCAGTGAGATCTGTCAGGGACTTCATGAACATCTCTCTGTAGTAAGAGGCAGAGCGACCCAGATCTCCGGACTTCTTAGCATCGCAAGATATGGCGTCATGATCGACCGGTGGCCCTGACTTGGTCGCTGTAGAAATAGGCAAACAATCAATCAATCAATCAATTGCTAGCTTCATGAATAAAGCAATCAATCGTTCAATAACTCAATTACAAAATGAGGCATATGATAGCGTTACGGATAAATCATTAAATCGATTGAATAAATTATCTGTATTCATGATCAATACATTAATTGAATAATCGATCAATCAATCAATCAAAGAGTGCAAGCATTCAAGCAAAGCTAGGGTAAGATCATAAATTCAATTGATATATTTATCTTATTATTTATCCTTCAACTTCATTAATCAATCTATTTATCAATACACGTAAGTAATCAGTATATCAAGCACGTAGACTCATCATTCGATCAACATATCAATTTGTCCATTGATCAATTAATCTTATACAGATATAAGAAAGCAAATAAGAATTTATGTGTTAAACACAAATTTTCTTCAATAAAACTATTATTAGAATTATTCCAGCCGCTAACCGTATCTGCTTAACTATGGAATAAATCACTACAAATAATTTAACTATTTTAACCATTTAATAATTTCATACAGACCTCGTCATAGAATTGCTTTGTTTATTATTCACTCTGCAGCAAGTTTAACAACGCCATTTGTAAAAAAATTACATGTAGTAATTTTCCAGTAGCATTCGCTTGAGAGTAATTCTACCATACATTCAATTTCCTTTTCTGTTCATGATAACAGTGGCTCGCACGGTTTTCGTTATATCTCTTAGTCACATCAAGTTCAAAGCCATGCGGCCTGTTCAGAATTATATGTTCCTTTCTGATATTTTAAATGTAAAATAAATAAAATATATAAAATTCAACCTTTCTTTGATTTACAGTGGGCAGTCTTGGCGTGCTCCTCCACAAGTCTACGAGTCAGTTCTGCCTCCAAGAAATCTGCCAGGAACTCCTTGACATTGGCGGGCTTCACCAGCCACAACTGTTTAGAAAGAATCAATCAATCAATCAATCAATCAATCAATAGTCTGCCAAGAACTCCTTGACCTTGGCGGGCTTCACCAGCCACAACTGTTTAGAAAGAATCAATCATTCAATCAATCAATCAATCAATAGTCTGCCAGAAACTCCTTCACTTTGGCGGTCTTTACCAGACACAACTGTTTGGAAAGAATCAATCAATCAATCAAAAGTCTGTCAAGAATTCCTTCACTTTGGCGGGCTTTACCGGCCACAATTGCTCGGAAAAAGTTAAATACACAGTATGTTGCCTATCAATCAATCCATCAATCAAACACTCAATCAATCAATCAATCAATAGTCCGCCAGGAATTCCTTCACCTTGACCCACTTTATAACTGTTACCAGCCATAACTGTTTGGAAGGAAAGTTAAATACACAGTATGTTG
This sequence comes from Enchytraeus crypticus, assembly GCA_905160935.1. Taxonomy (NCBI): domain Eukaryota; kingdom Metazoa; phylum Annelida; class Clitellata; order Enchytraeida; family Enchytraeidae; genus Enchytraeus; species Enchytraeus crypticus. The sequence continues at coordinate 988,819 of CAJHZI010000676.1, read as the reverse complement.
CCTATTCGTCAATCGATCAATCAATCAATCAATCAATCAATTAATCAATCAATCAATCAGTCAATCTATAAGTAAGGATAAATTGGACGATAAGTTTAAGTTTAAAGCATGATTACTTGTATCAATAGAAGCTTGGACGTAATTCAGCAAGGAGTTATGTACACTAAAAAATATCCAAAAGGTCTATAATACTTTTTGAATCAATATGCCTCATTATGCAAAATTAGAAAAGACATTTGATGGGAGTAAAAATAAATATAAAAAAGAAGCAGTAAATACATCCGCTGGTTCAGTAGAATATTTTTAGGTATTCGATTAAGCCGCTGTCTATGAAAAGAACCATGTAGAAATATCATGGATATCAAAAAGATACTTATATTAATATATAAAAGATAAGAAGTATGAAAAATTAGACCTACATATTTAATCAAATACATTCGAGTATGCAGAATGGCAAAACAAATTATTCAGGATAATCACAAATACACTTAATATAACATATTGGTCTATTGTAAATCTTATATAAAGATTAATAGATAAATGCACTCACTGATATCAACCCTGTATGAGGAAACGGACGTTAAACCTTTACTATTTTACGATGAAATTCTATAGTACGTTAAAGAAGCTTACCTCTCTCATGATCTTCTCGAGCAGAGGCTGGAAGCCTGACGGCATTTTGTCGCACACCGCAGCGTGTCGCGCAGTAAAGCTGCGCGTCCGATGCGGCTCCCCCCTGCCACCTGAGTAATAATATCAAATAAATAAATAATAATAAAGGTTTAACGTCCGTTTCCTCATCCAGGGATGCTATCAGGGACGTCCCCAACAGCACATATCACTACAAAACAATTCACCCAGACCAATCTGCGAAAGAAATGTGCTGAGGAGAAGTAAGGTCCTAAACGAAAGCCAGTCCGGTGATCAAAAAATGGTCAAGGTAGATTGATTATGTCTATGGTGGGAAAAGGTAAGTTTTAAGCTTGCTAGAGAATGTTGAAAGAGAAAAATAAGAGCGAAGATTAGCAGGTAAAGAGTTAATAATAATAATAATAATAACACACATTATAGTGAATTGATCAACTACGTTGATATCTATTACTTTTAATACCAAATTTTAAATCCGACAGGCAATTTTGTCCATTTTCCGTGTAACCAGTCCAGTGAATGTCCGAGATTTTACTCTCAGATCAGCCCGGCTGGGATTCGAACCCACGAGGGTGCAATTCACCTCAGGATCTGTCATTTAAAACTTCATGACGTTATCTACACCTCTAACCATTGCGCTATTGAGACATTCAATATTTTTTCAACTCATTGAGAGTTCCAAATTGTGGGTGCTGCTTAAGAAAATGAACGTCTGCCCAATGACGTGAGAATATTTGGAACTGAGAGAAGAATTAACAATAACAATAATAATAACAACAATTACTAATATTATTTAATTATTATAATATTAGTATGGTAATTAGAGTGCTACAGTCATCAGTGACAACATCCAAACATGAACATGAGTAACAACATGATGAGTACCAACATGAGTAAACATAAATACCAGCGCAATAGCAACCTAACTCCCATTTTATTTTATTATAGTAATAAAAACCCCGTGTTTTCCTCATGTTGTGTCCGGATTGTTTGAATAACTGACCAACCGGTGACTTCAAGTGTCGTAGAAGGCGACTAAAGCACTAAGATGCACACCAACGTCAGAAAGAGCATTCGGTTGGTGAGCGCCTAGGCTCCAGAAATTGCCTCAAAAATTTAAACGAAAAATCTCACATAGGGGATTTACTGATGTATGATATGATGTAGGACAGAGACGATTTGAGACAGTCAATTCGTATCCCGAACCTAGTTAAACTGAGATTCAAGGGAAGATAATGATGATTAGTAAATAAAAACAAAAGTTTCGTTACATTTTCATAGAAGATTTAACTATATGTTTACCTGCACGAAGAGGTTTCAGCCAACTAGAGAGTGATAGAAATTTGCTTTATAATGTAGTGATCAACTTCAGTGGTTTCTAGCGCATCTTACAAAGCTATTTAAATCCTAAGGCATCCTAGTAGACTTTGTATTTTACAGGTATAGAGTAGCCAGAGAATATAATTTATGACGAGTCAATCTGTAATCTTAATTACGGTAGATTTCTAAACGTTTATAGTAGCACACTATAGTAGCATTACTTGACAGAGTTTACAGCAGCATATTGTTCCATTATTTGACAGAGTTTATATGATCATATTATTCCGCTGTTCAGCAGAGATAATGACAACATATTATTCAATTATTCAGCAGAGTTTATAGCAGAATACTAGTCTATTATGTTATTAAGCAGGGTTTGTCTTGATCGGTTAGGAATCGTAATTCTGATCAACAAGATCCTTGTTCAAAACCAAAGCTCATTCCAAGTTGATGTGCCCTTAAAGACATGAAACTGACAAAAAGCACGACCTTAGCCTTTAGCCTCAGCACAGCTCAGATGCTGCCTATATCACACAAAGAGACGAGGGGCTTAAGCTCATTGATTGCTTGATCGATAGATCGATCGATTCATGAAATGATTTGTCACTTGGTTGTTTATAATATTTACTGATTGATTGTTCGTTTGCTTGGTTGTTGACTGAATTTACTGATTTACTGATTGGCTGACTGGCTAACGAACTCATTAACGAGCCACACCAATCATAAATGGATTAAAAGCTGATACAGCTAATGTTAACGTCAGTTTCCTCACTCGAAAGCGTTGATTGATAAACTTATTGATCCATTAATTTTATTGATAGATCAATCAAATAATGAGCTTTCTGAGTTGACTACTTCATTAGTAGACTACCTAAATAGCAACATTTACCTTTACCGTACTTCTGGTTCCCTTTAGCCGCAGACTTGCCCCTCGCCCTGGGCTTCTTGTCCTGAGGGCAAGACTTCTCGCCGATCATCTTCATGATCCCGTGCAGCCACTCGTCCACCTTTCTAGCGCACTCTCTCGAGTCGTCGTAGCACGTCACTGCGCGCACAAAAGTCCTGAGTTCAGGAGTGTTGGACAGGCGCTCCGGGAGGTGAGGGATGTTGGGAAACTTCCAGTTCTCGTTCATAGACATAGTGGGATACCTTAGCAGCGAAATCATCATCATCATCATCATCGTCGTCGTTGTCGTCATCATCGTCTGCGTCGTCGTCGTCGTCATCATCAACATCATCATCATCATCAACATCATCATCATCGTGTCATCATCGTCGTTGTCGTCGTCGTCGTCATCATCATCATCATCACTATCATCATCGTCTTCCCTTGAATCGCAGATTAACTAGGGTCGGGATACGAATAGACTTCTCTCAAATCCTTTCTGTCCCACATCACCTCATCAGTCAATCACCTATTTGAGATTTTTCCATTCGTTTAAATTGTGTAGCAATTTCTGGAGCCAATGCGCTCACCAACCGGATGTCCTTTCTGACGTTAGTATGGATCTTAGTGCCTTCTACGACAAGTGCAGTCACCGGTTGGTTAATTCTTCAAACAACCGGGACATAACCCGGGGTAACTTAGAAGTGAAAGAAAGACGTCAAAAATACCTGTTCTTTGCTTGCTCTTCTACAACGATGGATGTTTATATATAGTGCCGAACATTAAAATATAACGATGCTAAGTCAGTCAAAGCATAGTGTAACCACAGTGTTGTTTAGAGTGTTGTTTAGAGTGTTGTTTAGAGTGTTGTTTAGAGTGTTGTTTAGAGTGTTGTTTAGAGTGTTGTTTAGAGTGTTGTTTAGAGTGTTGTTTAGATATTTGGTAGCTCATACAAAGCGTAGAAAAGAAAGAGAAGACACTAACAACCCTAATAAGCTTAATTTACTGATGGATCTGTTGATACAGTTATTAATTAACATACTGGTTGTTGATGTTTTCGGAAATTAGAATGATGTAAGATGCGGGAACAGTGATAATTAAATCTGAATCATAACTGTCGTTCAGTCAACCCAGCTACCCGCAAAGCTAAGAAACTAACTCAGGAAGCAGAGTTCTTATAGGATATTCATCCTTTTAAGAAAAAGCAAATCTTAAATATAGTGTTTATTTGGTCTATCCGATGCCAATTAAGAATCGTTATCTTTATCACAGCATAGGACGACTATTAATTTATCTTGGACTCATATTCTGCAGCGCACCGCAATTTGGTCTTATCTATATTTTTTATGATATGGATTTCAAATTAATATCAAAATTAAAATCTCAACAGATTCGTAACATATGTCACATTCTTACCTCTTCTTAAATTGGGCGTTCTTATTATTTTATTCCTAAACTAATTATACGATATTAAAACTTAGAGTATCTCAGTGCAAGTTTTAATGTTAAATGCGACAAAATGTATTCGTTCGTCACCGGATCTAAATATAAATAAATATAAATAAATAAAAATAAATATAAATAAATATAAATAAATATCTAAATGTAATGTTAACGTATATGTATGTGATTCCAGTAGTGAAGTCAGTTCATTTATTATTGTAATGACGTAAGTTAACTGGATATCTTTTCGCGGATATCTTTTAAAAGATTAACAGAATATCAATTATATAAATGTATTTTACAGGTTCAGTGACTATTACCTTTGTTATCTTTATACAATTAAGTTTCATTTTAATTGCATAAATATGAATAAGATTTTCTTCAAATGAGAATAAATGCAACAGGGCTCTCAACTATCTATTGTTTAGCTTGATACTAGCAAACAACGACAACAACTAAAACAACAACAACAGTAGCCACAACAACAACAGTAGAGTTATAAGCCATCTGCTTAGCTATAATAATAATAATAAATAATAAAGGTTTTAACGTCCGTTTCCTCATACAAGGATGATGTCATGGACGTCAAAAGCTAAGCCAAAGCTACGTCTGAAAAGATTTAAATATCAAATGAAAGATGGGGATTTGTAGTTATCAATTAAAAAAAACTAATATTTTTTCCATTCCATTTCGTTCGATTCATTGGAATATGCCATGAATCTAGCGAAGAGGCTTCTTTAATTAATTAGAGGTAGATCTACTACAGCAAATATTACCTGTAATAATAGTAATTGTTGCATCTATTAATAAATATAAAATGTTCATATTTTATTTAGGGGTCCTGTTTTGGTTGTAACCCTTTTGACTGGCAAGATTAAAAAATCAACATGTTAAGATACATAAATATACTGGCCATATTACGCCAAACCACTTTGGACAAAGTCTAAGGAAAGCCACAAAGAAAAAGATATTGAAAGCCCTGGTATAGACCGCGCTATTATGTGAATATCAAACATGGACCTTAAGGAAGAAAGATGTCAGGGAACTAGAAAAATTGGAAATGTGGATATGGAGAGGATTGGAAAATTTAGTGCACTGAGAGAGAGAGAGAGAGGGAGAGCGAATATACTATGCAAGTGAATTGATCAATTGTGCATGAATTGATTTGCATTAAGCTAATCGAATATATTATATACAGGCTCTATTGAAAGCTTAATCGTTTGTAAAGAAATGAACACATTTAACCGCATGTTTAAATTGTTATTAGGCAATCTATTCCGTTTTCCGTGTAACCAGTTCTGTGAATACTCGACATTTTACTCTTTAGATATTAAGATCAGCGCTGCCGGGAATCGAACCCACAATAGTTTAATTCACCTTAGTACTTGTCATTTAAAACTTCATATCTGATGCCTCTAATTACTGCGCTATTGAGACATTATAATCGGGATTTGAAGACAATATTTTCATAACAATAAAATAAAGTGATGAAAAGTATAAATTCAAGTTAAGTATAAATTTGAATCATCATCACCATCATCTTCCCTTGAATTCCAGATCAACCAGGGTCAGTATACGAATAAACTTCCTGCAATCATCTCTGTCCCACACCATATCTTCAGTCAATTCCCTATTTATTTCAAATCCTCTACATTTTTGTAGCGATTTCTGGAGCCTAGCTGCTCACCAGCAGAATTCTCTTTATGACATTGGTTTGGATCCTAGTGCTTTAGTTGGCTACTACCACATGCGCAGTCACCAGTTGGTCTAATCTTCAAACTACCCGGACACAACACGGAGACAATACCAGTATAAATTAGAATATTTACTATTTACTATAATGGCAACATTATGGCCACCAAAGGAGTTGGCATTATCAAAATGAAATAGTTTTTCAATGTGAAGTTAATTATTTTTTAAAACAAAAAAATTCTGGGGAAAGCAGCAGATTACTACTAGATTAATATCAGGAAGCACAAAACTATCGCCACGTACAATACTAGATTTAAATACAATTTCTAAATTCATTAATGCATTTCTTAATTAGATGAATTATTTCCTTAATATTAGCTGATAATTGTAACTCTGAGAACATAAATATTCAATTTATAAAGATTCGAAATTACGAGAAATTATTTTTTGAGAGTAGAAAGCATTCTAAGCCATTATCTTCATATTTGTAACTTCTAAAGAAACCTTGTCAGATAGCACAATTGCTAAAAATTTAGCAAAAGCTTCAATTAATAGTGAGGATTGATGAAGAATATTCTAACTGTGTTACTATCCTTGCAGTCATACATTTAACAATTGTGCGAATTGCTGTCGATGCATGTTTAATTTATAGTAAAATTATGCTATTGATTATTATAAATAAAAATTATATGGCCGGACCAAACAGGCACCAAGACTGCTCTAAACCAGTAGAATAATTTCTGGTAGTTTAATTACAATGCACGCAGATACATTATCATAGATCAGGACATTTTTCACTAATAATTCTATCTACACTCCGCCTATCCTGTTTCTAATTCAGGAGGATCATCAGGTGGGTCCATTGCTACACTAGACTGAACTCTATCTGTAAAATTACTACTCGTTTCTAACAACTCCCCCTCCGTACTAAGTCTCGACCTGTTCGCTTCAATTCTGTGTAACTCTTTCAGTCCATAGGACTTCTCAAACTGATCTTCGGAGATTGAGTGCAGATAGGATAGGGACTTATCTACTGCTTCATGATCCGGGATCCAAACAGAAACCTCTGCTTTAGAGCAGTCTTCTGCAGTCAACCTTTCCAGAGACAGAGCCGTCAGTTTGTCATTGGAAGACGGGGTCGGTTCCTCGGCCGGTTCATCTTCGTATGTTTTATCAATCTCTGACGAATTGGGCAAGTCCGAAGGTTTGTCACATCCGCCTCTTTTGGATGCATTTAGACGTATCGCGTCCACCATTGTGGAAAATGAGAGAACGTAATCCGCCGAATGTCTTCCTCCGTCTTCGGACTTAATCCTAAACTCAAAGCCCTCAGAAGTACTCAAACACTGTAGTGCCAGCATAACCAACTCTGTGGCCCATCTTTCGTTGAAATCCATAATATGGCAGTCGTCAGTTCCAAGGGGTTTCTCACAATTCTTTGATATCCTATCGCCGCTTCCGGTATTTAAAGATCCCAAAATTACATTTACGTTCGGATCCTGTATTAGACTTAAATCTCCGTCCGTAAATGTGATACCGATTCCATCAAGATCGCTTCCGTGAAGCTGCTGATCCTTGGACGGGTAGACGGATTCCAGATCCGCCGAGCAATCCCGTTCATGATCCCCGACTGTCGGATCAACTGAGTATCCGTAGTGCTTGTCGCGGCGTAGCGGACGCATGAAATCCCTACAAAATGGATTTCCGAATTCATCTGTCTCTTCCCCGGAATCCCAGTGTGATTGGTCTCCGTCCATACTGGAGTCTCTTTGCATCATGTCGGCCACACGTCGGCATTTCATTTGAAATTTCTTTACTTTCTCAAAAGAACACTTCGGTCGTGTTTTCTTTTTCTTTACCTTCTGGAAATCTTTCTCTTTTTTCTCCTTTTTCTGCATCTCTTCGCATATTTCATCTGTTACAAAAACAACAACAAAATTGTTGACAGTTTATCCTTCGCTAATACGAATAAAAGTGAATCTTTAATAACAATCTTAAAGAATTATTGAGCTTCTAAATTTTTCATTTACCAGTTGGGAAATAAGCCGTCAACTAAATATATTGTTGCTAATAGCTTACTAAATTGAACTAAATACATAACAACATTTCCTAAATACCGTATCAAAAATGGTTTGATCCTTTGCTAAATGAGGAAGTTCAGAGATGATGTGATCTAATGTTTAATATAATTTAATTATATTTTAGCAAAGAATTCAGCTGAATTACTGGATAGATTTGGTAAAGAAAGCTACAGTAAAACTGATACGGTATATTTTAGAGGTGCGGTATGACTGTAATTGTAAATGTCATTCCTTACTTTTTATGCAGATTGCCTTTAGCATTAGTTCAGGTAGAAATTCAAACACATTTGTTGGGTGTGTACGATCTGAAAATAATGAACAGTGCATGATTATCTAGCATTTAAATATATATTTCAAGAGATAAAATATAAATTTATTTTTATCCATAGTAATTTTATAAGCATATTCTGTGTGGTTAGCTTTGTCCTAGAATTTATCAATAATCTAATAGACAGCTACAAACATTTTCTATGAATCCGCCTAGTGCATGTGCCAAAGAAGACAAAGGAAACTATCTCAAAGATACTTATTTTTTAAAGCTTGAAAAAGTCAATGAAATCAAATTTCTTCTGCTAAGTTGATCGATGGTACGCTGAATATCAGTGGAATAATCTACTTGATGGTGGCGCATTGCGTTTGTCACCGTACAAAAGGACGTTATTGGTAACTGTACAATTGAAAAGATTAATTTGGTCGACTTCCTGAATTCAATTTCCATACAGTGGCGTAATCTGGTGAAAAGATGGTCTAATCAGGAATTGTCAAAATCCGTAAGAAAATATTGCTTTTGCTTATAGGATTGTTCTGCCCAATAAGAAAACAATAAACACACAATAAAAATAATACACTATTAGGCATATTAGGCATCACTGTTAAGCATCGCTCGCTACACTGTTTCAGATATATGGGTAAATGAATATCAGGCTTGCCTTAGAAACTGAAGGTCACTCGAATTCCAATTTGCAATTGGAAAGTGTTGAACTCCAATTTCAAATTGTTTCGAGTTCAAGCGTTAACGTTGTAACATTATTCCTTGTGGTCACATTGCGCAGTTGTACCATATTGCACTTTTTTCTACGACAGTTGATGGCCTTTCTTTCCTTTCATATTATTGTATCGTAGTGTATTCTTGCAGTTAAGAGTATCATATTCTACTTATAATGTCACAAACTACTGTATCTTTCTATTACATCGTATATTTATTAATGGTAATTCAACTTATGGTACAATACTACACAGGATTATCTCGTAGGTCGTGTGTATTGCGATTCGTTTTGACATTTTACTCTCTTATGTTGCATATTACTGTAACATTTCTTTCTAGTAAGCTTCTGCACTATTTTATATCATAGATAGACCTACAATGTACATATATTTAATTTAAATTTCATCTCTTATGTAATTAATTGTTTTGCTACGTGAGCACTTTGACAAGTTAATTGTTTCTTTTCTGTAACTTTCTGCGATTGTCAGATTGAAATAAAAGTGAAATTAAAGAATATTAATACTCTTAGTATATACTGTATAAGCTGTATTCCAGTGCGTGTATTACACTGGTCAACAGTGATTTTTCATCAAGCAAATTATCATCTATATAGGATTTTTGACGCTGATTCTAAATATGCAAGCAGTTTTTCTCTATCACGTCTAGTTTTTGTGATGAGGCAGTTTATATTTTTACATTATTCGCAATTTTCTGAAGTTTTGTTACGTACGCATTGACCTATACGGACCTCGATTAAATTTTTTGTCTTCATGGTCTTTGTAATTGAGAACTTCCACATGACGTCATTATGTAAATTATCAACCATCTTGAGTTTATATTCATACGTAAAATCAATCAATATGCCTCGAGAATGTAGAAACCATCCGGATACATTTTGCTCTGAGTGTGGTTCACTCACTCCGAAGTCGCAAAAGAGAACTATTACGAAGGATATTCGAAAACTTTACGAAGCGTACTTCGTCTGTCCACTTGGAGACCAAGATAAGGTTTTGGTGCCACATATCATATGCACTGCTTGTTCAAATGGTTTACGCGACTGGATAAATAAAAGGAAGCCTTCCTTGCCTTTCGATATACCTATGGTATGGAGAGAGCAAAGAGATCATCATGCGGACTGCTATGTTTGTAGCATCAACGTAATTGGGTACCTGTGGGACAGCCGCGCTACTGATGATCACAACCACACACACGAGTGGCGACTCCGAATCACATACGAGCCAGGAAAGGAAAGTGTCAAAGGAAAGGCGTTAGTTGATTTCAACAAGATTTTCATTCCACCTCTCCATATTAAACTTGGGTTAATGAGAAACTTCGTGAAAGCGATGGGAAAGTCAAATTCCAGAGGATATCAATATCTGATTGAGAAATTCCTTAGAGTTAGCTCCGCAAAACTGAAGAAGGGTATCTTTGTAGGACCTCAGATTAGGGAGATTTTAAGAGATGACAACTTTCATAGAAGTCTCAATACCTCGGAACGAAAAGCATGGGAAGCCTTCAGATGGATTTGTAAAAACTTCTTACGAAACAATAAGTCTCCGGACTACAGACGAGGAATCCAGAATTTGCTACTTGCTTACGAAGAGATGGATGGTAGAATGTCTTTGAAGATTCACTTTTTGCATTCACAAATAGATTTCTCCCCAGAAAACCTTAGAAAAACCGTGCATTCAGTGATGCACAGGGTGAGCGGCTCCACCAAGATATAAAAGGAATGGAAAATCGTTATCAAGGCTTCTGGAATGAGAGAATGATGGCAGACTACTGCTGGATGTTGCACCGAGATAATCCAAACGAATCACACAAGAGAAAATCGTACGCACAACGGTTATAATTAAGTACCATTCACTCCATGATAATAGAAGATGTGGTGAGTGACAAATGAGATCAGTTTCGCATATTTTTATTTGTTTTGACTTAAAGATGTTGTAAGAAAATGAACTACATACTTATGCGTTTATTCTAAGCTTAGTATTGTTAAAGTTGAATCTGTCATAATTCAAAAAACTATACGTGCTGGAAAAATTCTGGTTACAGATTTGTAATCAGCGTCAAAAAGTACTTAAGACAAGCATATTTTAACCTCTGATGAGAAAAAACGTTTCTTTTTGTTGACCTGTGTTATACATGTATGCATAGCACGATTGCATGATATAGTACTGAATTGTATGTCATTGTACTGAATTGTATTATATAGTACTGAATTGTATTGTATCGGCTGGAGCCTATGGCGATGTCGGTAAGATACTCGACCGCGGATCAGTATGTGCGGGGTTCAAATTCTTAGCTCGTCCGTCACTGACATTGCTTACGAGTGAGGAAACTGACGATAACGTTAGCTTTAGCTTTCATACATCGCTCTAGAGTGAGGAAACTGACGTTAACATTAGCTTATTAACTTGTTGTATCTTACACGACTCGACAGCGCACTGCACTTCAAAAAGAGTCCTATTATTCAGCTCCGCCTCCAAGAGGTTGGCGAAGAACCGGTGAAGATTGATAGGTCGAGTGATGAGGACAGCCTTGACCATCCTACAGATCAATTCTCTAAATCCTGACGGAAGTTTATATCGAGATTTCCGGGTTCCAACAAGATTCGAACCCTTAGCGTGCTGCAGTATCCGTACTGCCTCGCAATGGCCCTTCCGTGTAGATAACTGAAGAGTTATTCAAAAGTGATCAACATCGTTGTTTAAATAAATGAAAGTATTAAAAAGTTTAGAAAGTAAAAGCGTAGAGCCAGTTTACCGACGGGTAGCTAGCGTTATCTGATTCGCTGCTATTAACTTACTCCGGTGTATCTATCTTGGCTGTTTACGTAGCTGGTTATTTTGTTTACAAAAGGCTATTATATTATTACAAGCAATTCTATTACATGTATATAATTCATTCTATAGTGAAGAGATCTACAATCTGAGAGACTAAATATTAACAACATATCCTGTCTACCCTGTCTAGCTTGAAGAGCTCGGGGCCATGTATTTTAATAGGTATATTGTTATCTACTCTAAACTACTAAAAGTAGTATAATCTTGAATTTCAAAGATACGATTACGAAATTTTAAATTAATTTTCCTCACAATAATTCCAAAATCTTGTAGATAAATCACATATATGAATTGTTACTTGGCTAGGCAAGATAGGTTAGATAACTAAATTAACTGAAGAAATAGAGTTGAAATCAAGAAGCACTAGTTAGATTATTAGTTAATTATAAATGAGATTATTAATTAATTATAAATTAGTTAATAGTTATTAGTCATTAATTATTAATTAGTTATTAGTCTTCTCCGGACTACTCGACATTCGAGTCCACATTTATTTAGAAAGTCCTAAAGTTTTTGCGAAAAATGATAATTAATTAGTAAACTCAATAACATAACATTACAACAATTACAGTGCTACTGTCGTCCATGACAACATCGAGCGCTATTGAATCAAGAGAAAGCTATTGAATCTATTCCAAGCCGATTAGAAAAAAGTAGGTCCAAAAAGGCGCAAATTCCAAAATCCAAAATCAGTCAAAAGATAAATATCTATCCATACCTTGCGTGGAGCTTTTATCATTGCAATTTCTCCGCAAATTTGATTAATTGATCAAACTTTTTGTGGTCTATTAGTCCGAGTGTGTCTCAATACATCAGGTTCCAGTAATTAATAAATTATTCGCACTTTTTGGTTTATAAATTATTCACAGAAATGCAGAAGATAAAATTCCGTTTACTAATAATAACAATAATAATAACAACAATTAGAGTGCTACAGTCATCAATGACAACATCGAGAACTATTGAGACAAAATCAAGCCGGCGAGCAAAAAAAGAAGGCCCAAAAACGGTGCAAATTCCAAAATCCAGACCAAAATTCAGTCCAAAGTAGAGAGAGTTAAAGAAAAGGTGGTTTAGGCGCAGGTCGCTGCTCATGGACACTGGATGGAAAAGAGAGATGGAAAAGATAGGTTTCAACTGCTTATGGAACTGCTCATAGGAAAGCAAAGGCTGATGTGATTCAAATGAAGATTTCCGAAGATCGGAAGGAAGAGAATTCCAGATCTGAGGTGCAGCATGCTGGAAAGAACGATTAGATAGCTTAGAGCGTGAAGCTAGGTCTCACAAGAGTAATTAACTTAGAAGACCGAGTAATAGCAGGCTGCATCACTTTAATCAAGTGAGACATACAAGTTTGTCCAGGGATGGTGATGGACTTATACGTTAACGAAGCTGTTTTGTAAATGATACGCTCTTTAATCTTTAGCCAGTGCAAAGACTTCAAATTAGGCGTAACATGTGAGTACTTGGAACAACAAAAAATTGCTCGCGCAAGAGAATTCTGAACAAACTGCAACCGTTCAATCTCACAGCCAGGGAGATTTAAAAACAGGGAATTGCAGTAGTCTAACTTCGATTGCACAAGAACAGCACCAATTGTAGCAGCTGTCTCACGTGACAAATATGGACGTATTCGACGAAGATCACGGATATGGAAGAAACATGCTTGTGAAGTTTTAGTTACGTGTTCGTGGAAGGTTAGGTGTTTATCACGGATAACACCGAGATTTCTCACAGAAGAAACAGGTGATATTTTAATACCCGAAGATAACGAAAGAGTTTTCCCATTCAGCTTCAGAAGCTGTTGAGGTGTCCCGACCAACAAGAATTCAGTCTTGGATGGATTAAGTGCCAAGAAATTAGCAGACATCCAAGAGGATATTGACTGAAAACATTGTTGCAGGAGGGTTTCAGCATCAGTATAGGAGTTAGGGGTGAAACAAGTGTACATTTGAGTGTCATCAGCATATAGTTCATGATCAAGAGAATGAGAAGAGATTAGAGTGCTTAGGGGTGTTGTATAGAGGTTAAAGAGGATAGGACCAAGAACGGAGCCTTGAGGCACACCATACTGTAAGTGGGAAGGTGGAGAGACGTACTCCATCACTTTCACACTAAAAGAACGATCCGTCAGATAGGAGGAAAACCAATCAAGAACAATTCCATGAACACCAAACCAAGAAGAAAGACGTTCCAGAAGAATATTGTGATCAATGGTATCAAAAGCGGCCGAAAGATCAAGCATACATAATCCAGTTAAGCGTTGTGTGCACATACTACCGACATAAATTTACTTCAAATGTTTCAAATTTTATTGTAAGTCATATTGTCTAAGAACTTTGCAGCATCATTCCGAACGCCTAATGCTGCCTAACGTTAAATCTTTAACTTGAGTGTAGCAGTGTTTGAAAACATGGCCATAATTTATCTTGAGTCTTAAAAGTTTGCTATGACGTCAATTCAATAAGTAAATAATTAATTCAACAAAAGAGAGTCTCGTTTTCAAATTAAAGGATTACATGTTAAAAAACGTAACTGACTAAAATGACTACGATTTGCCTAAACTTCAAAGCCTTCAAGTTGGGTCACTTTAAATTTCATAGCATCATGCTACTTAAGATATCAATATAGCATTCAATTAGATACAAATACAATAAATACAAGAAGATGCAATCAGGTTCACTCCGACAATACTTCAAGTTATATTCAGTATGTTACAATATTCAGTATTTCATTTGCAAACATAGATCACGCATTTGTGCATTCCAAGTATAAATTTGTCTCAGTAGTGCTCGATGTTGCCATTGATGACGGTGAACTTTAAATGTCATTGTGTTATGTCTTCTTCTTTTTCTTCTCTTATTTTTCAGTGCACTGCCAAGTGGCAGGTTCAAAAAAAAGTAAACACGCATTATAGTGAATAATCAACTATGTTGATATCTATCACTTTTTAATACCACATGTTTAATCCGTTAGGCAAATTAGACCATTTTCCGTATAGCCAGTCCAGTGAAAGTCCGAGATTTTACTCTCAGATCAGCGCGGCCGGGATTCGAATCCACGAGAGTTCAATTCACCTCAGGATTTGTCATTTAAAACTTCATGACGTTACCCCTACGCTATTTAGACATTCTATTATTAGACATTCAAGTAACATATTCATACTCAAAGTCTGCCTTCTCGCTTCATAAGAGCACTCCTTAGATCAACAAATTAATCCCTTCACAAAGTCGTGTTATGTAACTTACTAATTGAACACCGGATGTCACAATTATCCATGATCTTATGGATACGTTACGACACTGATATTAATTTGATGTGTGTGGTATATGGTGGGGGGGGGGGGTCATCATCTTGAGACCTGACCTTGGGAAGTGATTAGAGGCGCTAGAGGCGGGGGGGGGGTTTGTTTACATGGACCTGACACCACGAGTTAGGTCTTCACTGAGGTCAATAACTCTTAAGCAGTAGGGGCCTTCTCAACATTACTAAATATATTACATCTGCTGAGGTTTACATGTGCATTTTAATATCTTTAAACGAATTTTTGTTTAAAATAAAATAAATTTGAAGACAATCTTAAATCCAAAAGGCTGTGGAAAAATAAGATATCATTACCTATCTTTTCGCACTTTACAGCTATTTATAATAAGTTACTCGTGAAGTCGGCACTCAAAAGCTGTGCCGTTGATTAATTTTTTGCTTGATTGATTTATTGGTAATTGTTTGACTGGTTGATTGACTGATTGATTGATGCTTTAGTGGATAGGTTGATATCAATTATTATTTAGAGCTCTACCAATTTAGAAACTAACTTCATACTAATTCTATAGAGTTCACTACTTTTCATATTGCAACTGCAACCATGCTAGTTAATAATGTTAACCTTCACATATTAATTTTACCGACGAAAGCTGAGTTAACTAACGCTAGAGATTTTTCATCTAGAATTAATTCTATTTCAATAAGCTTTCATAGCATCCATCAGTATAGCACGCGCTGATGCATACTAAATACACAAAATAATTCTATTTGAATGTTATACCCGTGTTATAAATATTTGCATAGAAAATTAAACTGTGTCAGAGTTTTAGTTGAACCTGAGTTCTTTCATTTCTAGGAACGTACATGGTTACGAATGAGCAGAGATATAAATACTGACTGTACATAATTTTACTCTACTTAGACGTGTTGTGTACAGTGTACATTTAGACCCGTGTTGCTGTGTTGTTGTTGTGTCCGGGTTGCTGAAGTATAAACCAACCGTAGACTGCACGTGGCATAAAAGGTGACAAAGCACAAATATCCAAACCGACATCAGAAATGGCATTCTGTTGGTGAGGTCATAGGCTTCAACAGTTGCTACATGATCTCCTAAAATCCGACCCTGGTGAAACTGGGATTCAAGAGCAAAAGAAGACGATGACGCTATACTTGCACATAATTATGTTTTATGTAATTATGATTTATACATAATTATATATATATATATATATATATATATATTATATATAGAATATATGAGGATGTAGTAAAGACTTGCACATAATTATGTTTTATGTAATTATGCTTTATACATAATTTATATATATATATATATATATATATATATATATATATATATATATATATATATATATATATATATATATATATGAGGATGTAGTAGAGTTTGGAGGGAAGAACTGGATGTTAAGCTAGAGAGAGGTAGACCACAATTGACTTGGGATGCGGTAATTAAGAAGGACATGAGAAATAGGGGATTGACTGATGATGATATGGTGTGGGACATGGAGGACTGGAGAAAGTCTATTCGTATCCCGACCCTGTTTAAACTGGGATCTAAGAGACGATGATGATGATACAATACTATCTATAAATTGTTACAATATGGAGCGTACAACACTTTAATTGCTTCTGAAGTTTACCATTTCAATTTTTAGCCCCCCCCCCCAAGCTTTCAATCACTTTATCATTAAAATTGTAGAACTCTGAAGCAATTTAATTGTAGTACGATACATTTTGTGCATAATTGTATTATTATTTTATCATTATGTACAATTATAGTAGAATTATGTGCACATATAGATTTACAATATCTATGCTAGTTTTTCATTAAGCACAAATATATTCATTTCGACTCGACCCCTGGATAGACTGAGCTAAGAATAGCCCTGACTGAGCTGAGTTGAACAGGCTACGCTAAGACCTTGATGGCTTCCGTGAGAAATACTTTCATGAACATCGAATCCCGAAGTTTTTGTATTCAATAAAACTTTCGCTTTGTCCATAATGGCTTTGTCTTCAGACTTTTCACATTAATAAGAATTTTGAAGATTTTAGTGTGATCACGTTATTGTATGACAAATTATCTTACTTTTCTTATAAAGTTCATCACACATAAAATAAACTATTTAAGATCAATGAACTGTCAGCACTGAATTTAGATAAATTTATAAATTTAAATTTATATATTTGCGATCAGTCAGTCAATAAACTGGTAAAACAAAGAATTAAGACGAATGAATTCATAACTTATAAGGTATAGATATGGCTGTGCCTTATCTATACCTTATATACCTATACATAAAGCCTTATCTATACTTTATGTAGCCTATATATATAGCCTTATAGCTTGGGAAAATAAGGTTTCAGAGGTGGTTCCTCGTTACCGTCCTCTGTATTCTAATACAAGAGTATTTTGGTGTATCGCTGCTGAAAATTATGTACTTTTGTATATTTTGCTTGTATTCTTCATTTATTGTAATTGTTATAAAGTATAGAATTGTCATTGCATGATTTACTCTATTATTTTAACTTAAACATTAAGCATTTTTCTTTAGTCACCTCTTACGACATGTTAAGTAAACTGTTGGTTTATTCTTCAGTGTCTCGGGCACAACACGGGATATAAGATTTACTCTATACTGAATGTAGTTAGGTGGTGCTGATTTTTCATTCCCCGTGTTTTGTTGGGCCTCTACAGAAGCCAGCTTATTAGAGTCGACTAATGGCAAATGTACGAGCCTACTAGGAATCGACTAAACAGAAGCTGAGGAAGGCAATGGAAAACCACGTCATAAGTTATTGCAACGGAACAGTGGTTAAGGTTGGAATTGAGAACTAGGGGAACGGTCAGAATTTTTTGGGCCACCTTGTAGTGTATTTATTTGTGTGTTTATTTATTTGTGTGTTTATTTATTTGTGTGTTTATTTATTGTATCTTCTAGTATCTATAATACTATAGTATTTATTGTATCTATAATGGGTCTCTAGCAGGTGAACGGACCTAAGAGCGAATGAGAGCTAGTGGAACTGAGTTCCCCTTCGTCTCCCATCCAATTTAACCACTGCAATGGGATCAACTTGTTGATAAACGGTATGCTCTTATTGAGCGCGACACTTATTTTGAGTTGCTAATATAAATATACAAATATATTATTTATAGTTACATATCATTGATGTCATCTTTTGACGACAGTATGCCATTTCTGCTTAATTACTTTTATTACATATTTAGAAAATCCCTTCTTATAGTAAGTTTTAAGCTACTGTTTCTATATATTTACGAGTAACACTTTTTTTTTTTTTTTTTTCAATAATATCATAATAGTAAGCATTATTACGACAATACTCAAAATGCATTAAACAAAATTAAATCTTGTATTATATACTTTTTCTGTCAATTTAAAAAACTAATTCAACAAAATTTTCATGCTTGCCATTGACAATTTATTATTGTCTGAAAGGAAGTTCCATGATGAGCTACATTATGCTTTAGATATAGCCTACGAGTAAAAGATGCTGACCAATAGGAAGACTGGGAGTTCAGTTCAAGGTCGGCATACTGAACAAACGGACCATGGAGCTTAGTGTTTGAATCTATACTAATCGACTTTTATCCTGTAACGATTTTTTCAAGGTTGTTCAAATTCCTCGAATGCCAAATATGCCTCGGGAATATTAATAAAAACTTTAATATTCGTATTATTTTCTTTTTCTTATTTTCTCTCGCTCTCCGAGGCTCTCTCACTCTTGTGTTCTACGAAATTTTTGTTGCATGTACTACTCAATTCTCAATCATAATTAGTTTCTGGTTTGTTTAAATGGCCACAACAAATCAATCTAAAATAAGTACCGCTTTTCAGCCTTAACATTTAGCTTAGCAAGAAAAGATTTATCAGACAGTTTTCTCTTGTTTTCTGCAGTTTTCATTAGCTGAGTTAATCGGTTCTTACAACACATTCAGTCATCGATGGGTCGATTTTGAGTTTCGCTTATCCCAATACACGAAATTAAAATTCATTTTCACAATAAAACAAACAGGTACTGCTACTAATTAAATTACAGAATAGTTTATAGAACTGGTGCGCCAGAGTTTAATAAGTTATTAGTTTCACAATTGCAATCAATCAATCAGTCAAGCAATATGCAATCAAATAGATTCTAATTCGATGATTCAGAAACATTTTTAGCAACTGAAGGGGTCATCGCATAAATTGATGATTATGAGTTTGAAGCATTTTTCTGATTAAATCCGTAAATTAAATTTACACTAACCATTTGTCTTTTGCTTTTCTAAATTAGTTGTTGCTTAATATTTAACTTTATTGAGGTAATCAGCAAGATGGCGCTAGTAGCTGTAATAAGCCTCTATTTTAAATCAATTTCGTGAACTGCTAGTGTTGATCTGATAGACATTTTCTTTACTATTTACTATTTTCAACTGTTTTGTCTGTGACTGTATTGCTTATTATGTTACGGATTATACAGTATGTAACTGGACTTCATTAACCTGTATGTATAAACTCTCTACATTTTATTTTTTTCCGTCACTTGAATTATTAAATCAAAAACAATTCAAGCATAGTTTTTTCTGCAAAATTATTTCTCGTCGTCGTTTCACTATTTACTATCACTGAAATTCTTTCTTAAATTATCGAAGTCACTGTTTGTCTAGTGGATCACACAACGCCTAAAGCACGAGTTTCAATAGATTTCATGGTAATACTTCTGCATTGCAATTACCGCCAATGAGCATGCACGAGTAAAAATTATTATTTATCCCAATAAGCTTAATTTTGCTTGTTTGGAAAATTCGGAAACACATCAGAAGCTATATTATTCCCAAGTCATAGGCTATATGAATTGTGTGGATTAGGCTTAGCCTTTTGTGAAGGCATTAACTCGTTAATCGATCGAGTGCTCTTTAAGGAACGTGAAAGTAGAATGTGAGTATGAATATGAACCCTGGACCTGCCACTTGGCAGAGCACTAGTGTGAGAGAGATAATTATTTATCATCATTGCACTCTATAATGTATGTGTGGTTCAACCACAAACATTCTACTAGAATCTATTACACATTGTGTACAGATGCAGCAGATCTATTCTGATGAAAACCCAATAGAACACAATCCTGTGACACGAGGCACTTGGGTTGATCAAGAACAGTGCACGTCCATTAGAACACAATCCTGTCACTTGAGGCTCTGTGGTTATTGTTTTCAGAACAACTCTCGTATCGATTTATGCGCTCGTTGATTTGACCCAGTTTCACCCAGTAGTTTCTCTTCCAGCCATTGATTTACCGAGTGCATTGTGCAGCAATGTTTATAACTGCAGCATGATGAAAATGGTTTTAACTCCAGTTTTCTTACTCAAAGTGGCCTTATGAGAGAGATAGATAGATAGATAGATAGATAGATAGAGAGAGAGAGATAGAGAGAGAGAGAGATAGAGAGGAGAGAGAGAGAAAGAGAGAGACAGTCAGAGAGAAAGATAGAGAGAGAGGTTGTGTTTATTTCAGAATCACACGCCACTACAAATATTACATACCAGTTATATGAAGTCCAAAATCATATACAGTAAGAATTCATAATATAATAATATTTGAGCGGGGTTCGAATTTTGAAAATTTTAGGAATATAAATACATTTTGCGATCAATACTTAACGATCATGTAAACGGGCTGCTTAGGTATACATGTAGGTAAAACCACTGCAGGTTGATAAGAAGGCTACCACTATAGAATACCACTGACTGATGATGTAGATTTAACGTCAAGGTCAGAAGCCCTAAGGGCTCCTTTTCAAAGCGCTACGTGTACCTGGGAATCTACTCCTTGAACCCTACCAACTCAACTATAGTTACTGAGTGGGTTAAGTAGATGATTGAATAGAAAACTACTAAAATATTAACTGAAGGTATGAATACTGAATAGAATCTACTAGAATAGCACATTGATAGAAATAGGTCAAGATTAGACAGTGTATTGAAAGAGAGAGAGAGAGAGAGAGAGAGAGAGAGAGAGAGAGAAAGAGAGAGAAGAAGATAGATAGATAGATAGATAGATAGATAGATAGATAGATCGATAGATAGATAGATAGGTAGATATATATATATATATATATATATATATATATATATATATATAGAGAGAGAGAGAGAGAGAGAGAGAGAGAGAGAGAGAGACAAAGAAATAACGAGAAAGAGAGAGAGAGAGAGAGAGAGAGAGAGAGAGAGGGTTACTTTGAAAGTAATTAATCAAAGTGCAGATGAACTCTTGACCTAATTCAGGTGACCTCAACAATGCACAGACACGAGATATATTACCGCCCATGAGGTAATCCTTGATAACTCGCCCTATCTGCAAAAACCGCAGAATACAAGACGGGGGGGGGGGGGGTGCATGCCCTTCTAAAATTTTAACTATTCCTGCTCACAGCGTAATGCTGCTCACAGTTTACTGTTCATTCAAATAATTTTCAGTCAGTCCATCTATAAGAATTTAACGTCCGGTCCCTCTCCATAAGGCAATGTCAGGGACGTCTCAAGCAACTGCATCAACAGACGCCAACGCGCCACACGATGACGACTGAGTATACAAAGACCACAAGAAAAAAAACGAGACAAAAAACAAGTCCAAGTAAGTCAAGTAAGTAAGCAAGTAAGTGGCAAGTCCAACATTTTCTCAATTTGTGCGCCCCTCAAATCTTTAACCATTCACCCTAGTCCAGGTCTGTTATGTTGACAGGCGGTCAGACCTCTTCTCTATTGATCTAAGTACTCAACTCGAGTCTGTATGTATTAGTACGTAATTGACCTCGGAATCTGTACGAACTTGTATGTGAAACATTAAAATACATTGTGTTACCAATCATATTACTGTTGTTGTTGTTGTACCTCCAGGAAGTTAATAATAAGACCGCGATTCTGATAGTTTCCAGCCCTTCAGGGTTCAATACAGGATGGACCAAGTGGACATCTTGCTTGTTCCACATTAAAAATGAATATGAACTTGAAATTTATAAATTAAAGTTGATTAATTTCTTATAAAAAGGGAAATCTAATTTTCATTTTAAAATTCAGGAATGCAATTTTCAGTTACTCCTTTTGGAATTGAAAGATCTGGTATACCGTTTATACAGCTATTATTGAGTCTCCTTAATTGAAGTTTTGTTACGCATTCGTAGATATGTTGTCACGTTTTTAGATGTATTTTTCACCAAGCTTGCAGTTAGGTGTAGCAATCCATCCTATAGAGCCTATTGATAAAAAAAATTAGAAATTTTCCCTAGTCTGTATTTCTCTTTGTGCATTTATCGATTGCATTAAACTAATAGAAAGTCATATTCCAAACAGATATCCCAAACTTTGCCTGTCCTGTGATCTAACGATTACAATATAGGATATGTAATTCATATCAGTGACGGATGGTCCTAGATATGAATTTTTAAAACGTTTCCAAGCTAAGCCAGATGTTTTCTTTCAGGCGTGGAATGGAAATCAGAAGAGCATGAATGAAAATCAGAAGGAAGTCAGTTCCAGATCATGTACGATGAGAAGAGATGTCTCCAATGGTTAGAAAGCAAACGTTAACGTCAGTTTCTTCACTCGAAAGCGATGTCAGTGACGGGAGAGCCTAAGATTTGAACCCCGCACATACTGATCCGCGGTCGAATAACTTACCAACATCGTCACTGCCTCCAACCAACGTTGAAGGGGGAGAGTACGTATGGGTACTCAGTTCCACTAGATATAATTTATTTCAGAAATAATTTCCACTGCTCGGGCCCAAACCAGATAAAATGGCTGGAGCCAGTAGCTATGTCTGTAAGATATCCTTCCGCGGATCAGTAATTTCAGTATCTATGGGCTCAAATCCTGGGCTCGCCCGAGACTGATGTTACTGTAGTGAGGTAGAACTGACGTTAACCTCAAATTTACAGCTTAAGTAGGATCCCTGTAAAAGAGAAGGAGACTGAAAAATGTTGACAACTCCACTACTGTCGCTCTAAATTCCCATTTAACCACTGGGTTTCTCTAATATTTCAATGAATTAATTTGTAATGAATTAAAAAAGTAGGTTATAATATCTTAATTGCTTAAAGTTTTAATTTTTAAATGAATTTTTGGAAAACCAAGTTTGAAGCAAAGAGAGAGCTCATTTCAGTTTTGACTAAACTTGTCTGTTGGCTTATATAGAATTATTATGGCAGAAGCGTTGACGCTGCGGTGGATTGAGCGAGCTATCGAATGGGGAAATGCGTAGAAGCTACTAGCTCATTCGTAAACAGTTACCAGAGGCCATAAGAACAAAAACTCTAAGTTTATCCATGGAAGGTAAACCTAGACTAGGAAGATATAGCGTTTTCTTTCATAAATTAGGTGTTAGGATATATTTAAAGGAAACTTGCAGTACAATATATTGTTAAGTGAAAGATGACAGCTAGGCTTAGCTTTATTTATTCTTTTGAGGTTAGTATTTGAGTCATTTAATATTTAATTGTCTAAAATAATAAATTAGCTAACCAATTTATCAATTAATAAATTAATGCCGCATGCCTTTGTCGCTTTAATATAAAAGTGCCACCCATATTTCAGCTATTTCCAATTAAATATCACAATTAATTGCATTCTAGTATTCTACATTTTAGAAATTGGTTAATAGGCTAGTCGTGAGGAAAGTTCTAGAAAAGCCCAGCAGAAATCGTAGTTGAACTTTAAGTGCACAATAGAAAGTAATATGTGAAATGACACGCACTTATTGTGTTGTTCAGTTTTATACTAGTTTATGATAGACGTAAGTGATTTTGAATATTTTGAATTTTAATTAGATCGATTAAAAGATTTGAGACCGGAGATTATTAATGTTTTGGTTACAAACAAAGATTGGGCCACATTTGCAGCAACAGCATCCATTAGATTAGAGTGTTAGTGTCGTCTACGACCACAACTAGCATAGAAGATTTTGGATAGCAACTATCCACTTCCAATCGCTAGTAGGATAAGGAATAGACAGGTAAGAGTTTGAAAGATTTATCAATAAGTTATGATTGGGTCTGTGAAAAAGACAAATGTAGAGCTCTATTTCACCATTAGAATTGCAAGAAAAGAATAAACTATAATTACAATCATACAAGTAAACTCTAAAATAGATTCGAAAATTTTCGGCGCAAATATAAACTCATTGAAACAACTACAAATATTAACTAAAATGTAATTAATTAGAATGAAATTAAGTTTTAAAAATTAAAGTGTAATATGATCCCTCTAGATGGTTGCTTTTAGTAAAATATCAAACATGAATATTTAGTTTATATGAAAAAAATGAGATTATTAAAGTTTTTAAAGACTCGAATTGACACAGTGACAGTCGAGACTGTATGTGGAGCTCCATTGAATTTTGGGTACAGAGGATATTGGAAAAATTGAGACTTTATAAATATGACTACGGAGAATGGTATAAGAGATACCTTGTAGAAGAGATGTTTGGGTAGAAGAGATGTCAAATCCATAAATTTCAAATCGTGAAGTCCTCTGACGGTTGGAAGGGAAGAAATTTAAAACTGTTTTGAGAGTCAAGTTGAGTCGGTTGAGACTTTAGCATCATCATAATCCACGACGTAATGTTGATGTGATAAGATTCTTATTGAAATGGACAGGCTGGTAGAAGCCTAGTAGGCCCATATGCAATTGCAATAGCTATGCAATTATGCAATATGCAATTATAATAATTAAAATAATTATGCAAGAAATATGCAATTGTATGTTGCAATTCTAACATGCAGATATGCTAGCCCGTCAAAAAATAAAAAGTTCTCTCAAAAGGAATATGATTGATATGTTAAAGGAAAGAAGGTTTTATTCTTTATCTTTTTGAGTTATAGCACTTATTAGAATTTTTAAAGTGTACACGTATATGAAAAAGAATTGACTGTTATTGTTGATATGATTGCACATAAATTATACCTGATGTTCTACACAGTTTGCCATGTTTACTTTCTATTATTTGTGTTTCCTTTTCGCTTCTTATTTTCCTATTCATTGTTTGTTATCATTAGATTTTCATGCAATTTGTTGGATTTATTGAAAGAAATCTTTTAATTATAATTAGGAATCGATAGAGCTATCGTACATGGCATAAAATGCTAGACTATAAATTTGAGTAACACTTTAATTTCAAATAAATAATTGTAGAAATACTGTATTACACTAAATTACCAGGACTCTATATAGTAATACACTGGACTTGCAATAATTTAAGATTACTCAATGTAACTAAATATAATTGCTGTATACTCAGTATTTTAATTATGATTAGACAGTTAGAGTCTGCAACAGACCTCCCTGACATTACTTTATGACGAGGAACCGGACGTTAAATCCTTATTGTCTGTTATTGATTGATTGATTGTTAGCGATTCTTTCTAATTTTCATTTTCCTTCAATTTTTTGAGATTATTTCACTGTCGTATATTACAGAATACAGACTCTGCTATAGAACGCGACCGGAAAGAGTAATACGCTACAGCGTACACTGCATATTTTGGACTGATCTTCTGGATTCCACAGTGCTCGCTGTTGTCATGGACGACAGTAGCACTCTTATTGCTGTTTTTTGCGGTCTGTCTGGAGACTGAACTGATTTGTAGTAACTGTTCAGATCAGAAAGTGTATAGTTGTCAACTTGATGTTTGAAAATGATATTGGAGGTGGGTTATCAGTTTTATCGTATTACCTCTCTCCGAATCTGTAAGCATTAGCTAAATTTACGACTGAATCCATTGCTAAGTGCATCCTTCAGTATTTCTACGTGAGATTTTTCGTAGAAGATTTTAAAGCCTCCTTATTCAGTATAGGAGAATTGAATCGATGTTATAATTTAAAGTTTTTTTTTACCACGGATCTCAGGGATACTGAGGGACTTCGGTTGAGCTGCAACATTCCGGGTAGAAAGAAGCAAGATAAGGAACCTCTTGCAGTATCGATGCTCTGCTAATCATCCGGTTATGTTACAACGACTTAACAATCTCCTGACGAAGCTGATACTACAACTCTAAAATTCCAATTTGTCTACAAATCGAGTCTGGTTAGAAATGGGGAATGAGCTCCAGATTTCATATATTTTGAAGAAATCGGTGAAGGGGGAGAAAAAGAGAGAGAGAGAGAAAGAGAGAGAGAGAGAGAGAAAGAGAGAGAGAGAAAGAGAGAGAAAGAGAGAAAGACAGAGAGAGAGAGAGTCCTCAGTCTTTATATCCACATTTGAAGCCGATGATCTGGATGGGATTCTTACAGTCGAGATTAGCTGATGATAAATAACAAGGACTACATTACTGAATAACAATGCCTATGAAAATGAACAACAATCCCTCCAAAAGTGAATAACATTACCTAAAAAAGTGAATAACAATGCCTACGAAATGTAAATAACAGTGCCCATGATAGTGAATAACAATGCCTTCGAAAGTAAATAACAATGCCTTCGAAAGTGAATAACAATGCCTACGAAAGTGAATAACATTGGCTAAAAAAGTGAATAACAACGCCTACATTCTGAGCGCCTTTCTGTCTAATGTCTCAGGAAGATGTTCTCAATGTAGGTTCTCGTTATTCACTGCAACGTCTAGATAGATGCCATCCTTCATGACAACACTTAGCTCTAAATCCATGTAAATTCAGTGGCATTTTTAAGTGCTGTTCTGATAACATTGCTGAATTGACAACATTGGTGAATTGACAACTTTGGTGGTGAATTGACAACTTTGGTGAATTGAAAACATTGATAACATTGGTGATTAAAAAACTTGGTGAATTGACAACTGTGTTGAATTGATAACATTGCTGAATTAGCATCATTGATGAATTGATAACATTGCTGAATTAGCATCATTGATGAATTGATAACATTGCTGAATTAGCATCATTGATGAATTGATAACATTGCTGAATTAGCATCATTGATGAATTGATAACATTGCTGAATTAGCATCATTGATGAATTGATAACATTGCTGAATTAGAATCACTGATAAACTGACATTGGTGAACTGACAACATTGGTGAACTGACAACGTTGCTGTAATGACAACATCGATAAATAGGCAGAATTTGCTAAATTTACGATATTACTGCATTGCCGTATAGGAAAGATAAATGATAGAACCACGAACGTTACTACATTACAGCGTAACTTAGTCTCAAAGATCGGTTAGTATCATGCGATTGCTAGAGAACTTGTAGTTATGAGAGGGTCAATGCAAAAATCTTGAACTTCATTAGTTAGTTATGATAAACGATACCAGTTTTAACATTATTAGCTGATTTGAAGACATACAACAGTTTCCTTTTGGCAGTAACAGGTTACCTCCAGATTTCAATTTACTAATCTAAATTTACTCTTAGTTTAGCGCCGTTCACGACCTTCATTTGTACGCATATTTTACTCTAAACAGATATACATGACAGATATATGTGACAGACGCACATATTTGCAGCATAACTGTCAATCTCTTATGTTTTTACGTTTCTGTAATTTTTTCAAGATTAGTCGTAATCATAAAAGTAGAAAGCGCAACCATTTATGCAGCTAGCGCAAATTTAAAAACAATCTTAAATTTACCATACTGTTTTACACAGGTACTTTAGCTCTACAGCTATTCTTTGCTCAAGTGATTACAATTGTTACTAATTGCTAATACTGTTATTACATATGAAATTCTTAGACTTCAACGTTTAAAAGCAACATCCAAGATTACGCAAATTATCGATACAAGTTTAATTGCTACTGATCAAGACTAGTTTTTCTGAAGCCATGCTGAAGAATTATCTAATACTCTGTCTGATAACTAATTGAATTAAGTAATTAAAAACCCGATAAATAATAATAATTTGTTGTTACATAAACTTACACCCACTTGTGCGTTCTCAGATACTCGACCGCGGATCAGTATGTGCGGGGTTTAAATCCTGGGCTCGCCCGTTTCTGACACCGCTTTCGAATGAGGAAACTGACGTTAACATTAGTTTTATCAGCATTTTTCTCAATTGAGAGAAATCAATAAATCTTTGCGAACATTTGAAGTATCACCTCCTTAGCTTTTATATTTACAGATCAGTCTATCTCTGAAAGCTCTTCAGGTACACTTATTAAAACCTCATGTTGACCTGGCCTTAAGCCTCATCAAGTTCAATCAAACTGTAAACCGATTTGTGGCTATGTGACATTCGCAAGTAAGCAGAATCAAAGATAAGGGAGTGAGAGAGAGAGAGAGAGAGAGAGAGAGAGAGAGAGAGAGAGAGAGAGAGAGAGAGAGAAAGCTAAGTTTAAAGCCTGTTTTCGTGTCGCATAGGATAACTTCAGAGACTGAAAAATTAAATGTTATTTTTAAGTAACCTAATTTCGCCGATGTAAATGTTGCGTTCAGCTACGAGAAGAATGATAATCCGAATTTACATTTTATTCGTCAGAGGGAGACTCTTCATCTTCGTTTGGTGTAAATATCGTTAGAATTAAACTTTTATTCACCAGTGGTCGAAACTATTGTCTTTCAATGCCGGACAAAAGAATAATTCATTATCGGTTAACGAATATAGAACGTGAATAAAATTTGTATTAGAGACTTTTTAGTATTAATTTAATATTATTAGAGACAAGAGACTTAGTCGGATGTTACCGAGTCACAGGCTCATAGATCTGTTTATAGTATAGCGAAATAGGACTACAAATGAGAAAGATGCGAACCTTAACTAGGCTCATCAACTTCATTAGGTTCTAGTGCGGAGTAATTGGGCACAACAAAGTAAAGCTGATATGGCGGAGAGAGAGAGAGAGAGAGAGAGAGAGAGAGAGATAGATAGAGAGAGAGAGAGAGATAGAGAGAGAGAGAGAGAGAGAGAGAGAGAGAGAGAGGCCAAAAAGGACAGGGCACTGTCGTCTCGTATAATTGCAATGTCTGCAGCAGTTCAACAAAATCGGTTCCTTGAGAGAAGAACAATTAAATAAACGTCCTCTTATTCTTATTTTCAAATTGTGCAATATAATTTTTATGTAAAAGTGCAGTCGTGTATAATTATAGAATTGCTTTGATAAATCTATTGCATATGAATACATAAGTGTTTAGTTTTAAAATCCTTTAGAAGAAATATTGAGGCATCCGATTGAGACGTCCATAAAATCTCCTAAGAGTGAGAAATCTGACGTTAAATTTTCATTTTACTGCATTGCAATGAAATTGATTTCGCGGCAACGTTGACGCAGACAAATGAGCTGTAAGTTAGCTTCGCTGCCCAGGGCGTGTGTCCGTAGAATCAAGCCCGTAGCATTAGCTGGTTGAATAGTCTTTATATGATTTCTGTGTAGTAGAACAGATTTATTTCTAGCGAACTTTTCCATCTGAAGCAACAACGTGAGTACCTTTACCCCTACGAATAAGCTTAGAGTTAGCTTATGAACATACTATAAGCTGTAAGCTTGGGGTAAGCTTATGAACATACTATAAGCTGTAAGCTTAGAGTTAGCTTATGAGCATACTATAAGCTGTAAGCTTAGAGTTAGCTTATGAGCATACTATAAGCTGTAAGCTTAGAGTTAGCTTATGAACATACTATAAGCTGTAAGCTTAAAGTAAGCTTATGAACATACTATAATATGTATGCTTATGGTAAGCTAAGAATAAGCTTCTAGTAGGCTGTTAGTAAGCTCAGGATAAGCTTATAGTAAGCTTAGAATAAGCTTATAGTAAGCTTAGAATAAGCTTAGAGTAAGCTTCGAGTAAGCTTAGAGTAAGCTTCGAGTAAACTTAGAGTAAGCTTAGAGTAAGCTTTTAGTAAGATTATAGTAAGCTTTTAGTAAGATTATAGTAAGCTTTTAGTAAGATTATAGTAAGCTTTTAGTAAGATTATAGTAAGCTTTTAGTAAGATTATAGTAAGCTTTTAGTAAGATTATAGTAAGCTTTTAGTAAGATTATAGTAAGCTTAGAGTAATCTTACAGTAAGATTAGAGTAAACCAAATTTTTAATAATTATTTTCATCTACGAATCTCACTAGATAGACCAATAAGGAGAAGTTAATTTCTGTAAAATGTGTTTTAAAATTTAATTAAATTAATAAATACGATTAATATGCTTACAAGAAAAGAGTATCGACGTATCTAATGTGTCGAATGTTTATTTAACAATTCCCAAGCGCAAGTGTACTATATAATTAATATCAATATCAAAATGTCACATCAATCTAAATATCGCTTTGACTATAAAGTTTAAAGAGACCGTACAAAGCTACCAATAATTTCCCAGAAACAAATTACGTACGCTACTATATACGTACGTAATTTGTCGCCAAAATAAAAAAGTCTCATATGGTTAAATGTACCTCTCTCCAGTTTTGCCAAGTGGCAGGTCCAAGGTACATATTCTTATACAGAGACTGCTATTGCTCTCAATATAGATCACTCCATAGATCAACAAGTATCTTTCCTATATAATAAATTCTTCCAAAGGAAGAAATTAGAATTTACTTGTGTGAATGGCGTGGTAGGCCCTACTATTAATTTATTCATTAACTACAAAAGATAAAAGAACTAAAAAAGTCTATACTACTATCAGTTTCATCTCTCGAAAGAATGTAAGTGAAAACCAATATCCATGATTCGAACCCTGAAATGGCTAAACTTATATTTAAATTTAACTCCTAAAAGCCTTGTTTTGTTCTTACATTTCTGTGACATCTCGTCTAGTTTCAGAAGCTGCTACACCCAAATCTCTTTATGCAAAGCTCAATTTGTCTGAAGCATTGAATTATCAGAACTAACATTTCTTTCAATTGATTTATTCACGCACGATTAGCTTCGAATGGCTTCTTCCCATTAAACCTGAACTCAAGAAACGGCGTAAAGATTTAGTTTATTAGAAATCAGATTCAATGAGAACATGCAATAAGGTAACGTCGCAATCATTTTATCGATATTTAAACGGAATCGCTAATTATGATTATGATGATGAGGATGATCATAATAATAATATTAATATAATAATAATAATAATAATATAATATTAATAATAATAATAATTATCATTATAGCACCGTCTTATGTTTTTATTATATTATATTAAAATAGTTAGTTAAGTTCAGTGAATAAATAGTTTTCATTTTAAATAGTTTCTAGTTATTGCTAAAAGCTAATCAGTTGCATTTCTGCTTCAAAAGTTTGATCGAAATTACTGCCATATTAACTAATTAGCATTTAGCAGCAACGTACGATTTTACCCAATTCAAAATCTCATATGATTAATTACAGTGTTACATTTATCAGTGAAAATGAAGCTCCTACTGATGTCAATGTTATCTCTAGTAAGACTTACAATACCGGCAGCTACTTCGTTAGCGGCAGTTGATTCCAATACGAGATCGCGTTGCGTGGAGATCACAATACCAATGTGCCGTGGCATAGGCTACAACTTCACCTCCATGCCCAACCAATTCTACCACGACACCCAATCAGAAGCCGGGCTGGAGGCGCACCAGTTCTGGCCTTTGGTGCAGACAAAGTGCGCGAAGGAACTGAGATTCTTCCTTTGCACTCTCTATGCGCCTATCTGCATCCACGACTACCTCAAGCCTCTATCAGTGTGTAGGACTGTGTGCGAAAGTGTTAGAGCCGGATGCGAGGGAGTTTTGAAGGAGTTCGGAGTGACCTGGCCCCTAAGGTTATCCTGTGAGGGTTTGCCTGGTAATGTTTCTAAGAGTCTGTGTATGATGTACAGTGACGTACCGCGTGGTGATCAGTCGGTGAATGGAG
This sequence comes from Enchytraeus crypticus, assembly GCA_905160935.1. Lineage (NCBI taxonomy): Eukaryota > Metazoa > Annelida > Clitellata > Enchytraeida > Enchytraeidae > Enchytraeus > Enchytraeus crypticus. The sequence continues at coordinate 956,837 of CAJHZI010000676.1, read as the reverse complement.
GACGTCAAGTAGAGGAATATACCAGAAGTTCTGTGAGACTTCTTATAGCCAACGCATCTGAAACAACAACAGCAGTAACAAAAACAACAAGAGATTTATCTACAAGTAGAATTGGAATCAGAACTGGCATAATGCAGAGTTTGACAACAGTCCTCTCTCTCTCAAACACCGACAGAGCTGTGGATAGCAACTGTTCGTGCAAATGTCGGTACCCACTAATAGTTGATTACCCCAATCAGCTGGACTTAACTTCCTCTGATGTATCCCCGGCGTCACCGGCAAACTGTGTTTCAATGTGCCAAGCAATGTTCGACATAGACGAACAAAATTCTTTAAGATTTGGTTTAGGAATAGGAGCACTGCTTTGTTTCGTTCTCAGTTGCACTACATTGGTACTACTTTTAATTAGCGGTAGACGCTTTAATTACCCAGAAAAGTGTTTATATTTTATCGTCGTTAGCTGTACATTTCACAGTTTGGGATTTCTGATAAGTTTTGCTCAAACGGAGCCATTAAATTGTGACAATAAACTAAACTCCGTCGATATCAGAAGTATATATAATTCATTTAGATCTTCATTCGTATGCGTCTTTTCTTTCACACTGATCTACTATTTTGAAATGACAGCCAAACTTTGGTTCGCCATTCTTTCCTTCTGCTGGCTTTTACGGACTCGTTTCAAATGGAATCGGGAGTCTATCCGGAGATTATCTCAATACTTCCACGTTATCGCCTGGATTCTGCCAGCTGCTCAGACCTTGCTGGTGTTCATTACCTCAGCCAACGACCTTGACCTTCTCTCTGGAATCTGCAATGTTGGAAATAGAGATCCTCATTCCCTCTTTGCTTTTATTCTTCTACCCTTTTCTGTTTATCTAACGCTGGAAGTATTTCTACTCTCAGTTGGAGTTTTGTCTAACATAAAATGCTATGAGCGCGACGACGATCTAAACACATTCGTTAAAGACGATGACTTTTCAGCGAAATCAGGATTAATTTGTATCTTACACGTAATTTCCGTCGTTGGAACAATTAGTTGTTATGTTTATGAATTCCGACAAAACGAAATGTGGAAGCGTCACGTCATGTGCCCCTGTAGCAAAGCGTACATATCAGAACCCGGAATAGCCGTAGCGTTGTGGAAATATCTCATGGACGTAATCATTGGAACTCTACCAGGACTCTGGACTCTCCGTGAGATTAAATCCAAAACCTTCTGTTGCAGGAGATTTATGCGACCAAGCAGATCCCAAAATGCTGAAAACTTTTCCGGAAATAGAAATGATTTAAAGAGGCGGCAAGGAGCTTGTTTAGTGGAATCAGCGGAAAAGGACGCTACGGAAGCTCTTTCCATTCCGGATGCTCTTTCCATAACTGCTGCCAACTACTATGCCGAATGTACTTCCGGAATTCTACCGTACGGAAGGTACACGTCTCTGCTCAACCGTTATAGCGAGGACCCCGTAACTGAAAAGTATATTTTCACTAGCTTGTGATAAAGAGTTGAAATCGAGACGGATGACCATGGAGCAGACGGAAACTGCAACGTTTAGAAAGAGCCGTCTTACTTAGTTGTTGTGAAGGAAACGTAAAATTTTCACAAAAGAAGTTATTGTTGTTGTTACATTTTCGTAGAAATTGCTCTAAAGTTTGAATGTTGTTTAAGTAAGTCATTTTGATTGTCAAATTTAAAATGAATTAATTTAATTTATTTTAGTGGCTATAGGTCATTAGTTTATTGTGTTCTAGAAAATTAGAAACAGAACAACGAAAACTACCCATGAACCGCAGGAGATGACTAATGTAGTTTGTGGGGAATGCTAAAAAAACTGTCCAGAATGTTTAAATTCTTTTGCAGGATAGCATAATGCAAATATATCTGCACAAACCATAGCCGTCCTGATATAAAGTTGCTATATGCATGAAATGCAATACAATCATCATCATCGTCGTCATCATCATCTTCCCCTGAATACCAGTTTAACTAAGGTCGGAAATAATTTTTTTGTAGCAATTTCTGGAGCCTAGGCGCTCACCAACCTAATGCCCTATCTGGCATTGGTTTGCATCTTAGTGCTTTGTCGCCTTTTAGGACACGTGCAGTCCACGGTTGGTCTTTTCTTCAGCAACCCGGCCACAACACGGGTATCATAATACAGTACAATACTGAGAGTATATGGATCAGTTCTGTTAAAATGAAGACTTGTAATAAATAGTCAGATAAATAGTAAGACAGGCTATTACAGTGGATTCGGATCATCGTGCAGTGTCATATTAGTCGAGTGTCTGACAGGAAGTTATACGAGATACTCGCGGGTAGTGTGAGCCGAGGGGTCAAAACTAATTTCAGCCCGCTGACCCACAAACACTTGACTGCGCATATCGGGTGAGAGTTTCGAAGTGTCGGACATTATACCCGTGTTGTGTCCGGGTTGCTAAAGTATAGACCAACCGTTGACTGGACGTTTCGTAAAGGCTACAAACACTAAGATCCAAACCAACGTCAGAAAGGGCATAATGTTGGTGAGCGCTTAAGCTCCAGAAATAGCTACAAATATTGTCTAAAACGAATGGCAAAATCTTTTCGTATTCCGACGCTAATTAAAGGAAAGACGATGATGATGATGTGTAATGTTTGGGGTGTATCTACGTGTAGTTAATTTTGACATGTGCTTACTTAAATTTCTATATTATTCTCAATGCGGTTTGTACCTTACTTACTATGATTCAACCTCATTGTTTATTTAGTAGTCCGTCGAATGTAAAATTAACAAAAGTTTTTACTAATAGTGCTTTCGAAGTCTTTTATATGACGTTAAATTATTGTTTATTTGTTCGACAATTTTGAGTCGATTATTTTGTTTTAAAAATGAGAAAGAGTTGTCGATCTAAATCTATATTTAGCTTCTGGCTGTCGTGGCTCGCTTGGCTATGGCTTGTTTTTACATACCTGTTTGCGGATCATTGCTGCCAAGTCCAGTCAGCTCCCACTACAACGAAAAAAGGTGTGCGCACTGCGGAATTTGTTTGTTTGTTTTTTGTTCCTATACTTACACACATGACGCAACGCATGTGCTACACTGTTTCCTTTCTTGGTTTCTGTTTTTGTAGTTTTCGTTATTTCCTCCATTCCTCTCCATGGTTATTAGTAATCGTTGCCTTTTTTGGCGCATCAATTGCAGCCGGCGCGGATTTAAGAATAATCTTCCAATACCATCGGGATTTTTTCATTCAAAGCTGTCAACACTCGGTCTTTCAAGGTGGTCGCCCACAAAGTACTAACCGGAGCGATGGAGCCTAACTTCATTCTACTGACGCGCACCTTAGCCGATTGCGCTAAATCCCGCCCAAGCTTCCGAGATTCGAATTATTAGACCTTTTAAAAAAGCTAATAAAGCTAAGGTTAACGTCAGTTTCCTCACTCGAAAGCGATGTCAGTAACGGGCGAGCCCAGGATTTGAACCCGCATCAACTGATCCGCTGTCGAGTATCTTACCGACTTCGCCACTGGCTCCAGCCTAGTGTCGAAGTCCCATTTTATAATTGGCCCATACGCTTGGATTTGTATTCATAAGCATCGACAGTGGTCATGGACAACGTTTACATCCTAGTTGTATGTGTCGTAAAGCTGTGAAGGCAATGCTAACGTCAGTTTCGTCTCTCGAAAGTGATATCAGTGACGAGCGAGCCCAGGATTTGAACTCATACATACTGATCTGCGGACGGATATCTTACACACACACAAACACGTAGCCTACGCATAAACACACACGCACACACACACACTTATAAATACAAAAATACACACACAATACCGATTTTAAATAGGTCTGCTTAATCGATGTTAAAAGACCAGTACAAGTAGGCGTATATCTTTCATTATACAATTTTTATGTTATAATGTTTATATTTATTTAAATTATTTATTTAATAATCTAGTAAGAAATAATTAAATCATCTAATTTTCAGGTAGTAATCAGAAATCCTGGACCCGTCCAAAAGCGGCTCAGAACTATAATCGACTTTTAGAGTCCCATTCTTGCACAATAGAGGTCTAATAATAAGATATGTTAAAGACTGAAGCACCCGTATTGAAAAAATGTAAACATGCATTACAGTGAAATGATCAACTATGTTGATATCTATCACTTTTAATGCCACATGTTTAAACCGTTAGGCAATTTAGATCATTTTCCGTATAACCAGTCCAGTGAATGCCCGAGATTTTACTCATCAGATTTTAATCAGATTAGCGCGGCTGGGATTCGAACCCACGAGGATTCAATTCACCTCAGGATCTGTCATTTAAAACTTTATGACGCTACCCCTACGCTATTAAGACATTCAACTCGTATTAAACTCGGTTTAAGCTCGTTGCCTAACGTCTGTTTTAAATCCTTCATCAGCACGTCCGTGAAAAGAAGACTGGATTTAAACTGTACATCTTCAGGTCCCTGTGGAACATCTAACGCATCATGTGACTGAGTTAGCCATAATCTATCTAGTTACCAATTAAATTATTCTAACATTTGACATTTTTGTTAAAATATTCTATAAAATATACACTCTATAAAAGTTTTTCTTTCGTCAGATTTGTTTAATTTTAAAACATGTTCTATTTTAAAATAAAGTGAGAACGTAATAAATAATTTTTAAATAATAAAAATAACAACAATTAGAGTGCTACAGTCATCAATGACAACATCGAGCACTATTGAGACAAAATCAAGCCGGCGAGCAAAAAAGGAAGGTCCAAAAACGGTGCAAATTCCAAAATCCAGACCAAAATTTAGTCCAAAGTAAAGGGAGTTAAAGAAAAGGTGGTTTAGGCGCAGGTCGCTGCTCATGGGCACTGGATGGAAAAGAGATGGAAAAGATAGGTCTTCAACTGCTTATGGAACTGCTCATATGAAAGCAAAGGCTGATGTGATTCAAATGAAGATTTCCGAAGATTGGATGGAAGAGAATTCCAGATCTGAGATGCAGCATGCTGGAAAGAACGATTAGATAGCTTAGAGCGTGAAGGTAAGCTAGGTCTCACAAGAGTAATTAACTTAGAAGACCGAGTAATAGCAGGCTGCATCACTTTAATCAAGTGAGACATACAAGTTTGTCCAGGGATGGTGATGGACTTATACGTTAACGAAGCTGTTCTGCAAATGATGCTCTCTTTAATCTTTAGCCAGTGCAAGACTTCAAAATAGGTGTAACATGTGAGTCCTTGGAACGACAAAAAATTGCTCGCGCAAGAGAATTCTGAACAAACTGCAACCGATCAATCTCACAGCCAGGGAGATTTAAAAACAGGGAATTGCAGTAGTCCAACTTCGATTGCACAAGAGCAGCACCAATTGTAGCAGCTGTCTCACGTGACAAATATGGACGTATTCGACGAAGATCACGGATATGGAAGAAACATGCTTGTGAAGTTTTAGTTATGTGTTCGTGGAAGGTTAGGTGTTTATCAAGGATAACACCGAGATTTCTTACAGAAGAAACAGGTGATATTTTAATACCCGAAGATAACGAAAGAGTTTTCCCATTCAGCTTCAGAAACTGTTGAGGTGTCCCGACCAACAAGAATTCAGTCTTAGATGGATTAAGTGCCAAGAAATTAGCAGACATCCAAGAGGATATAGACTGAAAACTTTGTTGCAGGAGGGTTTCGGCATTAGAATAGGAGTTAGGGGTGAAACAAGTGTACATTTGAGTGTCATCAGCATATAGTTCATGATCAAGAGAATGAGAAGAGATTAGAGTGCTTAGGGGTGTTGTATAGAGGTTAAAGAGGATAGGACCAAGAACGGAGCCTTGAGACACACCATACTTTAAGTGAGAGGGCGAAGAGATGTACTCCATCACTTTCACACTAAAAGAACGATCCGTCAGATAGGAGGAAAACCAATGTAGAACAATTCCACGAACACCAAACCAGGAAGAAAGACGTTCCAGAAGAATATTGTGATCAATGGTATCAAAAGCGGCCGAAGATCAAGCATACATAATCCAGTTAAGCGTTGTGTGCACATGGCATTAACAATAGAATTGCACACAGATAGAAGCACCGTTTCAGTTGAACGATGCTTAGTATAAGCAGCTTGATACTTATTAAACAGATCATTGTAAGAGAGATGAGTAGAAAGCGTCTGAAGAGCAATTCTTTCAGTGAGCTTAGATATGTACTACAGATTAGATATAGGCCTGTAATTCGGCAATAATTCCTTATCCAGTGTGGGCTTTTTAAGCAATGGAGTAATAACTGCACGCTTAAAAGCGCGAGGAAATTTGCCAGTAGAGAAAGAGAGAGGTTAACAATCAATGTTAATACTGGAGCAAGTATGTGAATACACTTCTTTAAAAGAGAGGTTGGGATAGGATCCAAGTCACAATGTTTAGCTGGAGAGTCTAAAACTAATTTAGTAATCTCATCAATTGTACCTGGAGTGAAATTAGAAAGCTCATCTTTGGAATGATTCTCTACTGGAGTATGAGGAGTAGAGTTAGAAGCTGGAGTGATAGATTCTCTAAGATTGCTTATCTTATCTGTAAAGTATTTGGAAAATTGTTCAGGCAGTGATTCCACAGGAGTAGAAGGAAGAGAAGGAGAAATAGATCTATGTAAAAGATCATTAATGATTTTCCATAAACTCTTGACATTCACAGCCTTACTGACCAAAGAGGAGTAGTACTCTTTCTTAGTATTAGCAATAGCAGTACGATCAATCTTGTATTGCAAATTAGAAACAGTTTTCCAAAAATCTGAATGGGTATGACGCCACTTTCTTTCAGCTCTACAGCATGCAGCCTTTAGCTTTCTCAGACCAGAAGTATACCAAAGGTTAGATTTCTTAAGCTTCTTAGTAGTTAGAGGTGCATGCTTTTCAAGTAGAGATGAAAGGGTAGTGTTATACTGTTTTACTAATTCATCAAGATCATTAGCAGGAGACTTGATCAAAGTCGAATTTTCAAGATCAGAACAAAAGAGATCAAGATCAACGTTATTTACACACCTAAATGAAACAGTAGGTGAATTTTTAATAGTATCTGGCTTAACATGATTATAAGTGAATACAACAGGAAAATGGTCTGACGGCGAGTGAGATAAAGTAGTAACACTTAAAGGATCAATAGCAGAGAGACTTGGTGTAATAACAACATCAAGTGTATGATGGTCAATATGAGTAGCAACATTCACATGTTGAACAGCATTACAAGAGGACAGCAAAGTATTAAACTAAAACAGTCGTTGTATATACACGTGCTATTTCAGATTCGTCAGGTAAAGGGCACAGCACTTCTAAAGTTGCAAACACAACCGAAGACGAAAAGAAAAAAAGTAATCTTTCAGTATTTCGTCTGCTATTTATTTCTGCAGCCAGTGATTTAATGTGAAATGTAATAAGTTTATTTGCCTGCGGGTAGTCTCTTAGCCAGTCCGTCAGGGGTTCTTCTTAGAAAGCAGTGGCACCATTGTCATGGTTAAGATCCTCATCTCCTTTAAAAGTTAAACTTAGCGTCAGTTTCCTCACTCGAAAGCGATGTCAGTGACGGTAGGGTCCAGGATTTGAACCCCGCATATACTGATCCGCGTTTGAATATCTTATCGACATCGCCACTGGCTTCAGTCAGTTTAATACTAGATGACTGTAATGCTGCGTTCTGCCTCAGACAATTATAATTTAAATTTAATTCTATAAGAATGAAATTACAAAAAATGAAGCTACTAAAAATGAAATTGCTAAAAATTAAAAAATTTAAAATAGTAAAATGAAATTGCAAAAAGTAAGTTACTTTTATATTGAAATTACTTTTATAAAGCTCAGCGTAACGTTTGGTTCCCTACAATAATAATGGCTGTTCTCAGAAATGATTTTGTTTAGATTAGAACATACACTCTGACAGACTGCAACTGAGGGAGACACTCTAGCTTGAGTATCAATCGATAAAGCGCTAATTAAGTTTCTGATACTTCATTGTGAAGATATTTAAAGATATTTGTCTCCTATTAAGCTATTGAACGCTTGTTACGAAGACTTTGATAACTTGATAAGTTCTGATAGCTTATTATGAAGATGTTGATTGCTTATCAAGTTTCTGATAGCTTATTAAAGCTAAAACTAAAACTAAGGTTAACGTCAGTTTCCTCACTCGAAAGCGACGTCAGTGACGGGAGAGCCCAGGATTTGAACCCCGCACATACTGATCCGCGGTCGAGTATCTTCCCAACTTCGCCACTGGCTGGAACCAGTGTCGAAGTCGGTAATATTATCAATATTACGAAAATATTGATAACTTGTTAAGCTGCTGTCTATGGATTATGATGGATGAGGGTTTCACTATAGGTATAATCAATAAATTAACGAAATGTGTAAGGTTAGCCAAGAGTTTCAGCACGCCACCGATATCGTACGCGGTTAGACACGGACGTTAAATTGAGAGCACGTTGTATGTTGACAGACATCATGATGATAGCAATTATCGCTGTGGGGATCATACTGGTGTGCGTGGGTGTGGGACTGGCCCTGTATTGCCTCGTCTTCAAGAAAAGGCTAAGGTTTAAATATGCTCTGATATACATGCCATCATCATCATCATCATCTTCTCTTAAATTCCAGTTGAACTAGAGTCGGGATACGAAGAGACCTTCTTTTGAAGTTTTTCCATTCGTTTGAATTTTGAAGCAATTTCCGGAGCCTAGGCGCGCTGATATTGATATACGTGTGTAAAGTAAAAATAACAAACACGCGTTATACTGAAATGATCAACCATGTTGATATCTATCATTTTTAATGCCACATGTTTAATCCGTTAGGCAATTTAGACCATTTTCCGTATAATCAGTTTAGTGAATATCCGAGATTTTACTCTCAGATCGGCACGGTTGGGATTCGAAACAACGAGAGTTCAATTCACCTCAGGATCTGTCATTTAAAACTTCATGACGTTACCCTTACGCTATATGAATATATTATGTATAATTTATAATTAATAATTCATTATGTATAATAAAGATTTAGGACAATCAATCAAACGGCTGACTGGCATCCATACACTCATCTATAAAGTGTTGACTTATTTCGTTCAATTTCTCTTATAAGGTCAGCGTACATAAGCAAGCTTTCCAGCATCAAATGTTATACTCATCAATGTTTAGAAGCTAATAGCTTATGTATATTGTCGGCTTGATGGAGTTTGGACGAGTGGTATAATTAACTGCTATACTATTATCCAGGTCCGCAATTGTCCAAATCATGAATCCCAAATTTGTCGATTATATTATTAATCTAAAATCTGCTATAAAAACGTGCCATGACTACAGTTTGCGTATATAGAGTCACACGAGAACGGAAACTTGTGAACCAAATTCGAAGTGGATTACACATTCCTAGAATTGCAAAGTTAAACTATTAGGTTCAGATTATGATTATTTAAAGTTTATATTATGCAGACTTATCGAAACGTACACACATATACTCACAAGTGAATGCACATTGAAAGGTTAGCTGCAGTACTAATTGAATTTATGAACCAATTTATTAATTGAATGATTGATATAATTGATGAATGATTTATATAATTTACTGATGGATTGATCAATTGATTCAGTACTTAATAGATCATTCGATCGATCAATCGATCAATGGATCGATCCATTTTATATTTTCTATTCGCTGTGCATGCTTCTCACTGTTTGCACGAATGTTTTCTTTTGCTAGTGTTTATCATTTACATGTATGTAGTTCAGTTGAAGTGAAAAATATTAAAGCATTTTTCTCTTTCTCTCTCTCAACCGATCGCTCGAGTGATTGATAGATTGATTGATCTGTCGATTAATTGATTGATTGATACAGAATGACTAGTAGCGTAGTGCAAGAGAAGCAAGAAGAGGCTCGAGCTAATGAGTTACAAGCAGAAGATGTCGTCGAGGCTATGAAGATTGAAAGGTAATTAAATAATTATTAAATAATTAATTAATTAAACATTTTTGTATTGAAACAGATTCCCCGTGTTGTATCCGGGTTGTTTGAAGAATTGACCAACCGGTGAGTGGTGACTGCACGTGTCGTAGAAGGCGACTAAAGCACTAAGATTCATACCAACGTCAGAAGGGGCATTCGGTTGGTGAGCGCCTAGGCTTCTGAAATTGCTACAAAATTTAAACGAAAGGAAAAGTCTCAAATAGGGATATGACTGATGATATGATGTAGGACAGCGATGATTTGAGACAGTCTATTCGTATCCCGACCCTAGTTAAACTGGGATTCAAGGGAAGATGATGATATTGTATTAAACATTAATCGTTTAGATTTAATTCAGTTAATTTATGCAAGCAATTCTTAAACTTACTATTCATTAAATCATTTTCAATGTCAATTATGTTAACATTTCAGCTCCTGTTGATTGTTGTAGAAATGGAAGTAGGGAAGAGCGCATCAGTGAAATGAAAAACAGATATGGTTCGTATAGTGACACTTTTATTATCTTCATAAATAGCTGAGAGGAAATAAAGTGTTAAGCTTATGCTGGGTCTTAGATTGATCGGACAGCCATTGTTTTCTTCATACTGTTTATTTCATAACCTTTCATCGGAAGCAATGACGCAGCTTTTACTTCTTGAGAAAATTTAGCGTTTTATTGGACAGTATGTTTGTGCCAGTTTTTATTTACACTTTGACGGTGTTTTAGTTTTTCTAGTTTTTAACAATTTCTATTCAATGTCTCAGATTTAAAAGTAAAACAGGCATTATAGTGAAATGATCAACCATGTTGATATCTATCACTTTTAATACCACATGTTTAAACCGTTAGGCAATTTAGACCATTTTCCGTACAACCAGTCCAGTGAATGTCCGAGATTTTACTCTCAGATCAGCGCAGCTGGGATTCGAACCCACGAGGGTTCAATTTACCTCAAGATCTGTCATTTAAAACTTCATGACGTTACCCCTAAGCTACTAAGACATTCATTTTAATTGGAGCCTCTAGACAATTTTTTGCAAGTAAACCTTCACATGTGTAACTAAACAATGTCAGATGTTTAGTAAATTTAAAATTAAAATATGAAATTTGACTCGTTTGGGCTGGGACTTGAACCTAAGCAATCCTGCCTATGATTCAATGAAGTTTCTATTCAAACTATCTCAAATGTATTTTATTTAGACAGACTCAATGACTTTTATATTAGTATCTGCAATTTGAAAGTAAGATTTTATTATAAATATTTATCGTACGATATTTGTCAATAATTGCACAGTTAAATTGAGGTTAATTAAAATTTAAAGTAAATAAAGTGAACTTTTTATCAACTGATAAATTAATATTTTTAAATTATATTTTATCAGGACTGAACGATGATGATAGGCATTCATTCACGTCCAGTCAAGAACGTTTGTATCCATCTGATATTTACTAATTATTAATTACAATAAATTAAGCTATTTAATTAATTAATTTCCAGCTGTGTCACAAAGTTTGAGTTATCTTCGTTACAAATTAAAACTGAATAGAGAACAATACAGTAAATAAGCAGTTACGTACATTCAACTCATGTTATTGTTAATAAGAAATGTAATATGCAAATCAGACGAATGTTGTTACATATAAGGTACCAAACAAATAATGAAGTTAATAAATAATAGATGATGAAAATGATATAGGATAAATGATGAATTTGATAAATAATAAATGATGAAATTATAAATGAACACGCTTTGCCTTAACATAACTGCAGTGTTTATCTCCTAGGAGATCGTTGTATATCATTGAATTGAATGTTTAATTCGATTTATTGCGTTTTTTCTTCTATCTCTCTAACTAGTAATGGATGATGGTTTATGTTGATTTTTTTACTCTTAGGTGCAATGTTATCATTGATTTTTATTTAATTTTTTGTTTTCAACTTTTCTGATGATGACGAATAAAGAAGTGGATATCTGAATTATAGAATAGGGTTAAAGGCAAACAATATCGCAGTCTTGACCTCTTCCTATATTATATTGACTGTCGAAATAGTTGCTTAACTAATAAAGCTATTGACATAATTTATTAGATCAATATTGAAACTATTGAAATAGCGCTCTGTAGTACAAATGTTATTTTTTGGTTTATGGTCACAAATGAACCAATGAATCTGCGTTAGTCACCTTCTTCCAATACTCGTTTTGTGAACCTGCTGAATCATTTTCTTGTCCTTCACAGGCACTATTATGTACATGTAGTAATGAAATATTAATAAAAAGTATACATGAATTACTGCATGCAGTATGAGCAATATGCGTGTACGCTATATAAGTAATATCTATAATATATGTAATATATGTAACAGGTCTATATGTAATATATGTAATAAAAGTAATATATATAATATCTATGATATTCGGTTGATGAGCGCCAATGCTCCAGAAAGTGCGACAAAAATTTAAACGAATGGAAATGTTTCAAATAAGGTATTGACTGACGATATGATGTAAGACAGACAGGATTTGAGAAAGTCTATTCGTATCTCGACCCTAGTTAAACTGGGATTCAAGGGAAGATGATGATGATGATCATGATGTAATATCTATAATATATGTAATATATATAAAATCTGTCATAAGCTTATATGTAATATTTTATACTGTCGCAGCTCTGCTATCAGCGCAGATGATGAGGGAGAGTTACGCTAAAGACGAGGATGAACTTGAAGACAACGAAAGAAACAATCTCTTGCCCTCCAAAAATAGACTCTCCAAACGGTTTAAATAATTTAACGTCCCTTCGTATCTACAGGAGGCGTTTAATAAGCAAAAATTCACCGCCAGTCACTTGATATCGTTCACCGCTAGCTTTATTCACATAATTATACAATGGAAGCATTTCTTTAAGTTACAAATCATTACTAGAGAACTGAAACAAGTCTTTAGGATTTAAAGATCGAGTTGGTGTATGAAATTTCCAGTAAATAATATTTATTTATTCACACAACTTTAACAGCTCTAGTACTTTTATGCGCTTTTACCTCGTCTCATTCAATTCCAGAAAATTGTCGTCCATAATAATATCTAGTACTTTCGTAAGCTTATTTTGTTTTAGTATAATCAGATCAGCTACAGTAGGTCAGATATTTTAATTTGGCCCAAGATTGCTTAAGATGGTTTTAGCTAAAATATTGTCTACATGTATATAGTGACTGCTTAAAGTTTAAACTCGTTCAAAGCTTTTACCGCTAAGCCGGTAAGCACGTATATTAGGCCTATCGATTACTGAAACTTATTTTTGTAATTTAGAATTGGATTTAGCTTTTTTAAACTTTTTATGACTTGAGATCTGTAAGATCTAATATGTACATGTTGAGCTGACAGCATACTAGGGCCTACATTTACATTTGAACCCTCGATCACTAGAAATTTATTCATGCGTGGAACAATGGAAACAAAAAATACAAATACAAATAAAAGTCTACTGTTATAATGAATACTAAACGCAATAGTACCGATAAAAGTAGTCGCCTATTCAATTTATTTCATTAGAACTTCTAGCTGTGAATTATCTAAGAGAAATTTAGCAAATTCTGTTCACCAATTAATTGATTTGGCTTTAAAATACTGCAGTTAAATGATTGCGGATTGCAACATTAGGCTATTAATTAAATTCAATACTAATGTATATGGGCCTAAGCCCCAAATCGTTTAGGATTGGGCTACCTGTAGGCGTATATTCCAAGTGATTTAAACTAAAACATTTTTCCGATATCACTGTTATGCTTATTGGTACTTAAGTATAACGGACGTTATACTTAAGTATAACGTACTTAGAGTAATTATCTTTAAAGTTAGAGGAGTATATTTTGCTACTATAGTGATATCGAAAAAGTTGTAACATTGGAATTTATAAATACATAAAATATATACATCGGAGTTCGGTCCCTGCTAAAAGTACGCAAGGCTCGAAACTTCGGTCAATGCAATCAACGGTTTATATGAACTCAATTATTGATCAAACACTTCCTGCAATAAGCTACATTTATTGCGGAAGCAATGCGATATATAGATCTCTCTCAGGTGCTCTTACTGCCACAGGAAAGAGACTAAGAGACTATGAGGGGGGGAGGCTAGGCCCCCTAAATTCGGTGCTCAGTCCCACAAATTTCAACCAGTTGTCTATATAAATATATAGGGACTTTAGTCAAGGCCCCTACATTTAGCCCCCCCCCCCAATTTTTCTGACCTTACATGTAATATCGTCCCTTGTCAGCCCTGCACCCTTTGATGGATTAGGGTACTTTATCATCACTTTTCCTAGAGAATTAAAGCTTTATGCGCTATAAAAAATTGTTTTGGCAATGTTTGTGGCAGTCTTCCGAATCACGATTTGTCAATATTTCTAAAAGCTAATTGTCGGATATTTAAAATACCGATTCCTGAAGGGGTCTATTTTTGATGAAGTTGTTAGCTCTGTGTTTGCACTTATTTGACCCGATTGTGCCCAAGTGAACAAATAGCGATGATTTAATTGGTTGACCTATATATTTACTAGGACATTGGCAGCCAATCAACGAGCAGCACGATGCCACACCCTCTTTAAAAACCTTGTCTGGTAATCAGTTGATGGGACAACACGTTTATTTCTGTTTACATCTTGTCAGGTAATATTTTTAAACTAATTATTTTATTAATTATTTCAATTTTAATTAATTAAATTCTAAATAATTATTAAAATTACTATTATATTAGCTGCTATCTACAGTGGTAACAAAGAGATCATGAAGTTGCCGAAAAATCGCCCCGATGATCGTATAAACAATCCGATAAAATAACGTTACGGGGATTTATGATGTTCCTAATTTATAAAAATAATAATAATTTGAGTGTTACTGTCGCCCATGGCAACATCGAGCGCTAATGAGACAAATCCAAGCCGTTGAGGAAAGGGAAGGTTCAAAACGGTGCAAATTCCATAATCCAGAATTCAGTCCAAAGATTATAGTGTTAATGATAGTGTTTTTCAGATTTGTTAAATTTTAGTAAATATCGATGGTTACATTAACATCAAGTGCTTTGTTGTAGTCCATGACATCATTAAGCTCTGCTTTAAAACTTATAATTGTTGAGTTTTTTTATATTGCTAATTGTAATTCTAAATGCTTAAGGTAAAATTCCGGTAAGCATGTACTTTAGGCCTATGGATTACTAATCACTTATTCTTATAGACTTGACTAATTATAAGAATCCGGTACCGTTTATAAAGATTGTTAGTATATAGGCTATAATTATTAATTTGTAATTTGTTAAATATAAATATTTTAAAAATAATTTTTTGTGGTCATATTTATTTTTTAAACGTGTAATATTATTAATATACTTTTAAAAGTTAAAATTGTTTAACACCAAGTCAGTGATACTATCTCTCGAGTAATATAAGCTTAATTAGTCTTGTCATCTTCCAATGCCCTTGAGCAACCAAACGTTCCTACAGACATATGCCGTCCTTTCATATGCCGTTGTTCTCACACAAATCTTTTTCAATCTTAATTTCTCACATCAGATGTTGAACTGTCGCATGAATAATATGCTAGGTAATTAAAGACTGACCTTTTAATTTCCATTTTCCATTAATTTTTTGGTGTTTTATTCAACTTTTCAATTTCAGTTTTGCCCCATTCATGGTCTGTTTTTCTGAATCTTGAATTGAAACCTTTTGTGAAGTAAGCAAATATTAATTTCAGATTCTATTTTTTGGTTTTGGCTTCTTTGTTATCAGTGTTGGGTTGGATAGTAGTAGTATTGCAGTTTCATTTACACTTTTGTAATTGTCAGTAAATAGCATTTGGTTAGTACTGGTGTGGATCTCTGAAAAATAAATGTCTTCGTTCGATATTTTTACTCTTCACTAACATTGTGATGATCATAGATTCTGGGTTAAATATAATTCTCATTGACGGGGTTTCATCAGAGTTAATCACGGAGTAATATACTCAGACATTCTAAGATTTTTTAGAAATAGATGATAACTAAATTGCCTAATAATTTAAATGTGTTGTATTAAAAGTGATATCAACAATCATGGTTGATCATCTCACTCTAAAGTGTGTGTATTTTAGAAAAAAATTTTAAATTTTCTGTTAATATCTTAAATCTTGACAAGAATAAAAACAAACGCAAAAGCATAAATCTGTTCTAGTTTTAGACTCTCGCTTTTATATGTATGATTAATTCAAACACTTCTGCACATGTGATAATTTTAGCTGTTCCTGTTCACAGCACGTGATGTTTATAATAATAATAACAACAATACTAATAATAGTAATAATAATAATAATAATAATAATAATAATAATGAACATTGATCTGACGATGGGTTATGTGTTTACAATGATGTTTTGGTGTCCATTGAGACTATGGGTCCTATGAGTTTCGGTGGAGTTGACTTTATTAATGGCATAGGCAGTCTAATTGTTGATCGATCTGGCGATAACATAGAGACCTCTTTTCTTTGGCAAAGGTTTTTGAATTTACAAAAGTTTAATGCAGTCTACTTTGACTGGATGATGTCAGGGACATAGTTATAGGTGGTGGATAGATATAGTGGGGGTGGAGGAGATACCAGCCAGCCTATTCTTATAGTAAAATATATTGTAGATAAATTTATAATTAGTTGAGTTAACGACCGTAGTACAAAGGAATTTCATTTTATTTGTCATGTTCTTTTTTTATTTCCGTTTCACAAAATGACAAGTGCATAGTATTACAAGCAATTTTTGTTGATCAGCTGTCAATAACCAAAT
Organism: Enchytraeus crypticus; assembly: GCA_905160935.1. Lineage (NCBI taxonomy): Eukaryota > Metazoa > Annelida > Clitellata > Enchytraeida > Enchytraeidae > Enchytraeus > Enchytraeus crypticus. Next base: position 940,072 of record CAJHZI010000676.1, on the reverse strand, counting down.
TTCAGTAAATGGTTTGTTATATACGATAAACTATAGAGACATTAATCCAGTTAAACTCTACCAGTCACTATTTCCTAATGTTAATAGGGAAGATAACATTTCTAAAAATAATATTAAATTATAACACCTGTTGATGAAAGTAATTAAATACTATACTTTGCTAACGAATTGTTGTATCATTTTCCCATCCTGCTTGAGCAAGAGTACAATGGCCTCTCAGTTCTATTGAGACATTGCTGCTGTAATTACTGATTGATCCCATGCCTTACTTGAGCTTCAAGCTCAAGCAAGGCATACTCTTGTCCGTGGCTGTGTCCGTGCTAGCTTGGCCTAAGGGTATCCTTATGCTACAGAAATAAACGTTAAATTTAAGTTGCATACTTTTACTAGATTATAAATTGTCCTTTAGTTTATTATATAAACTTCGAAATTAACAAACCTGCTGAGTCATAGCGTTCAATAGTCATATTGATTGTGGGCTGCATTTCTTAAGCGTGGCTGCATGATGCAATGCGATCGACTATTGTAAGAAAACTGTCAATTCATTGCAACTTGCACATTCTCTGCTAGTTCAGTTCCGTCATTGTTTAATAAGCGAATGGTGAATTCACGTCTGCTAAACTACCTACTTTTGTATAATTTAAGTATAATAATAAGAATATAATAATAGCTAGAGTTCTACTGTCATCAATGACATCATCGAGCACTATTGAGACAAATCCAAGCCGGTGAGCAAAAGAAAGGTCCAAAAACGGTGCAAATTTTCTAAATCAAGAAAATCAGTCCAAGGATATTCAGCATAATAATAATAATAATAATAATAATAATAATAGCCCACATTGTAGTGAAATGATCAACTACGTTGATATCTATCACTTTTAATACTGCATGTCAAATCCGTTAGTCAATTTTGTCCATTTTCCGTGTAGCCAGTCCAGTGAATGTCCGAGATTTTACTCTCAGATCAGCGCTGTTGGGATTCGAACCCGCGACAGTTCAATTCGCCTCAGGGTCTGTCATTTAAAATTTCATGACGTTATCTACACCTCTAACCATTGCACTATTGAGACATTCAACAAATTTGAATTTGTATAATCAATCTACCCTGATCATTTTTGATCACCGGAATGGCTTTCTTTTAGGACCTTACTTCTCTTCGGCACATTTCTTTTGCTGATTGGTTGGGGTGAATTGATCTGTAGTGCTATATGCTGTAGGGACGTCCCTGACATCATCCCTGGCTAAGGAAATGGACGTTGAACCTTTATTATTAGTATTATTATTAGTTCAAAGGTTTCAAGTCCTGTGATACTGGAATTAGTTCTGGTGTTTATGATTGTGGCTAGTTTTAAGTAGTAGGCTACCTTGACTTGTAGTTGGACGGCAAGGTCACTGAGTCCTATTTTATAAGCCTATAGATCAGAAGACAACAATTAGAATTCTACTTTTTGTCTTGTAAAACCCTAGTTTGGTTAAAGTTTCAGAAACGATCCCTTCTGAAAATGTTGGAAGGATGTCGTTAAAATAGTCCTTGGCTATAACTATACGATATTTTGCCGGTACTGTTCTACGAGTAATTTTTATTGAAAACAGCTCGGAGTAACTTGTGTGCAGAGAGCCATATGATACTCTTTGTATCGTTGTATCTATTGAAGCTTTAAAGCTGCAAAAACACGTGCATGCTGTAAAGCATAATTATGTAGGACATTTCTCTTAGGCTAAAGGTTCTCAACCTTTTAAATGAATCGCTGGAGCATTTTAAATAATTTTTGAAAACTTTTTAGCGTACAATTATCGTAGGACTTATTGATTTATATTATTTTGTATATAAGTTAAGGTTTTATAAATTTAATTATTTATTTTTTAATTTTTTATATTTAATTATTTTTATATTTTATTATTATTTAAATTTAAATTTTTTTAAATTTTTTAAATTTAATTTTTAATTTTTTTTATAAATTTAAGGTTTTTGATCAATCCAGTACTGCTTACCACAGGTTGGGAATGTTTTATAATGAACTATAGTCGTCGACACGTTGTCCATGTACGTTTTTATGTGTTATCGTGTTATGTGTTATCTGCTCCATATTGCGGCATAGGCAGCTATTCGTCTACGTTAGTCTTTTATAAGTTTTCTACGGCATTACGCAGTATTGACTGTCAGTCGTATGTGTTAACCCTATAGGTGTTTCTACAGCGCCATTCTGTGGGCAGCTGTTAAAGATGTTCTCTATGATTATGTATTCACTTGTGGGGCAATGCAATAATACTGTGGCAGTATACTGTGTGTGTTGGGTTGTTTTGTGTTTGTGTGACAGTGTGGGTGTATGTGTGTGTGTGTGTGTGTTTTCGCCCCCGCGTTGAAGGATACTTTCACGAATGGATTGGGACAGACATAGTTTTAAAAAGCTGGTAAAGCTATTGTTTAAGTCAGTTTCCTCACTCGAAAGCGGTGTCAGTGACGGGCGAGCCCAAGATTTTAACCCCGCATCTACTGATCCGCAGTCGAATATCTGACCGCCATCGCCACTGGCTCCAGACAGTGGTTAGGTCGGTCTTTAGACGTAGAGACATAGTTTAGACCTCACATTGTTGCCTGCATAGCTGCTGGAACGTTCCAGACATCATCATTGAACCAGAAGTCATACTGAAAGCAAATCTATAACTTGATGTGTGGCGATGTCGGTAGGTAAGATATTCTACCGCAGATCAGTATGTGCGAGGTTCAAGCCCTGGGCTCGCCCGTCACAGACATCGCTTTCGAGTGAGGAAAGTGGAAACTGACGTTAACGTTTGCTTTTACCAACTCAATCTGTTATAATTATATTAATTTTTATTTTACATAAATTTTCTATGGCTATTCTTGTGTTGTGTTCTTCAGACGTTTTGCAGGTCAGTGTAGTTACCTAACAAGAAATGGCTGCTCAGAAGCAAGTGCCTAAAGGGGTCAATGGCTGCCCTCACGCCCCTAAGAAATGGGATCGCCCTGATCTGCCCAGTAAATGTACTTACCAGTTGGGCGAAACCAAAGTAGCGGACTCCCCTCATCGACATTTGTCCAGGTTTGAGGGCTGTGTATATCAGATTAACATGTCACTTCATCAGCTGTTGTAAATCATAAACAGCTGATAAAAAATCTCGAGCAACTTACGGCCTGTTGCTCGACCGGTGTGTAACTAAGTGGCTTGCAAGTTGAAACTAGTAAAGTAAAAAAAGTTAAGTAAACACGCACTATAGTGAAATAATCAACTATGGTGATATCTGTCACTTTTAATACCACATGTTTCCGTATAATCAGTCCAGTGAATGTCCGAGATTTTACTCTCAGATCAGCGCGGCTGGAATTCGAACCCACTAGTATTCAATTCACATCAAGGTGTGTCATTTAAAAGTTCATGACGTTACCCCTGCGCGTTTAGTACGTTCTATTTTAACTAGAGAGTGGCTTTATATACATTGTACAAGCAGGAACTTATTCATTTAAAACCGTTAGCTATGTTATTCGCTATAGTGGTTTTGTATTAGATTGCGTAATTTGAAGACTCTCTGCGTGCATTTTGAATTGTTTACTGTTTGTTATGTAATGTTTAGACTTGAGGATTCATTTTTACTTTACATTTATTTTTTGTCTATTATTGTTACGAGGTGCACGTGTGAAAGGATTATTTATGCAGTTGTTTTCGACTGTCTGCGTAATGCACAAGAACTTGTTTTCTATTGGCTGTCTAACGCTTAGGTAAACTGATGAATGTGTGTTCACTTTAATGATCTCGTGAATTGTGTTATCTCCAGTTTTCTATTTGTTGTATTATGTTATGCTTTGTTCAGGAGTGACTATGTGAGACCTAAGATCTTGCCCAGCGTACTTCACCAGATAAACAATACTCCACTGGTTAGAATCAACAAGATTGGAAAGTCGGAGGGGCTCGACTGTGAAATCTGTATGAATGGCTCTCATTCTGTTCCCTTAAACATTTCGTTATGGTTAAATATTTAGTTTATTATTCAGTTTATTTTTTATTTATTTAATTCATTATTGTTAAATGTTAAATATTTTAATAAATTTATTTAAATTTATTAAAATATTTCTTTAAATATATTGTTAAATATAAATGTCCCAGATGTCAAGGAAACTGTTGACTTAATCGCGGCTGTTTTCAGTATTAACTTTTCTACTAATTGCTGGTAAATTTGTGTTGTGAGAATACTATCTACCTCACTTTACTGAAACTTTACATCTACATTTCGCTCCAGTTTTATGAATATTCTCTGCTCATCTGGATATGGTAATATTAAATCTAGCTTATCATCTGATTTTTGTATGATATGCAATATATTGTATATGTTGGATGCATCAATGTGTGTGTATGATATGTAGAAATAGATAGTTTATAATTATAAATCTATATTGTTAAGTCGTTTAGCCCGTAAGTAGTTTTGCTTATATCACAATCTTGCAACCATTAAAACTGTGGTGCCTTTATATCATATCTAGTATCTTTTGGTTGCCGGATAATTCATCATATAATGAGACTGGGATATGATCTCTTAAGTAAATAATTGCTTTCCCAGTTAGAACTTGTTTTGCTAATTTGTTGGTTATTATCTTACTATATCATGGATGATCCTGCTCGCTCTGCACTGATATTTATTTAATTGACACATATAATTAATTTTTGTAAAGCTACTTTTCTAACACACTGTGTAATTAATTAATTTCTATAATTTTTATGCTGCAATTTGTTCTAAATGACAAATTGATTTGCTAATTTTTAATTCTGAAATTTTTTCTAGTGGCCAAGTGTGAGTTTTTCAATGCTGGGGGCAGCATTAAGGACAGGATTGGGCGCAGAATGGTGGAAGATGCTGAGGCTGCGGGGATACTTAAGCCTGGTGACGTCATCATTGAACCAACTTCTGGAAATACCGGTGAGTTTTTCGTTTTTTCTGTGGTTTTCCAATTCATATTTAAACTGTGCAATTTGGTTAAGGATATACATTATACTTGTATATTCAGTTATATTAATCTGTGCACTTAGGTTAAGTATACATGTATACAATTTGCTTGTATGTTCCGTTATATTAAAATGTGCACTTAGGTTAGGTATATACAATATGCTTGGTCTACTATCATTTTGTTGTTATAACTGTAGGTATTGGTCTACTATTATGTTGTTGTTGCTGTAGGTATTGGTCTACTATTATGTTGTTGTTGCTGTAGGTATTGGGCTACTATAACTTTGTTGTTGTTGTTGTTGTAGGTATTGGTCTACTATTATGTTGTTGTTGTTGTAGGTATTGGTCTACTATTATGTTGTTGTTGCTGTAGGTATTGGGCTACTATAACTTTGTTGTTGTTGTTGTTGTTGTTGTTGTAGGTATTGGTCTACTATTATGTTGTTGTTGCTGTAGGTATTGGGCTACTATAACTTTGTTGTTGTTGTTGTTGCTGTAGGTATTGGGCTACTATAACTTTGTTGTTGTTGTTGTTGCTGTAGGTATTGGGCTACTATAACTTTGTTGTTGTTGTTGTTGTTGTAGGTATTGGGCTAGCTCTGACTGTGTTGTTGTTGTAGGCATTGGTCTAGCTCTGACTGCAGCTGTGAAGGGGTACCTCTGTATCATTGTCTACTATTGTGTTGTTGTTGTTACTCTAGGTATTGGACTAGCCCTGCATCAGGCTAGCCCTGACTGCTGCTGTGAAGGGGTACCGCTGTATTATCATCTAGTATTGTGTTGTTGTTGCTCTAGGTATTGGACTAGCACTGACTGTGTTGTTGTTGTTGTAGGCATCGGGCTAGCTCTGACTGCCGCTGTGAAGGGGTACCGCTGTATCATTGTCTACTATTGTGTTGTTGTTGTTGTAGGCATCGGGCTAGCCCTGACTGCCGCTGTGAAGGGGTACCGCTGTATCATTGTCTACTATTGTGTTGTTGTTGTTGTAGGTATTGGACTAGCCCTGACTGCCGCTGTGAAGGGGTACCGCTGTATCATCGTCATGCCTGAGAAGATGAGTAACGAGAAGGTGGACGTGCTGAGAGCTCTGGGCGCTGAGATAGTGAGGACACCAACGAGTGCAGCCTTTGACTCTCCAGAGTCTCACATCGGTGTCGCCAAGAAACTTCTCGATCAGATTCCAAACTCCCACATCCTGGATCAGGTAGGCGATCAGTTGATCAATCCGTGTCTCTCTCTCTCTCTCTTAGTGCACTGCCTACTGGCAGGTCCATTGTATATAACGCCTCCACTCTTATCTGTCTTCCGCCTTCCTCTTATTTCCACGTACGCGTGGGTCTTTAAATCATCTCTCTCTCTTAGTGCACTGCCTACTGGCAGGTCTATGGTATATAACGCCTCCACTCTTCTCTGTCTTCCCCTTCCTCTTCATTTCCAGATATGAATGGGTCTTTAAATCATCTAACATTCCTAATCTCGGCCTGCCTCTGCCTCTTTTCCCTTCCATCCTACCTTCTATGACCTCTTTTAATAGACCTTCCTCTTGTTTGTGTCCTATCCATCTCTTCTTCCTATTTCAGTGTATCTGTCTAGTATTAAAGAAATCAATCATTTAATCGATCGATCATTCATACAATCATAAGATAACTCAATCAGTCAATTAATTAGTTGATCGATCATTCAGTCAGTACATCAATCATTAAATCAGTCCATCAACCAGTCAATCAATCAGTAAATTGAATTAATTCGTAATTATGATTAGATGCTGCAGCTTCACAATATGGAACAAATGAGGAGCCAAGTTGCCCAATAAATTAATATTTAAATAAACGCGCAATAGCCAGTTTTGCTGTAGAAAATATGTTCTCTCTTTACAATTGCTGCATCCTCTATGGTTCTATACAAATATTAAAAAATTAAATGTTAGCTTTAAAGCAAAACACTAAGATCTAAACCAACGTCAGAATAGGAATTCAGTTGAGAGCGCCTGGGTACAGAAATTGTTATAAAATGCTCTATTGAAAAGTTTAAAATCTCCCAGAAATTGCTATAAAATGCTTTATTGAAAAGTTTAGAATTTCCCAGAAATTGTTATAAAATGCTCTATTGAAAAGTTTAGAATTTTCCAGAAATTGTTATAAAATGCTCTAATGTAAAGTTTAGAATTTCCCAGAAATTGTTATAAAATGTTCTAATGAAAAGTTTAGAATTTCCCAGAAATTGCTATAAAATGCTCTATTGAAAAGTTTAAAATTTCCCAGAAATTGCTATAAAATGCTCTATTGAAAAGTTTAGAATTTCCCAGAAATTGTTATAAAATGCTCTAATGAAAAGTTTAGAATTTCTGACCCTAGTTAAACTGAGATTCAGGGGAAGTTGATGATAATGATGATGATGTTGATGATGATGACGATGAAGATGATGATGATGATGATGATGATGATGATGAAGATGATGATGATGATGAAGATGATGATGTATGTAATTGAACGTCTGTACATATCTGTGAGTGCAGTATCGTAATGCCAGCAATCCTATTGCTCATGAAGATGATGTTGATGATGATGATGATGATGATGCTTTGTATATAATTGAACGTCTATGCATGTCTGTGAGTGCAGTATCGTAACGCCAGCAATCCTATTGCTTACTACGACGATGATGATGATAATGATGATTATGATGATGATGATGTATGTAATTAATGTCTGTACATGTCTGTGTGTATAGTATCGTAACGCCAGCAATCCTATTGCTCATGAAGATGTTGATGATGATGCTGATGATGCTTTGTATGTAATTGAACGTCTATACATGTCTGTGTGTATAGTATCGTAACGCCAGCAATCCTATTGCTCACTACGACGGAACGGCTGAAGAAATTCTCGATTCATGCGATGGTTTGTTACTTTATTCATTTCATGGTTTTTGATGAACACGTGAACGCTTAATAAAGTATAATACTTATATGAATAAATGGTATCATATGATTTGAACGCTTTTATTTAACTTCACTGTGATCTTAATGTAAGATACATTTAAGTGATATATTGGATGGAGATATAAATTATTTTACAAGAATGCATTATACTGCATTGTATAGATGATAATGATGATGAAGTACTGTATGGTATAACAGAGTACTGCTATAGTTGGTTGACTCAAATGCTCTATTTCACTAATGATGGACAATGTTCAATCATTTGCAGGGACAGTCTGCAGGAGTCGTCCCTGATATTGCCTTATGGCTAGGAACCGGACGTTAAATTCTTTTTGATTGATTGACTGATTGATTGGTTCAGGGAAACTGGATATGGTTGTGTGCGGAGCTGGCACAGGAGGCACCATCACTGGCATAGCTCGCAAGATCAAAGAGAAATGTCCTACCTGCAAGGTAACCCACGAATCTTCTTCCAAGTTCTTTTTGTATTTTTAGAACCAGTAGAAATTGAAGTACGGTAAGGATTAGGTTTAGCATCCTGTCAATCTCTTAAGTCAGGGCGCAAGCGTGATTGCTATATCATTGTTGGAGCACTGATTAATGTGGATGATGTACCTAGTGCTAATACTCGAACGTTGTTTATATATATCCAGTGTTGATAAAGCATGGTTGATATTCTGCAGGTAATTAAACACGGATGTAATTCTGCAGGTTACTAGACATAGTTGATATTCTGCAGGTTGTTAAACATGATTGTTATTCTGCAGATTGTTAGATATGGATGTTATTCTGCAGGATATTAGACATGGTTGTTATTCTGCAGGTTTTTACACGTGGTTGTTATTCTACAGGTTATTACACACGGTTGTTATTGTGTAGATCATTGGTGTTGATCCTCTCGGGTCGATCCTCGCTGAGCCCAATGAGCTCAACAACAGCGACGTCACTTTCTACGAGGTGGAGGGCATCGGCTACGACTTCATCCCCACTGTGCTCGAGAGAAAGGTATGATCCTCTATCATTCTTACTGGATGATAGTATAAAGTAGTATTTTAGGTAAATCATGGTGAATCTAGGCTCTAAAAATAGCTACAAAATTCACTAGTCTCGACCAAGGGAAGATAATGACGATGATGATGTTTAATCCGGTCGGATTATAATGATTACTCATGGTTCTTAACTTAATGTCTATTGTTGTTCAGTGCTATATTCATATGATTTCAGTATTTATTCATCACAACACTCCTAATTTTAACGGTAATATTTGTTCAGTAACGTTTAATCATATTTAATCTTGTTTGATCTAGTTTAAGTTGTTTTCTGCTATTGATTATTAGTGGCTAATGATTAATTTTCATTCCGGAAAAATTCTTTTTAAGCATTTTAAAAATTAATTCTAGATGGTAATCCAATTTGATCAGTATAGCACATTATATAAAGTGAGAAGAAGTTTATTTCATAGTTAACTTGTGTACTTGAAATGTAGTGATTTCTCCATACATGTATCGCACTGCCATACCTGTTGTAATGTGGTGTAAATGTTTGACTTGTAGTACGTAGACAAGTGGTACAAGTCCGCGGACAAACCGTCGCTGAGGATGGCGAGGAGACTGATCAGAGAGGAGGGTCTGCTGTGTGGTACGTGGTGTGCCTCTCTTGTTGTTGTTGATCGGCCTGCTCTGTTGCTGATAATACGTCCCTGAGATTGTCCTGGGGGGGGGGGGGCAGACGTTAAATCTTCTCTATATAATTTTCAATGCATACCTTAAATTGTAGTTTATTGTGAAAAATTTCTGACCTAATATTTTCTATAATTTTTCTACCATTTCTGCTGTTCTATTTTTCTTTGTGTTGTCGCTGATATCATGTACTGGGCTATTGGGTATTTTCCAAGTATTTATTGCTTTCTTAAAGAAGCAACTGACATTATGTATCTTGATAAAGTCCCTTATGTTGTCATGGAAACATGACGAAGTGTCGTTAACTATCGCTAGATTGATGTCTTTAATGTACATCAATCTATCTACTGTTTGATCTACTTCTCAGCACATTTCTTTGCAGACCGGTCTGGGTGAATTGATCTGTAGTGATGTGTGCTGTGGGGACATCCCTGACATCATCCCTGGATGAGGAAACTAACGTTAAACCTTTATTATTTATTATTATTATTATTATTTTGCAGGTGGAAGCAGCGGCACTGCGATGTACTGCGCACTTCAGGCAGCCAAAGACTTTGGATTGAAGGCGGGACAGAGGGTCGTCGTTATCCTTCCTGACTCTGTCAGGAATTATATGTGAGTACTAAGTTACCCTGCCTGACTCTGTCAGGAATTATATGTGAGTAGTAAGTTACCCTGCCTGACTCTGTCAGGAACTATATGTGAGTAGTAAGTTACCCTGCCTGACTCTGTCAGGAATTATATGTGAGTAGTAAGTTACCCTGCCTGACTGTTAGGAATTATAACTGAGTGTTATTACTTTGTATCCAATTGTTGTATTATATTAATATTAATATATTATGTGAGTAGTAAGTTACCCTGCCTGACTGTTAGGAATTATAACTAAGTGTTATTACTTTGTATCCAATTGTTGTATTATATTAATTAAATTAAGAAAATGGAGTTTAGTAAATAACTTCATGATTTTTAATTCTTGTACAGAAAATATTTGCCGTTAGTTGTTGCAACAGGATTCTGGCTTCCAGTGGAAATGCGTAGCTATACTTTGTAGAAAGCTACAAGTACCTGACTTCTATTATCGTCTTTGAACAATATTCACATTATTAGTATATGTGCTACCAGTATTTCTATCATCATTATATCTGTTATCAGTATAACTGTCATTAGAATTTCTGTTATCAGTATTTCACTTGTTAGTATTTCTGGTGTCAGTATTTGTGTTAGCACTGATATATAAGTATTTCTATTGCCAGTTTTACTAGTATTCTCATTTGTGGTAGGCTATGATATACAAACATCATTAATTGATGACGATGATGTTTCCTCATATTCTCATTGGTGGTCGGCTATGATATACAAACATCTTTAATTTATGACGATGATGTCGTCATTAATTGATGACGATGATGTTTCAGGACCAAGTTTTTGAGTGATGATTGGATGGTAGCTCGATCGTTCCTCTCGGCAGATGATAATGAGAAGAGCTGTGAACCTAGACCTTGGTATGTGTCGAGAATTAATTCTTGAGCTTCAAACTTATTGCTTATAGTAGAATTACTGGTCTACTGAGGGCTTCCAAATTGAATTGCGTTTTAATTCACTGGAATAAAATCGGAATGTGCACTCAGTTTGTACTACTCTACAGGAAACATGAAAGCTATCTAAAAACCTATAGCTTTCATTAAGCTATCTCAAAAAGCTGTAGCTTTCATTAAACACTGGGCTTCATGAGCGGTGATAAGATTGTCAATAGTTTGGGCTGTGTTATGTGCCTGTGATTTCTGCCATTCTAGTTCATAGCTAATGTTGATTTCTGCTTGGCTATTCGGATTCTGATAATCCTCTTCTTTTATGCTAAGTTTGTCTACGATTTCTAATCTAGCAAAATACAAACAAAGTTCTGGTCTGCCTATGCCTCTAACTGAACTCTTTTAGCGGTTCAGTAGTGTAAAAGCTTATGTTGAACTGAACTCATTCAGCGAACTGAACTCATTCAGCCGTTCAGTAGTGTAAAAGCTCATGTTGAACTAAACTCTTTCAGCCGTTCAGTCGTATAAAAGCTCATGTTGAACTGAACTCATTCAGCCGTTCAGTCGTATAAAAGCTTATGTTGAACTGAACTCATTCAGCCGTTCAGTAGTGTAAAAGCTTATGTTTAACTGAACTCAATCAGCCGTTCAGTAGTGTAAAAGCTTATGTTGTACTGAACTCATTCAGCGGTTCGGTAGTGTAAAAGATTATGTTTAACTGAACTCAATCAGCCGTTCAGTAGTGTAAAAGCCTATGTTGAACTGCAGGTGGTGGAACCTGAAGCTGGACTTATTAAAGCTAACTCCGCCCCTGACCGTCAAGGCTAACGACACGATACAGGAGGCCCTGAATGTGCTGACCAAGCACGGCTTCGATCAGGTGCCGATACTGAATCAGGACGGGTGGGTTATTATTATTATTAACAACGAAAACTTACATAGCAGTGTCATGGCCGAACTCTGTCTTCGAGACTACTTTACAGGAAGAGTTCAATTGTAATCATGAGCTAAATAACAATTACATTTAAATTAATATCTAAACTAGTAAAATTTCTACATATGAGAGGAACTTTACGCTATCCAGCAACAGCTAGTTAGATGGTTAATTACCATCTAACTAGCTAGAAGGATGTTAGTGCACTAAATAGGATAATAGGTAATTAGTGGATTAATTACGTGATTACTATCTTTTTATTTTTTTTCATCTTGCCTTACTGTTTTTTTTGGTCACCGGACCGGCACCGTTTAGGATCTTTTTCTTTCTCCTCAGAACATATTTATTTTCAGATCGTTTGGAGTGAATCGATTTGTAGTGACATGTGATAGGGGGACGTCCCTGACATAATCCTTGTATGAGGAAACGTACGATAAACCTTTGTTATTATTATTATTATCTAACTAGCTAAAAGGATATTATTGTACTAAGTAGGATAATAGTTGGACTTATTTGCATTTTAGCTTGGCAATTCCTGCTAGCCTTATTTACACGTGATTAATTGTTTGTTAAAATCATTTGGCGAGTTATTTTTATTGATTTCATATTTAGTTTTTGATATGGTAAAGCCTAGATAAGGCCTTGTTAAGGTCTACTCTTAGAAAAGGCCTAGTTAAGGCCTGGTCATAGAATAGGCCTGGGTTAATAACGCCAGTGTTTATTCTTTAAAAGATATCTGTGAGAGGCGATTATAGAATTTCAACCAAGCTCATATTGATTCGCTTTTGAAATTTGAGCTATAGTTATGTGTTCAGTTATAGTTATATGTTCAGTTTTACTGGCGTTAATTTACTGTGTATTATTTGTACGTAGTTTAGCATTCAATCTGGTTAGAAGATTTATGTGCCATTGATCTGTAACTGTTTATTAGTTAGATGTCGCCTACTATTAGCGACCTCTACGTGTATACTAATAACTGGCCTAACCTATACTAACTGACTAACTGCAGGTGTATGCTATCTTATTGTACAGTGAGATACAAGGCATGGGAACTATTAGTCAGATGATGAGTGCTCTAAAGAAGGGAAAGTTTACACCCAACATGCCTGTAGTAGACATAGCGTACAAGCAGTTTACAAAGGTTATTAAGTTGTCTTTAATTTTAATCTGTCACAACATACTCGAATATGTCTGACCGTTGTTTGTAACTTTTGGATATGAACATTTAGGATGAATTGTTTTAATTTAACTTTCAGTCTCTCTCTCTCTCTCTCTCTCTCTCTCTCTCTCTCTCTCTTTCTCTCTCTCTCTCTCTCTCTCTTAGTGCACTTGCCAACTGGCCGGTCCATCGTATATAACGCCTCCACTCAATAAGTGAATACTCGAATGTATCAATTGCGCAGTGGTAACAGCATGAAGTTTTAAATGTCAGATCCTGAGGTGAGTTGAGCTGTTGTTGTAGGTTTCAACATTCCTGTGATGCCACTCTTGGACAACTCTCGACGTTGTTGTTGTTGTTTTAGGTTTGCAGTGTTGCCACTCTTGGACAACTCTTTACTTTGTTGTTGTTGTAGGTTTCCAGTGATGCCACTCTTGGACAACTCTCTACGTTGTTGGATATCGATCATTACGTCGTTGTCGTCAACGAACTAGCAAAAGGTATCAACATCTAAGCTGATATTTCTCTCTCTCTCTCTCTCTCTTAGTGCACTGCCTACTTTCAGGTCCATGGTATATATCGCCTGCGCTCGTTTCTGTATTCCGCTTTCCTCTTCATGTCCACATACGAGTGGATATTTTAATCATCTAGCATTCCAAATCTCGGTCTGCCTCTGCCTCTATTTCATTCTGCCTTCTGTGACCTCTTTTATTAGACTTTCCTCCTTAGAATGCGTCCTATTCAACTCTTCCTCCTTTTTCTTAATGCATTTTTCTTATAATGTATTCATTTCTAAGGCACCTCTGATTTCTTCAAGGTCAATCTATACCAACTCTCTCCAGAACTTTTGTAGCCCTATGACTCAAGCAAGCTGATATCTTTCTTAAATCATTGGGGCAACAACATCTAAGAGGAGATCTTTTTCGTCTTAGATGTTGATCTTGTAATTGTTGCGGGTATAGAATATATGTGAAAAGTATATTATTAATAGAGTCGCTTAAAGCGTCTTAAAAGAAAATAAGTAATTGAAAATGGGCAAGTATAAAAATTGTCAGAAAAGATCAACAACGCAAACTGTGATAGATTGCATGATTAGATAATTGCTATTCTGGTGGAAATGTCTATGCAATGTTCCCTGTATTGTGTCAAGGGTTGCTTGAAGAATAGACCAACCGTGTAAATATGCGCGTGTCGTAGAAGGCGACATAGAAACTAGATCCAAACCAGAGTCAGAAAGGGCATTCGGTAGGTGAGCGCCTAGGCTTCAGAAATTGGTATAAAAGCTTAACGAATGAATAAACTTTTGATGACTGGAGAAGGTCTATTCATATCCCGACCCTAGTTAAACTGGGATTTAAGGGAAGATGATGATGATGACGAATGTTTATAGGTGGGATGAATGAATCAGAGATGCCATACGTATAGAAATGAATTACATTATTAGGTTATTGTTATTTTATTGATAATGCTCAGGTGGAGTGAAGAAATCAGAGGTGGCAGGTATAGTGACTCGTATAGATCTGCTCAACTACATAGCATCATCTGATGGTCAGAAGATGATGATCAACAATCAATAGATGATTCTTTACATTCACCCACGTAGGAGAAGAGTTTAACGCGCTTTTCTATGTCCGCAGATGATACTGGCGACGCGTCTGATTGTTAGAATACATTACGATAATCTCTCATAGTTTATTGTATTTCTGTGCCTATATTTCTCAGTTATTTGTGATGCCAGATGTAAACCAAATTAGTATATGGAATCAATGATAATTATATAACATCGCATAATAGCTCGGATTTTCTGCCATATCTTGCACTAGATGGTTTTTCACCACGTACTAAATATATGTAGCTAATCCCAGATATTATGTTCCATCATATGAGAATGTTATTATTAGGCTGTCGTTGTATAATATATATGCTGCGTGTTTAATTGCATGTTTGTCTGTAATATATTTATATTTAATCTCGGTTACATTATCGTGCCTTGTGGTAAACCTGTGTTTGAGATGATAGTTTTGAGTGTTTTAGCATTGTTCTATATTTTCTCCAATGGTTTGTAATAATTATTATTTTTATTAACTTTTTGCATCAGTTATTCGAAAGTTAATTTTAATTATTACAGGAGCTAATTAAAGTTTTGGATTTATGGAGAGATCGACTAAAGTTTCAGATTCCGGTACAGTTTATTATTTGTCTGTCAATGCATCTTCAAATGAACGGCCACAATAAATTGGAAGAGGGAAGATTATAAATTGAACAGTCCTAACGTTTACGTGTATCACGTAGGATATAAATGGAGAATCAATATAATTATTCTAATTTGTTGCTATTTGTGTACGTTGTTGGTAGGTTGCTATTGCTGGTCGGTTGTTGAGATGATATCATTTAAGATATCTTCCTTTTGCGGTGAAAAAAGAGTTAGCCTATAAAGTAACTTTGCGTGTCCTCTCAGTTTTCTAATAAAAACATAGCCTTAAATGTATAGCGATTTATATCCATTTAGCGAATAAAATAATTTATACTTTAGTATCTTTTGATACAGTAATAGGTAAAAATAGTCATTAACCTTAGTGTTTAATTAATCAAGTGTTTATTAATGTTAATCAACACTTGATTAACATTAATCAAGTGCTTTTATGTTGGAATAACTATTTACTGTGCCAAGTTTGTTAATTGTTATATTTTGTAACAGGGTTTTGTTTTGATATTTTATTACCCCATTCTTTGCTGCTGCTCTTGCAATGAGGGATATATTACGTTCCTGACATCATCCTTGGATGAGGAAACGGACGTTAAACCTTTATTAGTATTATTATACTGTGAACATGAGAGCACTAAGAAGGAGAGGATGTAGAGTAAGTCATCACTGCGGTTTATTAACTACCTGTTTCCTCAAAAACATTGAATAAAATTACACAATTGTGAACGACTGGCTTTTGCAGTTCCGACTTTCCTCTAGCGGTGCTTATTAGCTACTAAACCGTTAGTAAAACTATAACTTTAGCTCTGAATTAGAAACTATACTGTTGATAGCTGAGACAAAGCAATTGAACGCAATATAACTATGATGATAATGTACTTTATGGCATAAATGCTCTGTGATGTGATAATAATAACTAAAATACTAAAAATAATAAAGGTTTTACGTCCGTTTTCTCGTACAAGGATAATGTCAGGGACGACCTCATCAAATGTATTTACAAATCCGTTCACCCCAAACGATCTGAAAAAACAATTGCTGAAGAGAACGAAAAAGATCCTAAACGGTGCCGGTCCGGTGATCAACAAATAGTCAGCTAAGATGAAAAAAGTCTAGCAGACTAATGTGTGGATACTCTTGTCTCTTTTTAAAACAATTAATGAGTTATGTTAAGAATATTTGCCTTTTTAAATAAGTTTCCGGTGATTTTGATCTCTCCATACTTTACATATATTTGGCTTTATTGTCGATATGTTGTGGAACTTACATTGACGAACTCGTAACACAGTGTATACATGTATTATATAGTTTACTTTAAAGTTTACCTAAATATAATATTTACTGTCTAAAATATATGGTTTGCCGTAGAGTCAAATATATCTAGTATTTGATCTGTCATGGCCATGATTTTAAGCATTTATAAAACTTGAACGTTTTAATTTTATTTTTGTTTTGGTAATTTTATTCTTGTCTCGATAGGTGACTGTCAGTAAATGTGACTATTTTTCCTCTGTGACCGTGTAGTGGATATTCGCTTAATATATTTTAATAAAGTCAGGACTCGTCAATTTTCAGACAGTTATCATAATCTTGCGACCAGCTGTAAAATTATTTTTTTCTGTAATATGTGTCAGTGTGAAGTTTATTAGAACCAAAGTAAAAAAGTAAAAAATATAAGACAAATCACAGCACACAGACATATCATGCAAACATCATATCCATGAACAAATAAATAGAGGCATTAGAGTGTGAAGCGCTGATAGTCGAGTGGATATCTACGTGAAACACTTCAATCTCAGGTCTTCTCTTGAAGTTTCAGGTGCTAATCTTGCTCAAGTATCGATCTAAGCTAATTTTAATCACACATCTTTGAATTCCAGCCTTATTACAAAATGTGTCAATTATTCTTTGTAGTAGTAGGTTCTTGTAAGTGAGCATAACGATCTGTCGTAATTGAATTTTATACACTCCGTCCTCGGTTTGCATTAATCAGATTTTAAAGTGTCTCAGGTGTAAGCCGCAACACTATTTATTCAGGGGTAGATGATGACGATGATAATGATGATGATCACGATGATGATGATGACGATGATTTTGATGAACGGGTTAACTAACCCTCTAATATAGATAGGTGGATGGTATCAATTAATGTGAAGGGTGATTATTTCAAAAGATCGTAAAGTAAAACATTGGTTTGTAGAATCATATTTCGGCCATTTGCAAAGGATATAATGAGACAATTCACACTTGTCTATTAGAAGAAACATCTGTGGGGACTTTTCTATGTGTAACTCTGTATAAATAAATTGTAGGATTAATTTAGTTGTATTGAAGAAGTCATGCTGAGGAAATGCTTGAGTTTTAGAAGCTAAATAAATATTGAATAAATAAATAAAATATACATTTTGAATTTCAAAATGAGTACTATATGTTCAGTTTCCTTATATTAAAATATTGTCCTGCTAACTTTGTGCAGCTGTCTGTGTTCAGAAATAACGTGTAAAGAAATAATTATATTTTAACATTTATAAGCTTAGTGGTAAGTTCACAAGATTAAATGGTAATTTATCCATCTAACTGAGGAAGACGACGGGAAACCACCTCAGAAGTCATACTTTTCCCAAGCTATAGGCTGCATAAGTTATGGATAAGGCATAGACTTTGTGAAGGGATTAACTTGTTGATCTAAGGAGTGTTCTTATGGAGAGAGAAAGCAGGCTTTGAGTATGAATATATACCTTGAACCTGCCACTTGGCGGTGCACTGAAGAGAAAGAAGAGAAACATAGTGATGGCGGAACGCTTGATGTGCGTTGATATTAAAACAGCTTTTTGTCGACGTATAACTTTCCACGTCTTCATTTCTTTAATTAAGTTATTATCTACTCATCATCATATTCTTTCCTTGAATCCCAGTTTAGCTAGGGTCGGGATACGAATAGACCTTCTCCACTCATCTCTGCCGCATATATCATCAGTAAATCCCCTATATATGCCTACTTTTACATTCTTTTTTGGAAAATTTTACAGCGATTTTTGGAGCCTAGGCGCTCACCAACCGAGTACCCATTCTGACTTTGGTTTAGATCTTAGTGCTTTGTCGCCTTTACGACGCGTGTAATCTACGGTTGGTCTATTTTTCTGTAACCTGGACACAATTTGGGGAACTTAAGTAAGGTTTAAGTGTTTAAGATAATTAAAATTTATGCATTAGATAAGAACTTAAATTATTTAGAAATGATCTGTTCTTAAAGCTAAATTACCAAACGAGACTTAACCGGAAGTCGTAAAATATAGCAATGCAATAAGTAACAATATGCGATGAATTTATACGAGAGAATAACCTTATCCCTGTCACGAAGAAAGACCCGGGGATTAATCAAGTGTGCAGAAATAGTTTTCTTCATTTTACACTCACTCAACTTTACGCTTCGTATTCTTGAATGTTGGCTGTATATGCCTAACAAAATCTCTCTCCAGTAATCTGTTCAAACTATGGAAAACCAGTCAAGCGGAACCCACTTTGTTTAATCGGACTGGAAAATTTCGATGAAATGATGACGTTTGAGAATAGAAGTAAGTTTTCTGCAAAAGTTTCAATAGAGCTAATAACATTTACCGGTCCATCATAATTCTGATTCCTATGTCTGGTTCTATGTCTGATCTCATCCTGCGAGCTGTTTACGATGTTATCAAGCACTCAAAATTGAGCACACCATCGATCGGACAGTCTGTGTCGTACATCAGATATTTTGTCTTCCTCACATCTCTCTTTCTAAAGCTGGTAAAGCTAAGGTTAACGTCAGTTTCCTCACTCGAAGGCGATGTCAGTATCAGTGTCCTTCTAGACTAAATGTTTTGCCGAGAGTATATCCAAGGTATACTTAATCGCAGTCTGCGTGGTTAATAATAATAAAGGGTTAACGTCCGTTTCCTCATACAATGATGATGTCAGGGACGCGTTCCCCATCACATGTCACTACAAATCGATTCACCCCAAGCGATCTGAAATAACATGTGCAGAAGAGAAGAAACAGATCCTAAATAGTGCCGGTCCGATGCGCAAAAAAGGAGCCAGGCAAGATGAAAAAGTCTGTAGAGGGAAGAGATGTGTTTTAGCAATATGTTAAAAAAGGTTCGACTGATATTCGAACTGCGGATCTCGTGGTTATCAGGCAAGCGAGCCACCTACTGGGCAATCCGTCTGATAAAAAGAGCTAAAATATTTCTGATTAAGTTACTGTATGACGTTTGATAGCAATGCACTGACGCCATTCATTAGACATCTAGTTACTAGAGAGGCTGATTTGTTGTAAAACGTCTTGATTTAATTACTGCTTACGTCGCTTGGAGTGTAGCAGCTGAACCTCATAATGAAGCAGCTGAATCTCATAATGAATCAGCTTAACCTCATAATGTAGCAGCTGAACCACATAATGAAGCAGCCGAACCTCATAATGTAGCAGCTGAACCTCATAATGAATCAGCTGAACCTCATAATGTAGCAACTGAACCTCATTATGAAGCAGCTGAACCTCATAATGTAGCAACTGAACCTCATTATGAAGCAGCTGAACCTCATAATGTAGCAACTGAACCTCATTATGAAGCAGCTGAACCTCATAATGTAGCAGCTGAACCTCATTATGAAGCAGCTAAACCTCATAATGTAGCAGCTGAACCTCATTATGAAGCAGCTGAACCTCATAATGTAGCAACTGAACCTCATTATGAAGCAGCTGAACCTCATAATGTAGCAACTGAACCTCATTATGAAGCAGCTGAACCTCATAATGTAGCAGCTGAACCTCATTATGAAGCAGCTAAACCTCATAATGTAGCAGCTGAACCTCATTATGAAGCAGCTGAACCTCATAATGTAGCAACTGAACCTCATTATGAAGCAGCTGAACCTCATAATGTAGCAACTGAACCTCATTATGAAGCAGCTGAACCTCTAGCAAACCTCATTATGAAGCAGCTGAACCTCATAATGTAGCAACTGAACCTCATTATGAAGCAGCTGAACCTCATAATGTAGCAACTGAACCTCATTATGAAGCAGCTGAACCTCAGCTGAACCTCATAATGAATCAGCTGAACCTCATAATGTAGCAACTGAACCTCATTATGAAGCAGCTGAACCTCATAATGTAGCAACTGAACCTCATTATGAAGCAGCTGAACCTCATAATGTAGCAAGCTGAACCTCATTATGAAGCAGCTAAACCTCATAATGTAGCAGCTGAACCTCATTATGAAGCAGCTGAACCTCATAATGTAGCAACTGAACCTCATTATGAAGCAGCTGAACCTCATAATGTAGCAGCTGAACCTCATCAGCTGAACCTCATAATGTAGCAACTGAACCTCATTATGAAGCAGCTGAACCTCATAATGTAGCAACTGAACCTCATTATGAAGCAGCTGAACCTCATAATGTAGCAACTGAACCTCATTATGAAGCAGCTGAACCTCATAATGTAGCAACTGAACCTCATTATGAAGCAGCTGAACCTCATAATGTAGCAACTGAACCTCATTATGAAGCAGCTGAACCTCATAATGTAGCAACTGAACCTCATTATGAAGCAGCTGAACCTCATAATGTAGCAACTGAACCTCATTATGAAGCAGCTGAACCTCATAATGTAGCAACTGAACCTCATTATGAAGCAGCTGAACCTCATAATGTAGCAACTGAACCTCATTATGAAGCAGCTGAACCTCATAATGTAGCAACTGAACCTCATTATGAAGCAGCTGAACCTCATAATGTAGCAACTGAACCTCATTATGAAGCAGCTGAACCTCATAATGTAGCAACTGAACCTCATTATGAAGCAGCTGAACCTCATAATGTAGCAACTGAACCTCATTATGAAGCAGCTGAACCTCATAATGTAGCAACTGAACCTCATTATGAAGCAGCTGAACCTCATAATGTAGCAACTGAACCTCATTATGAAGCAGCTGAACCTCATAATGTGAAGCAACCTCATAATGTACTGAACCTCATTATCATTATGAATGCAGCTGAACCTCATAATGTAGCAACTGAACCTCATTATGAAGCAGCTGAACCTCATAATGTAGCAACTGAACCTCATTATGAAGCAGCTGAACCTCATAATGTAGCAACTGAACCTCATTATGAAGCAGCTGAACCTCATAATGTAGCAACTGAACCTTGCAATGCTTCTTAAATTGTGTTGCGAAGATTATAATTATAATGTTTCATTTAGTTTTATCTTCTCCATCCTTAAAGCAGGGGCGGATCCAGAAATTACTTCGGGGGGCGCCTGAAAAAATTTTCACGACCTTTTTAATCATGCAAGCGTTTTGTTAGTTTTTGAATGTCTGAAATGCTTGAGCATGATCGCTACCCTTTGGGACCCTAACAGACCACTGGTAAACGTCTTTAGGAATTCTTTGTCGTCAATATGTGACAAAATGTTTAAGTTAAAAAAGTGCTCAAAGATTTCGGGAGGGGCATGCCCCTGGATCCGCCACTGTTTTAAAGTTTAATTAATAACTAGGGATATTTGTCCGTTAAGTTTACTGTTCCCTAGAACTTTAAATGATATAATTTGCTATTCTATTCTTAGAATCTCTCTTGCATGCTTGTTTGGCAATTGTTGTGTTGTGTTTAAGTGTCCATTAATGGTAGCATCTATAATTTTAAATTAATATTTAAACTTCTCAATCCGGCCTCTACATTAGCTGAGAGCAACTTGTCGTCACTTAAAATGCTGGTTGGAGAATATTTCTGTTACACAAGAAAGCTCGTGAATTGAAATTTCGGTTTAATTAAATATAGTGGGGAAATAATAGCAGAAAAGATAACTTTAAAGGTTATGAAAACTGTGGAGACTATTCAACAAAAAAATAGTTTGCCGTTTACTTTAGACTAGTGTTTATAACATAATTGAAGAATCCTGTGTGAAGTTCACTGAATAAACAGATATAATAATTTACAAATCCCTTCCTTAGTTCAACAGTTAATTAGCTTATTATTACTATTGAACTCTTTTTCTGTAAAGTTGTCTAGAAGACCGAGTTCGGCCATGATACTGCTATGTAACTTTTCGTTGTTAATAATAGTAATAGTAATAATAATAATAATAATAATAACAGGTTGCTCTATTCCACTTGCTATGCTCTCCTCTAATTTAATTCTTTGTTTCTACTTTCAAATTGTTACTTTTAATTTCTTTGAAGCATTTCTGAAAGTTATAATCGAATGCAAAATATCGCTACTGGCTGGAGCCAGTGGCGTTATCGGTAAAATATCCCACCGCGGATCAGTATAATAATATGGAGGTTCAAATCATGGGCACGCTCGTCACTAATGTCGCTTTCGAGAAATGAAACTGACTTTTTACATCATTTTAACGGCTTTACCGGAACCTTAGGTTCAAGGTCTGTGCTTCCTAGAGAGAGAGAGAGAAAGAGAGATAAAGAGAGAGAGAGAGAGATAAATAGTGAGAGCAGATAGATAGTCAGACACTGAGAGGGAGGGTCGGTGCACTATAGCTGAACCTGGTGACCTCCACTGTGCTTTGTTACTTTGGACTGATTTTCTGGATTTTGGAATTTGCACCTTTTTTGGACCTTCCTTTTGCTCTCCGGTTTGATTTTGTCTCAATAATGCTCGATGTTGTCATTTATAACTATAGCACTCTAATTATTGTTGTTGTCGTTATCCGCTGAAGCCTGTGTAGGCGACGATAGCGTCGCAGAAGGTGACACTTCCGGGCAACAAGTTGCCAACAACAACAACAACATGACAAACTGAAGTCTGTTTTCTGTCAAGAGATACAACAAGAATTCAGTATGCACTGAATTTTAAAATGAGATCAGAAGGAGATATGTAGAATGCTGTTAGACTTCAAGAAAAATTTACTATTTGTCGACCATCTGCTATAAATAAGGAAGTCAGTCTTAGAGTCCTAAGACAATCCTATGTCCCTGGATTTAATGATTACCCTGGATCTAATGCCAATGCTCGAATATCCACGCAGCACTCCAAGCAGCTTATAAATTTATTTCTAGAAATATTTAGTGAAGGCAAATTTCTCCTGTATGATTGGATGTTGTATAGAAATAGTGACAGTGCAGAGACAGGTTGTATCGTTTTCATCGAAATTGTGTCTTTTTGGGGGACATAACTAAAGCTGTACACTTTGGGGGGGGGGGGAGAGCAGATCGGAGAGGGGGAAGAGAAGAAATATTAGACAACGTCTGGATGTGATGGAATTACCCACTAGTGGACCACTAGTGGGAGAGAGTGTAGAGGGCAGAGCTGCTGTGAGTGGAAATATAATAATAATAATAATAATAATAATAAAGGTTTAACGTCCGTTTCCTCGTCCAAGGATGATGTCAGGGAAGTCCCCACAGCACACATCACTAAAAGTAAGTAAACATGTATTACAGTGAAATGATCAACTATGTTGATATCTGTCACTTTTAATACCACATGTTTAAACCGTTAGGCAATTTAGACCATTTTCCGTGTAACCAGTCCAGTGAATGTCCGACATTTTACTTTCAGATCAGAGCTCCTGGGATTCAAACCCAAGAGGGTTCAATTCATCCCAGTATCTGTCATTTAAAAGTTCATGACGTTACCCCTACGCTATTGAGATATTCACTACAGATCAATTCAGCCAGACAAATCTGCAAAAGAAATATTCTAATACAAAACTTCATCAAGAACAGTTGAGACGAAAGCGAGAGGATGTGGGCTAAGTTTAGGGCAGTAATTTTTAATCTGAAGGTCCGTTTGGATATGGCAAAGGAAGAACATTTGAGATGCGCTGATGGGATCTTTGAGATGGGATCGTTTTTTGTGATAGATGGAGCAATTCTTAGAGTGAGAAGAACCGCTATTATCCGAATATTTGTAAAAATATCGTGGGCTCGGCAGTTTGGCATTGCTGTTACCTGAAACAAATAGCTTATATATGCGATGTCTTGATGCTAGTTAGTGCTCGATGTTGTCATGGATGACATCATCATCATCATCATCATCAATTCCTTGCGTTCTATACAGAACATAGGACGGCGACATTCCTTCATTCGTTTCTATCATCAGCAATCTTCACAGCGTCTTACCATGAAATGTTTAATGCTCTCAAATCATTGTTGATCGTATTTAGCCAAGTTCTTCTAGAACTTCCTCGTTTCCTTTTTCACTGTCATGGATTACAGTGAAACTCTAATTGGTGTTGTACTTTATATGCATAATTTATAAGAGACTCTTAGTAAAAAAACAATTCGACCCATTTTAAGTGATTTACATTTACATTTAGACGTTTTAGGCAATTCAATTCTTTGCCGAATTCTAACAAGTTCTAATTTATGAGATTAAAATGCTTAGATGAAAAAATGCTTAAATGATTATATTTATGTCCATTTGATTTCGATGGTTTCGATAAATATAAATTATTCAAATTGTAAATCGCCCACTGAAAACCGTGGGCGAGTTGGTTACGTGGACACTCGTAAATCTTAAAAAACATAACCACTGTTTAAATTATACCTTGATCCCTGGAAGTAAAATATTGCAAATTATTTTGCAAGTTAATCCATTCCATGACAGATCAAATTAGAAAATACAATACTGCTTAAAAATTAAAACATATCATCACCTTTCTGTTCAAAACGAATTTACAACAAGCAAGTTGCTGTATTTTCCAAACGTAGTTTTAAAATTGTTAACGCTTCGGGTGAACTTATATGTCATTGAAACTTGAGCGTGGAAATTTTGAGTTATTGGACAGGTTGGTTTCTTGGAATAAAGACTACGGACTTGAGATTTTTCTGTATAGTATCTTGGACGGGGGGAGGGGAGTGGCCCAACCTCTCCTATTGCTCATTTAAATATCGCGATGAATGTTATCCAAGCGGCCCAATAACCAAACATTTATAAGAAGCGAGGAGAAATGGAATTCATTTTGGGCTTCGTACCCCTCCCTCCAATGAATCTCCTGTAAATAAATTCTGTCCAAACTATCAGAACACGAGTATTGCCGCTGATATATCTCATATCAGAAAGTTTGTATGGATTTATGGTTGACTGGAAAAAGGACACTAGAAAACTTTACAGTGCAGGGTTAACTTTCGAAACTCTTATATGATATGGAACAGCGGTGAAGCTTAGAGCATTAGTTGACCAATGTACAAAAACTTAGAAACTTTAAAATTCATTTTGTCATAGACAATTTTAAATTGATTTTTTGCCACTTGTCATTTACAAATTTAAATTGATTCGTTTCGACTTCGTTTCAAAGCATGAAACCTTATTAGAGAAAAGTTCAGAGTCAAAGAGTTCAGCCTTACAACACAAAGCTGAATCTTAACGTCCTGTAAATGCTGCCAGTGACATTGATGCAGAATGACAGTTTTGTGGATAAGCTGGAGCCAATAGCGGTGTCGGTTAGATATTCGACCGCGGATCTGTTGATGCGGGGTTCAAATCCTGGGCTCTCCCGTCACTGACATCGCTTTCAAGTGAGGAAACTGACGCTAGCTTTACCTTAGCTTTTTATCCCGGCGGCAGTAGATTGCAGTATGAGAAACGTTTATACTTGTAGACTTAATTTTAAATGATTTTACTGAAAGAGCTGCCTATCAGCAACTTCAGGTTTTTGCTCTTCATTGACTCCTAGCTATTTTCATGCATTAAAGGGAGCTGATTGCTGCAGTAGGGCCTATATGCTGCCAGCTGCTTGTTGGTTGCTTACAATCTATATACAAAATTCTTATTATACTCGATAGGTTGGTTGCTTATGGTCTATATAAAACGTTTTCTTAATGGAATCGAATAGCAAATTTTACTTAGCTGCTCTCGAAGCAGTCTTTCTAGTGGCTCCTCTGAACAACTGTTTGTTGCTGCTAGCACACAACAGCTGGTCGGCTGCTGACAACAGCTGCTATGCTGTAGACAACCGTTGCTTTGTTGAAGACAACAGCTGTTTGAGCTCAATTAGATATCGATTGTTGTAGGAACACTGTGCTGCTGATTAGTCAACGTCTGATGCTTTTAGTGAGTCTGAAGGCCTATGAAATATTCATAACCGTTCATGTCAAGCAATACAATCTCTCTAGTCATTCAAGTCTCTCCAGCCATTACGTTTTCTCCTGTCATTAAGTTCTCTCCAGTCATTAAGTTCTTTCTAGTCTTTAAGTTCTCTCCTGTCATTAAGTTTCCTCCAGTCATTAAGTTCTTATCAGTCATTAAGTTCTCTCCTGTCATTAAGTTCTCTCCAGTCATTACGTTCTCTCCAGTCATCCAGTCATTAAGTTTTCTATAGTCATTAAGTTTTCTTCATCATTAAGTTCTCTCCAGTCATTAAGTTCTCTCTCTCCAGTCATTTAGTTATCACCAGTCACCCAGTTCTTTCCATCAGAGCTATAGACTCGAGTGTGGTAACTGAACTAGAAAAGCTGGCGTACTCGGATCTGATTAAAGATGATGATGATGATGCTAAACCTGAAATTCCCGATTGGCTTGGACAACATAGGCGCTGGTCAGTTATTTTCACATGATCTTCTTGATTTGTAAGCTGAATGTGACAGAAAGAGGCGACCATTACAGAGATAGTTATCAAGGTTGAGGGCTGCCACTTAAATATTCAACTTTAATTAACGATAAATATCTCTCAGAAAACGAATCAATGACCAATAGTCGAAAAATAGTCAATTTCACATAGTTTCAGAATCATTAACATAGAAATACATAATGAAAACATCAGTCATTCAGAAAGTATCAGTCATAAGTCAAACAGGACTAGGAAGGTTACAAGGACATATACAGCTTATTCCAGTTTCACTATAGGTCCTCTGAGACCATACGTTCATAACCATAGCATATCATCTATTAATGATTGGACTCCCTGTACTCCGCAACACCCACTTACAGGCTGCGCATTAAAAAATATCCCCCTAGTACAATTACGATAGCTTATCCAATTATTGATATTTCGCCTTGAAATTCTAAGGTTCTCTTCTGGAGGAATTCAGCCACAAGCTGACCAAATTTTGTAAAAATATTTTTAAAGAAACCGTAGCTATCCAAGTTTTGCGAAAAAATTGATTTTTATCATTTAACACGCAACGTAAAACGTCAATGAGAATCAATTCCTTTTTCAAAATGTGCTGGCCCTGAAAAAGGCCGTTAGACGATGACGACTCGGATATTGTGCTACAATGTGTGCTCGAAATGAACGCCCTGGGCTTTAATGCCAGCCAAAAGTCTCTTCTTACAGATAAAATTGCGCTGTCAATGGACTGATATGGTAGGTCTTTCCTGATTTCTTGAAGAACAGCCTTTAATTCCATTGTGTTTCTGGGTTTTGGCTTGAAAGCACGATACTTTTCCAACATTGTTCCTCAGACAAAGAATCAAGTGGATTAAAATCTGTAGAATTAGGAGGCCAATCATCCATTTTAATGAAATCTGGTCTATATTGTACAAGAAAGTATTGCGCAAGACGTAAAGTGTGAGCCGGCGCGCCGTCCTGTTGAAAAATGAAATTATTTGGCTTTAACTTGTTGCAGTCTTCGATCAGTTTCAGCAGAATAGTGTTAGTGTAATACATTGTAGCACAATATCACAGGCGTCATCATCTAACGGCCCTTTTCAGGGCCAGCACATTTTCAAAAATGAATTAATTCTAACCGACGTTTTACATTGCGTGCTAAATGAAAAAAATCAATTTTTTCGCAAAACTAGGTTAACTCCGGTTCCTTTAAAAATATTTTTACAAAATTTAGTCAGCTTGTGGCAAAATTCCTCCACAAGAGAACCTAAAAATTTCAAGGCGAAATATCAATAATTGACTAAGCTATCGTAATTGTGCTAGGGGGGTATTTTTTAATGCGCAGCCTGTATATATCATGTATATATACATATATATATATATATATATATATATATATATATATATATATATATATATATATATATATATATATATATATATAGCTCCTCTCTCTCTCTTCTCTCTTTTTCTTCTCTCTCTCTCTCTCTCTTTCTCTCTCTTTCTCACTCTCTCTTCTCTCCTCTCTCTCTCTCTCTCTCTCTTCTCTCTCTTCTCTCTCTCTCTCTCTCTCTCTCTCTCTCTCTTCCATTTTTTTGCACAGGAATCAAGGACGGAGGAAGGGAGGCATTAGCTTTCCATATCCCAATGATTTTTTTAGTTCCGGAAGACGCCGGTCCGCTGTAGACCTTCAGTCCCACGTCAATTGATAAAAAAATCTCTCTGGAAGCTGAAACAGAAATTAAAAGAATTTCTAAATAAATTATAAATATCGTGACAGTTGCCTTGACAGATGCCTAGTAGCTGTTTATTTTAAGCTTTAGAAAACCTATCAACACTGCGTTTGCAAAATTAATAGCTTATATCTGTCGGTTTCTAACAAAGATTTTTTCGAAGCTATTGCAGTCTGCACGCCAGTGTCTTACATCTAGCTCATGAAACCAGGCGCAGCTTTTGCAGAAGAACGTTTTGTAAATACAGACACGATGCACTATATATCAGGAATAAGTGGGCGGATAACCCCCTAAATATAGATTTTATTTATTTGAAAGTCTTAATTTTAAGAAGATTATGCTATTTTATTAAGCGCATATGATAATAGAAGCAACCTATTTTTTTATTGCAACCCTTTGCAGTGAAAACGATTACAGACCACCTAGACCTAGCTAATCTTTTTAGTGACTGCTGCATAGAGTGTGCGCCTGAAACTCTATCTGTCAGTGTAGCTGTCTATGTATTATCTATCTAAGTATGCACCTGAGTATCTTTTATTGTATCTATGTATCTGCTTGATTGCAAATCAATATATTGCAATCAATCGATCGATCAATCCATTAGTCAGTCAGTCAGTCAGTCAATTCAATCAGCCAATTTATCAGTCAATCTGTCAGTCGATCAATCAGTCAGTCAATCAGTCACTCAATCAGTCAAACAGTCAGTCAGATAAAGGCAGTCTGCTTCAGCAACTCTTTTATGCAGCTAAGTAACCTCGAGTAGCCGGGTGGAGATTCAGCGCATATTGCTTGAATCGTTTTTATCAAACCTCGGGTTCTTTACACCGGGGTAAAAATAAAGTAAGAAATAAATGTTTAAAAATAATAAGAGTAAAATATTTATCTAGAAATTTTTTTAAAACTATATTTAAAAAAAAAAAAATAAAGCTTTCACGGTCGGTTTCTCATTTTTTCAGAATGTCGGAGACAACTATAGGGTGATGCTTACCACTGGCACTGATCAATGATCACCACTAATTTCTGGGTCCATTTAGGCCCAACTCGTGCCTTCATTCACCCGGGCTTTAACCTACCTTCATCTATTCTTCAATCCCTTATGCTATCATCAAAATCGGTTTAATATGGTAAAATACGAGCTTGTGTCTTGCAATGAACTCGCGATGAGGGACAGACCCGAGATTTGACTCTCGTACCTACTGATCCGCAGTCCGAAGCCTATCAGACCATGCCACAGGTTCAGCCAATATTTTACAATCTCTCTGAGACCAACCTTTAGAGAATGACCATCATTCCTGGGTACTCTCGCTTTCGAACCTTTAAACACCCCCATTGAATTTAATTGAATTTAAACACCCCAGCACATTTAAAAGTAAATCTCCTTTTCTGTAATTTCCCTTATCTTTACACTGATGTTTTGAATTTCGGAATTTTTTTCCCAGTGTTTGACCTTCTTTTTGCTCAGTGAATAGGATCTGTTACAATAGTGCTCTATGTTGGCATGGACGACAGTAGCACTCTACTTGTTATGTTAATTGTTTTCATGTTATTATTGTTCTTACTGCTACAATCCATTGTCCTAGGACCTCTAAATCTCAGAGGACAGTTAAGATAAATCAGTACTGGACTCAGGCAGGCGCAGACAGTTCAAACGTTAATTTAATTTCTTTCTTACTGCGCACATCTTATGCTTTGGACATGCCCTGGTACAGATCCTATGGGTCGACACTAGTAGTAAAATTAAATTACAATTCCTAAAAATAAAAGTAAAACAATACTTTATGGCAATCATGGTTTAAAATAAAAAAGATACCATCTTCATTTTAAAATCTCTCTCACAGGGAAGCAACCCTCGGGTGTTCGGCGATAGAATCATTCAGATTAAATAAAATTCCTCACCCCTGGTTACACTCGAGCCTTTCCAAGAAAATTTATAATCTTAATACTGCACTGATCTTCCACACGTTTAGTCTTGGATGATTCTTTCTATATGCCTATCTGTCTACTTGCTTTCCTCAATTTATACCTGCTGCTGACGTTTTAGCAAAGCTTTTATCAATTTTCCACAACCATATATCTCCCTCTGCATCTAATTTTCTCCTTGCTTTGTCTACGTTTTGTTCCTCTCTTTACCGTGTCTAGCCGCTTCGTTCTATACTGTAGGCCAAACCATACAAATATAACCTGCGGTATTTTGTTGTGTGTGCAAGCTCGCACAAAAGCTAGGCCTTCACACGGGCCTGTTGATACCATTGGACTGCTGTAATTGAGTCGTGCTTTGATTTAGCTCTACTCAACTAGAATAATTTAGCTTTGTTATAACTTACTGTATCGAATTTTTAATGGCTGCGGAAATTTCGACTAGGCCTGCAATCGAAATGCGATTTGTTTAGTGTAGAAGTCATACGGTTGATTAGGTTTATGAAATCTAAGATGTAGTTGCACCACGTTGGATGGTCAAGTCGGTAGAAAGCCTGTCTGAGAAGTAGCAGGCAATCGGTTCTAATTACGGTCCGGGTCGCCAGTTACAGTATCGACAGTACCCATCCTTACTATTCTACGCTTTACTAGATCCGTTAGGATTAACTTGTGAGTTCATTCTGAGCTATAAGTAAGAGCAGATATTCTGCCAAATAAAATTACATAATCTTCGTAAAAACGGTGAAATTGTAATTTCTATAAGGTAGTTTTGTCCGTATTCTTTCAGAATGTAGAGTCACTGTTATTTTAACGCTGACGTCATCTTTTCCTGTCAGCCAATCACTGGCGAGCACATGACATTGTATATGGGTAAGTTTATTGAGAATAGTTTAAAGTTGTACCATTTCAAGTTTGGTTGTTGTCGTTTGTCGTTCTTCTTAATATTCTCTTTAACATTCTTTCAGTGTGCTAAATATATCAAGATTTTGGTCAATTTTCTTGCAATTTTATTAAAAAACACGACGTCCCTAACATTGCCTTATGGCGAGGAAATGAACGTTAAATTCTTATTGATTTATTGATGTGCGAACTTTTTGACAAATAACTCAGTACTGTTTTACGTGTATATGTAAACTAGGTATAAGACATAGATTGTTAAAGATTACTTTAAAATGTGAATACTGCATTGAAGACGCGGTAGCCTATAGCTCTTGATGAGGGATTAACTTGGTTATCGATGGAATGCTCTTATGTATCGTTAAAGAAGATTGAGAAGAGGAATGTAAACATTGGCCCTGCCGTGTTCGTATGATGCTCTACTGCTGAATTGTTATCTAATTCGCTTATTGAATTGATTGATTTTATATATGATCTTATGCTATCCCGACCTATAGTTAAACTGGGATTTAAGAGAAGAAGATGATGATGACTTATGATGATTTATGATCTGATGCACGGTTGCATGCCTGCTTGCTTGAGTAGAATAAACTAGAATAAACATTCTTCTATTCAACCATTCATCCATTCGACCAACACGCTAAACCCATTATGATTATACCTCTACAACTCCTCAATGCGTAGACTTTAGCTTGCGGTTGTATGGCTCTGAGGCTATTTTCCACTCAATTCCTATATTTCTGCTTTAATCGTCTTTTGCAATGCAAGTGTTTTCCGGTGGGTCAATCTTGCAAGTTCTACTGACCCACGAATAGGAAACATTTGATATCATCATATTTGTTTACATTTTCATAAGTAGTATGACCACCAAAAGCTGGCAAAGCTAATGTTAACATCAGTTTCCTCACTCGAAAGCGATGTCAGGGACCGGCTAGACCAGGATTTTAACCGCGCACAAACTGATCCGTGGTCGAATATTTCACCGACATCGCCGATGTCTGAAGTTAACAACTAATAATAAAATCGACGACGACAACTTGTTCTTCCTCCGAACAAGATGTAAGGGACGATCCTGATAAAATATAAAGCACCGGCCAATCTGACGACGACGCCTATTGCGTTAACCGGCTCGAATCCCCGTAAACAAATAACATTTAATCTTATGGAGCCAGTGGCATTTAATTTTTATTTCAAGTAGCATTTAATCTTGGCTGGAGCCAGTGGCGATGTCGGTAAGTTATTCGACCGCGGATCAGTGTGTGTGTGTGGGATTCAAATCCTGGGCTCTCCCGTCACTGACTTCATTTTCGAGTGAGAAAACTGACGTTAACATTAGCTTTAGCTTTTTACCAGCTGTATGTAATCAAATAACATTTAATCTTTTGTGAAGAAATAATAATTAATATTGTGTAAACAAATAATAATCTCGTGTAATATTGTTGTAATTAAACAGAATCAGCTTCAGATGTCACGAATGAAATTCTGTAGAAAATTTTCGAGGTTTAGTTTTTGTTGAAGGTCAAAGTCACCTTGATGGAGTCGCGACATTGAGATGTTAATTATGTCGAGTGCGCCAGCGCAGACAAACTATCAGACTATCAGTGTATTGCTCAATATTAATGAGTCAAATCATTAGAAAAAGAATAGCATGGCTACTGATTAGGATGATCAGGGTAACTACTGTTAAGACATTGACTAAATTACTACATAATTTCATGAAGATTTTCTTCTTCAGTGCACTGCCAAGTGGCAGGCTCAAGATACATATTCATACTCAAAGTCTGCTTTCTCGCTTCATAAGAGCACTCCTTAGATCAACAAGTTAATCCCTTCACAAAGTCTATGCCTTATCCATACCTTATGTAGCCTATAGCTTGGGAAAAGTATGGCTTCTGAGGTGGTGTCCCGTTGCCTTCCTTCATGAAGATATTGACTAAATATTAGTTAAGCTGCACAAATAAGCCACACACGTTTACATTATTTAAATTCTTTGTTTGGAGCATTGCATTGTTGAAAATTAACTTAGCGAATTGCATTTTTCAAAGCAGGGCTGAGACAGAGATCCAAGACATAAAAGGGACACGTTTGTTGTTAAGAGTAACAAACGTATATATTTGACGAACATATTTAACATTATTTTGTGGATATCATTTCAGGGAGCATGTTAGTGCTTTTGCGCCTTTGTGTCTCATTTCACTTTCTCCACATGTATTTATTAAGTACACGGTTTAATGCTAACTGGAGTATATGATTCTACATGATTCTGATTGGGAATACCAATGTTAAAAAATCAAACTGTACTACAGCGTACAAGCCATCGTTAAATTGTAAGACAGTTTAGAGCCAAAACCTCCTTTTCTTTAATTCCTTTTACTTTAAACTGATTTTCTGATTTTGGAATTTGCGCCATTTTTGGACCTTCTTTTTGCTCGCCTGCTTGATTTTGTCTCAATAGTGCTCGATGTTGTCACTGATGACTGTAGCACTCTAATTGTTGTTATTGTTGTTATTATTATCTAAGATATCTTAACTCAACAAAGTAGGAAAATGCAATGTATAGAACATACTAGCAAATTTATGATGAAATTATAATAATTAATAATAATAAATTATAATAATTAATAATAATAAATTATAATAATTAATAATAATAAATTATAATAATTAATAATAATAAATTATAATAATACGTAAGAGATATTAATAGTAATGAGAAAATAATAATAATACATGTAAAACTATAATAAACAATAACTAATCATTTAAATTAGGCCTATAACGTATGTTATCTAAATAATAATTAATTTAACTGAAATAAAGAGTTAAATTTAAAGAGAAAAGTGAGTTTTCTTCAATGCACATTTAAATATAAATGGCTTACAATATGTTTTACTACTTTCACTTTCCGTTGTAGGCTGAAAACACATCTCTTCTCGTCGTTTACAGTTTTCATCTTGCCTGACTATTTTTTGATCTCCGAACTGGCACCGGTTAGGATCTTTTTTCTCTTCAACACATGTTTTTCATATCGTTTTGGGGTGAATCTATTTGTAGTGATATGTGATGGGGGGACGTCCCTTACGTCGTCCTTGTATGAGGAAACGGGCGGACGTTATTATTAATATTTGAATTTTTAATTAACAATGCTATTGTCCTGCTTCCAGGTTTTCTTTATTTAAAGTCCAATAAAAACTCAAGCCTGGTGGTTCTTAAATTTTAGGTCTGTTTTAGATCCAGGAAAACAGTAACTCCCTCTCGAATCTGCTGCGAATTTGTTCCCCAAAAACTAATGAACAATTTATTATACGTGTAAATTACACGTAATTCTTTTTATTTTTATACACTTGTTGGGTTTGTTTAGTTTTTTTCTCAATGTTGATTTATTTTACTTATTTAAATTTAAAGAGTCGTTTATAACATAACATAACGGCACCATAGGTCAAGAAGCACAGATGCTTGTTTAAGGCACATTTCCTACTTCCTCTCCATGGTTATTATTAATAGTTGCCTTCTGCTGGTGAATCAATTGCAGCCAGCGCGGATTTAAGGATAACCTTCCATCATCCTGGGATTTGTTACTTCGAAGCTGTCAACACTCGGTCTTCCATGGTGGTCACCCACAAAGTAGTAATTTTCTAATCAAGTTTGTTTGTATTGAGGTAAAGGAATAAAACGGTATGAAAATATTTGCATGAGCCTTTACATGGTTTCGACATTTCTAAACATTTGCAATGAAAATTTAATGTCAAAAGCAATAACGTAACAATATTATACTGAATTCATTCGTCTAATACTTAAAATATTATTTTAAAAAGCAAAGTAGAATGCATTTTAAACTGCGAAATTAAAACGAATAGGTAATTTATCCACGCTTTGAGTTAAATTCTGGATTTAAAGTAAAAGTGTACATTTTTGGATTGAGAACTCTGTGCAATGTAACCTTTTTCGAGGTCAGTGATTTAAGCAAGAATGTTAAATTTACTGAGAGTTGCTATTTTCAAGAATGCCTTGTGTCAAAACCGAGTCTGCGTTAGTCTTACATTTAGGCAACTCTGTGTTTATTAGTTATTTAATTTGTTATTATTTTGCGGTTAATTTCTGTGAATCTTTTGTAAATGGGTGCAAAGTGTCATTGCTTCACAAAGGTCAGAGTTTATTCTACTGTTTTTTGTGAAAAATTAAAATGGATCAATTTAAGACGACAGATAGTCTAAAACTTGCCAACCTTTGTACTAAATCTTTTGTAAAAATATGGCCACTCTATTGATCTATTTTTATTAAGCATACCATTCATTCATTGACCCACGGAAGTCCTTAACTAAATCCTTACTGAAAATAGGGCAGAGAATTTCATCCCAATCTCCTCTCTCACTTCTAAAATCAATATTGAACCTATCATCGAGTTCTATATATTATAATTTGAATTGTATTTTTCTACTGCATTTTTTATATTTGTGTGTATTTGATGTATTGAACCAATAAAGAAAAATATACATTTATTTGAAAGTAACTATTAGTATTAGTGGCAATAACTAATAGCCTTATTGTACGGTACATCTACTTGAAAGTTATAGTGTAAGTCAAACAATAATTTTACAACTTACATGTAATATATATAGTAATATAATAATATAATACAGTATAATATCAAATAGGTTTGCAATACATTAATCTACAATAATGTCAATTTTTGCTACGAACTGCACGATTGTCAGTAAACTCATCATCTCATCAGTTCATCAGTTCATCATCTCATCATCATCAGTTCCTTGAGTTCTGAACAGAACATAGGGTGTCAACATTCCTCCGTTCTTTTCTGTCTTTAGCAACCCTCACAGCATCTTCCCATAAAATGTTCAATATTCTCTAATCTTTCTTGATCATTTTGAACCAGGAGCTCCAAGGTGTTCCTCCTTTCCTTTTTCTTTGGTTTGGCTTCCAATTAATTGTAGTCTTTGCATATCTATCCTCATGCATTCTTAATAAGTGACCCAAAAATTTCAACTTCCTTTCAAAAACAATCTTATCTAATTATCTTTGTCCAAACCCTTTCAAGTACTGTTTCATTTTTGATGTGATCCCAATAATGACTATTTAAGATTCTTCTAAGACATCTTGTTGAAAATAGTTTAGTTTGTGCTTTATTTTGCTAATACTTAAATCAATGAACCTGTAGCAGTCAATTTATATGCATGGTTGAAGGAAATCACTATTTTAATTCGTTTTGATATCCACCTACAATCATTATTTTCGTTTTCAAATGGCTTTTTTTTTTTTTTTTATGTTAAAGCAGAGTGTGCTTGAGGCGTCCCTGATATTGCCCTATGGCGAGAAACTGTACGTTAAATTCTCATTGATTGATCGACAAACATAAATCAGCATCATCATCACCATCATCACCATCATCATCATCATCGTCATCATCACCATCATCATTATAATCATCCCTTTATTCCCAGTTTAATTAAGATGGGAAAATGAACTATTAAATATATTAATGAGTATCATAATTTTTAAATTAAGTGAAAATAAAAAAATTAATATAAATGGCTTACAAAATTAATAGATTCTTCGGGGTTGTAGCCAATATTCGACTGATTGGCATTCCTTCATACATGTATACTTGCTCTCTGTAGATAGACATATTTAAAATATAAACTACGTTCAACGCCTGTTTCTGCATGGAAAAGGTACGATCAGAGATTGTATAACTTAATTAACAATTAACGCACGGGTGTCTAATTAATTATTGACGAATTACAGAAAGTAAATGCAGTAATTGATTGACGGGACTTGAGTTGCAATTTGTATAAGTATCTTTTAATTGCCTCGCATTGAATAAACTGTAGATTAGCAATCGATAAGTCAGTGACATTTCTCAAATTCTCCGCTGTCTTACGGCAGCCTTCTTGTCGGAAATAAATCAGCATTTCTGCAAATATTATACATTTGCTGAAATGATTTAGCAAATAAGTTTTAGATTGTGAAAAGAGTAAGTTTTCTACGTCGGATCGATTGCATTATAAACCCAGACAGTCCGCGCCTTCTTGTTCACAATACGTCTGCTTTCATGTCCCTGTGAGTATCCCTCTGTACCTGTATTCCTTTCACTCCATCCTGCTCGTGATCTGCAAAAAACCTTCACCGCTCAGACAATCCATGATGGCCGCCGCTACGGCTTCGTGTTTTGTCTGCGCATATTCCAGTCTGTATTTTTTACCACTTATGATGAAGTACAGTAATCTTGTCAGTAATTTATCTGTTTGATTAGCAGCGGTTTAGTGGCTAATTGATTTGTTTAATTCCTGCATAGTTTAGATTTCTGCTAGTCAATCCATAGCGAGGTAGTTGCGGAGTTAATTGATGAAGATTTAGTTAAGTACCGGCTTTAGAATATAGTATCGTTGATTTCGCTAAGACCGTGCTTAGTATTTGAGGATTATGGATCGTTAGGTATCTATGCAAACATTTTGAGAATTGCAATCATGCAATGAACAAGCAATATAATAGTCAATCGTACTGGTCTATCTTCAGTCTAGATGTTTAACCGTGCAGTAAATTAAAAGCATTTTCTCAGTTTTTCGGTCTACCACAGTCGGTAGTCAACATTTACAGCATTTACACTTAATTTCATTTCAGCTAGAGTTTAGCGAACTAATAGTGTAACTTACTACTTTAACTATAAAGTTTGTCTTAGTAGTTTTATGTAGAGTTTAGAGTTAACTTAGGAGTCGAGCTTCGAAGTTTAACTTAGTAGTTTAACTTAAAGTTTAATTTAACAGTATAACTTAGTAATTTGACTTAGTGGTTTTATTTAGTAGTTTAACGAAGCAGTTTAATTTAAAAGTTTGGCTCTTATTCTATAGATATTAAAAATAGACTTAGGAAGAAATGCACTTAATGTAGAGAAAATGTAGAATTACGTTATAACAATCTTGTAGATCAATCCGTCACTCAAACGTCAGACTTACTGT
The DNA here is from genome assembly GCA_905160935.1 of Enchytraeus crypticus. Taxonomy (NCBI): domain Eukaryota; kingdom Metazoa; phylum Annelida; class Clitellata; order Enchytraeida; family Enchytraeidae; genus Enchytraeus; species Enchytraeus crypticus. Next base: position 901,599 of record CAJHZI010000676.1, on the reverse strand, counting down.
CCAATATACTTAATGTCTTAATAATGTCTTAATAGTCTTAATGTCTTAATGTCTAGATATTGCTACAATAGGCCCTACTTATGATCTAAATTCGAGTAGCAGTGATATTTTTGCATTGCAATGAATGCTAGCATTCACTTACAAGCTGGTACGTGTATAAGTTAACTAATAAATTTAGGGTTCTCACTTCTGAATGTCAGACACTAAATTAAAATATTTCGTTAATTTCATTATTTACGAGTGTATTTAATGGTAATATTGAACTGTCGATAATGGTACTCCTACTTAGTATAATAGGACATGCCTGTTGTCTTAGCATAGTATAATGGTATCGCCGCGTAATCATTTAACTGTTATGGCCTCGTATGACCGCAGTAAAGATATAATGAGGAATCATTAAACTGGTTGATCGATGGTGTGCCCACGAGCTTCTATTAACTGAGTTCGTACTTTTAATCTGATCGTGCTTGAGTAGATGGATGCATAATCTTATGTATATTTGAAATCTGATATCAGTTATTTTACCGCATTAATTTGGTTTTTTGTTTAAATATATAATTTTTTAGACCATTTCTTTTCATTTTTTAGACCAAGCACTTCTACATAACTGACGTACTAATCCTATCTACGTTGCAGACAGTATACTCGATGTAGTATAACATGTGAGGCAGCCTAATTCGATCAATGCCATATAATATGCTCAGTTAGGATCTAGGACTAATCGATTCTATAGCTAGTCATTTGCCACTAGTCCTTTTTTCGGACGATGAAGCCCATGCCTACAGTACTATAGTAGTGCACTGCCTATTGGACCTGCCACTAGGCAGTGTACTAAGAGAGAGAGAGAGAGAGAGAGAGAGAGAGAATCTGAATTCAAATCTTGTTTTGCTTAGTGATTGATTCATTCCATCCGATAATGACTTAAACATATGAGAGCTAAACATTTCGTAGAACAAAACTTACAATTACTCTTGTCAGTTATTAGTTACATTTTAAAACATTCTTCTGAAGCTTTATCGTCGTACAAGGAATGGATTTAATTTTTAAAATACAAATGTCACAAATTTTCTTACAGTTGTAGATATTTAGTAATTTTAGTTTTCCGGAAGTCCTTTCTGACTACCCTGGAATCCGTTCAGAGTCGGAAAAGTTAAAATTGTATAAGCTGTACAACTCCGGATTTCTGAAGATTTAAAATATCTGTTTATAGGAAGCAAAAGCTCATATTCGTCTGAGCATGCTAAAACATTTAACTTGTTATTTATCTCGTTTTCAACCTTCGAGGGCGCATTGAACTTGAAACGTTTAAATATTGAGGCTTTCCTCCGTTCTTCACCTTAAAAAGATTTTCCAGGCACAAAAACCTGACATTAATGTCAGTTTCATCTCTCAAAAGCCATATCAGTGACGGGAGAGGCTAGGATTTGAACCCAACACATACTGATCCACAGTCTGAAATCTTAAAGACATCGCCACTAGTTACCACCTGTTTGTTAACGTTTTTATGCTGGTAGGATATCTGAGCTGGTAGCGTACTTGCCTGGCGAAGTCAGTAAGGTACTCGACCGCGGATCATTATATGCGGAGTTAAAATCCTGCGCTCGCCCGTCACTGTCATCGCTTTCGAGTGAGGAAACCGACGTTAACATTAGTTAGCTTTTTAATTGTATATTTGCTCAATAACTGATGTTACTGATCCCTTTCCTCATCCAATGATGATTTTAAAATATACTGAGCAACAGCAACTCTTGTTCTACCTAATTAACAACAGTCGATCTATTTTATGATAAATCCATAGAAATTGTTTCAGCAAGGCCACGCGTAGAGATATTGCATTAGACTATATAGCAGACTATGATTTTTAAATAAAATCTTATCAACTTGTGTGGGTTTAGTTTAGAATTTCTCATTCGTCTCACGGCTCCAGTTACCTTTCTCTCGCTCAGACGTTGTATAGAGGCAGGCGCAACGCTAATCATTAGTGTCGCGCAGTTTATAATTTCGCTTTGATATTACAATTTATGCTCTACTTGCAGGCATGTTTAATGTGAATTTAGTGCGATATGATAAATTTTTAATGGAATTAATTTTTTTGCATAGTCCATTTTTTGAAGATAAGCTTGGGCTTATGATTTATTGATATACTTAGGTGTGTATTGTATTGTAGTAGAGAGGTAGATCTCAACTGATTTGGGATGCGGTGATTAAGAAGGACATGAAAAATAGGGGATTGACTGATGATATGTTGTGGGACAGGGAGGATTGGAGAAGGTCTATTCGTATCCAGAATAACTGGGATCTAAAGAGGAGATGCTGATGATGATGATGATGATGGTGATGATGATGATGATGACGGTGATGATGATAGTATGTGCTGTACTATTTTACACTACGACATGTTAAAAAGGATTGTTGACGTAACGGATGCAACTAAACCATATAGTAACGTAACCTATCGATTAATTGATTTACTACATGGCTGGCTTACTTAGGCATTGATTAGTTGATTGATTGTGTAGCTGATTGATTGATTGTGTAATGGATTGAGAGATTGATGACTGATTGATCATTTATTTAATGACGTAGTCTTCTGAAATTTAGTGTGTATCAGCAGAATCTAAAAATTTTCTTCCTGTAGACTACTGAGGTAGTTTTCTGTTATTTTGTTGTTATCATACGTCATCGGATAATTTGCTGCTCTGGATGATTTCGTTATTCTGTTGAAAAGATCTTGTAAAGTCTAAAATAAAAATATAATAATATTTTAGTGAACAATGTGAAAGTAAGTTACCTTTTACAATGTTCTTGACATTTAAAGACGTCTTAACAATTATATTTTGAAATAATAATTCTGACATTTTTCATGCATTGCCAATGCTGCTTCCTGTTTGCCAGCTTCGCTATTACGTCACACATAGACAGCAGAACTGTGAAAAACGCTGATTGTTTGAAATTATTCCTTCGGTTAAACTTTTACTTCGGTTAAAAATTTAACTATTATATCATCAGGCTAAATCATGAAATTTCTCATTGACACCATAGCTCAACCTTCCCCGGAAAAAAACTTCCCCAGAAAAACAACTCTCAAGAAAGTTTTTTCATTTATTTGGAAGAAAATCGTATTGCCAAAACGCACATCGCAGCCAGTTGCGTGTTACACTGGGCTATTTTAAATGTATTCCTGACTTGAAACCTTTTCTCTCATTATGCCACATTGTTATTGCTAAAAGTTACCTGAAATGAAATGTAGCCTGCGGCTAGGCAAGGTAAGCCTTGTCAACAATGAGTAATGAAAAAATACTGTTTACTGATTTTAATGGTGAATTTAAATCTATGGCGAAACTATGCTCAAGCTATTGTGTCAGTTTAACTTTTTCTTAAACTAATTTGACAGCAACAACTGGGAAGAGGAAATGGCTTAACTGGCTGGAGCCAGTGACGATGTCGGTAAGGTCTTCGACCGCGGATCAGTATATGGGAGGTTCAAATCCCGGGCTCGCCCGTCAGTGACATTCCTTTGTTGTGAGGAAACTGACATTAACATTAGCTTTTTTTATTAAAACGGTGTTTGCTTCGGATGCTAGTTGTTCGGGTTCAAAGCCTAGGTCTGTCAGAAATTTATATATATATATATATATATATATATCCCCCTTTGGGCCCATGGAAGGTTAATCTTGTATCGGAGCTTTGCTGCCGATTGGCGCTCAATAGCAAAGATGATAAACTATGGAAAGAGATGAATAATAACCAGATAGAACTAGTATTGCGGACTAAATGAGTCTTAAAACAAGCGTGTAAGTGTTTTCTGACCCAGCACTGTTAGTATTATTATTATTGTTATTTTAGTTATTATTATGATTATTTTATTGTTATTTTATATTACCCCGGGTGTAAAGAACCCAAGGTTTGATAATAATAATAATTTTAATGTAAATATTATTATAACTATTATTAGTATTATTATTATTATCATTGTTATTATTAGTATTATTTTTATTATTTTTATTATTATTATTATTTTTAAATGTCCTGGGCTGTATAAGGCCCTGGGCTAAAATATAAGATAAAAAAGACTTCATTTAATTAAAAGAAAGATGAAAAATATTTAAAATAGTTCCTCTACGCTCTGGGAGGCCGCATTCGCCAATGTGCCACGAACGCATACAACATTAAAACGCTGGAGTGCAACAGATAGGCGCTGCCATAGAAAGGCTTTTTCTCGTTGGTCGCCTGTAACGGCACTGGTTCTCCTGTCTAATTCGTTAATGAAGTCAGACGCGGCAGAGTTGATGGAGTCCAATGTCTCAAAAGCAATCCGCAGGAAGATGTAGCTCTTTATTATTATTATTATTATTTTTTTATTTTTTTATTTTTAAATGCCCTGGGCTGTAAAGGGCCCTGGGCTAAAAAATAAGATAAAAGAGATAATTATTATTATTGTTATTGTTGATTATTATTATTGCTTATTATTATTATTATTTTTTTTTTACCCCGGTGTAAAGAACCTGGGGTTTGATAAAAACGATTCGAGCAATACGTGCTGAATCGCCGCCCGGCTACTCGAGGTCATCAATCGGCTTAAAAGAATTGTTGAAGCAGACTGCATTAACTCTTTGCAAGGTCATGGAAAGCCTTTGCCAAAGAAAAGATGTCTCTCGCTTATCGCCGGTTTGCTCTGCAATAAGTCTGCCTATGCCATTAATAAAGTCCTTCAACTCCTTCGGGATTCATCGGGCCCATGGTTTCAATAGCCACCGGAACAACTTCATATCTTAAGGACAGATCACGGTATTTATCCAACTTCCTAGAGGCGGCATGAACAGCAGATTATTATTATTGAAATTTTTTAATTTTTTAAATATATTTTTTACCCCGGTGTAAAGAACCTGGGGTTTGATAAAAACGATTCAAGCAATACGTGCTGAATCGCCGCCCGGCTACTCGAGGTCATCAATCGGCTTAAAAGAATTGTTGAAGCAGACTGCATGAAATCTTTGCAAAGTCATGGAAAGCCTTTGTCAAAGAAAAGATGTCTCTCGCTTATCGCCGGTTTTCTCTGTGATAAGTCTGCCTATGCCATTGATAAAGTCAACTCCTTCGGGATTCATCGGGGTGATATTATTATTATTATTATTGTTATTATTTTTATTTTTATTTAATTTATTTTCATTTTATTATTATTATTATCTTTCAGCTATAGATTTTTATGATATGCCCTCTAATCGATGGTTAGGAGGTAACAATGCTCTACACAGAGAGGCTTGTCTTTAATTCAGTCTCAACTCACGTAAGCTTGAATGAAATTACATAATGATTATATTGTGCTACTTTGAACGGGTCATGATTTTTTGAATATTTTACAGTTGACTTCTCTCTCCCACACTCATGCTCTTTGTTGTCAAATCGTCAGGTCCAAGGATCACGTGTTTGCTCATTTTTTATTTTAACGCAACCTCTCTAGCACTCCATTGAGCCCCAGATTTATCACGTTAACAAAGCTGTTCTTTTATATTTTTGCCTAACCTTAAAGTAACCATTAGAATTAGACAATAATGACTTTTAAGATAGTTTCCCATTGTCTTTCTCAAATACTATTCTCTGGATATTATGGCAATATAGTTTCTAATTCTTCATTAGTCTTTTATTTTTTTTTTATTTTAAAATTTAATTATATTGCGGATCAGTACGTGCGAGGTTCAAATCCTGGGCTCGCCCGTCGCTGACATCCCTTTCAAGTGAGAAAATTGACGTTAATATTAGCTTTTTTAGCTTTACCCATTTAATTATAATAATTTTTATTATTATTATTGCTATTATTATTAGTATTATTATTATTATTATTATTTATTTATTATTATTATTAGTCAAGTATTACTATATCTCTTTATTTCGTCAACGCTAATGCTACGACCACTCTACCGTGCAGATGTTTGTATGTCTCACATTGCCCTGTTATATCATAGCCAATGACGCTGCAATACCGCGCAACGACCACAGCACGTTCTTGCCTACGTACCGACGAAGCTTTGTCTAGATGAAAAAATATAAACAGATCTGACAGATATCGATCTGATTGTACTCGTTCTGCATCTGCTGAAAGAGAGCTAAAATGGACTCGATTTCTTACTCTCATAAAATACTAGTAACAATCATCACCATCATCATATTTCCTTAAATCACAGTTTAACTAGGGTCAGGGTAGGAATACAATTCTTTTACAATTCTTCTTTTGAAGTTTTTCCATTGGTTGAAATTTTGTAGCAATTTCTGGAGCCTAGGCGCTCACCAACCGAAAGCCGTTTCTGTCGTTGGTTTGGATGATTGGATCTTGCTTTTATGTCGCCTTCTACGACACGTGCATATTCACACGGTTTGTCTATTCTTCAAGCAACCCGGACACAAAAATTCTTAAGAATATGTGGAGTAGCAATCAGAAGGCAGACATACTACAGAAAACATGCTTGAATATACAGTATACACAAATTAACACCAATAATAATACGAAGAATTATAAAAATTGAGTCATACATGAAGGAGTAATTAATTGTTGTAATTAACTAGATGATAATTCATACAATTACATAGCTAATTGATGTATTGATTAACTGATTGATTTGATTGATTTGATAGATTAGTTTGATAGATAGATAGTCGAATGAATAGAAGGATAGGTGAATAGTTGGAGTGACAGCAAATACTTCCAGTTCTTATTATTACTAAATCATATAGTCTTTATAATTATTGCACACTACGAAATTAAGCTGATTGATTTCTTCTGTTGCTACGGCCTATGATTTATTAATGTTATTATGATTTATTAATTTCTACCAATTTGATAGCTGTTTTTGAATGTCAAACATCGAAGATATATATATATATATATATATATATATATATATATATATATATATATATATATATATATATAATTATTTCAGTAAATTAGAGAGATGACGACAGGGTCAGTATGACGAAGAAATCAGTAACATGTTAAGCAGTTATTCAACGATAGATGTCACTTCAATTGAGTAAATACAGCAGCTGCCAGGTATACGATCTTACCATTTATTGTTTTTGATTAGATAAAAGCTAAAAAGCTAAGCTTAACGTCAGTTTCCTCACTCGAAAACGATGTCAGTAACAGATAAGCTAATATTTGTTATGTAACCATTATCTTACCATTTATTGTTTATGATTAGATATGCTAATATTTGTTCCTATGGCTACATGCATGACAAACTACATATGTTACATAGGTTTCCTTGCTTAGATTGTGACTTTGTGTATTCGTAGTTTTTGGTATTTTCCCTTCACTCCTTGTTTGTTTGTAATCGTTGCGCCTACTGATTGCATCTGGCGCGGACTTAAGAATAATCTTTCAATACACGGGGGAGTTTTTAATTTAAAGCTGTCAACACTCGGTCTTTCAAGGTGGTCATCTATCCAAATACTAACCGGACCCGACGTATATTCATTAATTGCCGCTAAACCAAGTGCGCTAGATCCAGCATTTATTTTTGTCAGTTACAGATTTATTTCTTCTCTTGCTTTCAATTTAGTTGTATTAATATTGTTATTATTTATTTATTTATATATTTTTTATATTTATTTATTAATTCTTTACGTGCTTTAGCGCTAGTATATAGCGATACATTGACTGATAAGCTGCTTCCAGCCGATATAACATTAATGGCGTCTAGAGTGGCGAGTATTTCTCTCTACACGTAATTGCTGTATTCAACGTAACTATACAGTTAACTGAAAGTTGTTCATAATGCAGGTATAAGAGGGCTCATTAGCATTCTCTATTATCTATTTAAAGGTAAGAAAATGACATCGCTAGAGCCATTTGCCGAAATGAATGAATTTCATTGCATGTTGTTATAGTTGACGATATATATATATATACATATATATATATATATATATATATGTATATATGTATATATATATATTATATATAGAAATCAGCATCATCGTCTTAACCTCTGCTCGGCTGATGGATGAAGATGATGATGATGATGATGACGATGATGACGATGATGATGATGATGTTGATGACGATGATGATCATGACGATGACGATGATGATGATCATGACGATGACGATGATGATGATCATGACGATGACGATGATGATGATCATGACGATGACGATCATGATGATCATGACGATGACGATCATGATGATCATGACGATGACGATCATGATGATCATGACGATGACGATCATGATGAAGACGATGATGACGATCATGATGATGATGACGATGATGATGATGATGATGATCATGACGAAGACGATGATGATGATGATGATGATGACGATCATGATTATAATTATTATTAATAATATTCTCATGCGGATGTTTGTTTCTAATGCTGTAATATGCTATATGTAGTAGTTGACATGTGGTTTTACTAGAAAAACGAGTCAATACTTTTTCATTTAAAAAACTAATTCTCATTTGTTAAATGATAAATACATCGAATGAGTCTCTTACAATATCTTGAGACATCAGGTGCCTGGACCTATTTGATTTATGATTATAACAATTATTAAATAATTATACTAATTCCTCGCGCTCTTGAAATATTGTCTTACCATGTTCAAGGTTTTATTTATTGAAGCCCTGATGCATTTAAATGAATTTTCTACACAGTAGGCGTAGGCTAGCGATAACCTTGTCATATTCTAATTTCTTTCTTTTGAGGTCCTTTACTAAATGAATGGTCCAAATTATCTATTCCAACTAACAGCCTCCATCAGTATTCTTTAAGTAGCAGTGTACTTGCTAATAATTTGTCTCACTGGTATAATGAAGGCTTAGGCAAATAAGATTCTTTTAGTTAAAGTTCTATAAGGGTTACAGTTTTCTCACTAGAAAATGTAATTACATAATTTGTCTACTATGCAATAATGCCCCTAAAATATCAAAGGCTGCAATGTGATTATATTTAAATAGCGAATGTTAAGTTAAAGCCGTAAAAGAATTACGGCATTGAAGTTATTAAAAGTGTTTTTAAGAAAAAAGATAAACTATCGAATTCGATAGAAATTAATTTGATTAAATTTGCGAAAGGTATTAGTTACCAATTGTAATCTGCATGTAAGTGTGCAATTCTACTTATATAGGTGAATGTTCGTTGGCTTATCTAAAATTTGAGATATACATGTAGGCTGTGACATGATGCATGGATATTCCTGTAAAGTAGAAATTATCAATATGCCATCTTAACTACCTATAAATTAATCTTTAATAATTTGGTGGGTTAATACGATAGCTTACTAACAAAGTCACAGACTTTTAGAAATATAAAATAATTAAAAGTGTGCATTATTTATTTCGTTATTTGACAGTAGTAAAGTGCATCGTATTCATCATCATTCATTCATCGCAAGGAACTGATGAATGAATGATGATGAATGCGATAGCATATTACTACTGTCAAATAACGAAATAAATGATGCACACTTTAATTATTTGATATTTCTAAAAGTCTGTGACTTTATTTTTAAGTCTAGAGAGAATACTGTACTAATATTTCGAGTTATAAAGCTAGTTTTAAAGTAGATTTTACAACTGAAAACTTATAGCTAGTATAAAAGCAACCTGTACAGTAATTCTATAGGCTTTTACTCCCAATTCACTCGCATTTGTCTGTTAAGTTACAATTAATGAATTTGAACTCTTCCACTGCTAATATATCTACAGGCAGGACTTAGAAGTTTTTTCGCAAACTATGCAAAAATATTGGAATCGGTTGTTCAGTGCTATGTCTGAAATCGATGATCCAAACTGTGTTGTGAGGATTTAGAATGCTGAGGATTTTTGGGGGATGATATATCTTTGATGTTTTGAAGAAACATAATTTGAAGATAGCGACTTTTAAAAAAAGACTTGTGTGGATTCTTCCTCCTCAACTGGTTCTTTAAGATCGTTTGGGTGAATCTATTTATAGTGATATGTGATGCGGGACGTCCCTGACATTATCCTTGTATGAGGAAAAGGACGTTAAACCTTTATTATTATTATCATTTACCATTGTTCATAGTATGCTATAACTCTGACATCGCTTTCGTGTGAAGAAACTGACGTTAACCTTAGCTTTACCAGCTTTTTTACTCTACAAAATTGACAAATTCGCATAATTTTTTTTAGACATTCTTTGCATACTTGGGGGCATAAACAGGCCCATTCACTCGGTTCGCTTCTTACTATGCTACATGTATATTCTAATGTGATTCAAGCTGTTGAAACTTAGCATTCCTGCATTCTTTCAGTCTAGCATGAAGCAAAAAAAACTACAGCGATACCAGCTCTATGCTAATTCGTACGATTGAAATTCCGCAAGTGCTCCAAATGCCGTGTGATTTGCGGCACTAATGAATTTTAATGAGCTTCATCGTTTAAAATGCAATTGAAACTTAATTCATTAAATTCTTTCCACTTTTTTAAAATAATAAATGAACAAGCTACTTTAAATAAAAGTAGCTAAATGCTCTACGTTCAGTCTATAAGTAAAGTGTAGAGGTGAAACTCAGAAATTTTAACTGAAATTGTGGACATATGTTCTAAGATTTAGAAATAGAATGTTTCGTAGTATTTTGTCATAGACTAGACTTCAGATGTACAATAGATATGGATAGATAGATAGTTTAGCTATATGGATAGATGGATAGTTTAGCTATATAGATAGATAGTTTAGCTATATGGATAGATAGATAGATAGTTTATTTTCATGAAAGTCACAATGACACATACAGTATGATACAGTCATATACACTATGCATGGAATGACGTGAAAAACTGACAAACAGGCCCGAAGGCTCTGACGCATGCCCACAAAGGCTACAATTAAATTAAAGTCAGTTCACGGTACAAAAAATGCAACTAATCAATCGTAAAATAATGATAATATAAAATTAATCCATTTTGCAGTACGTTGCACATGGATATATAAAGTTATGTCACAAAGTCATATACCGTACATACATGTAGATAGATGTACATAGATTTCTACTGAACAGTATGTACGTATGAATGATACACTATAGCTATCGCTACATAACATGCAGTTAACGCAATGGAATGCAACTAATTTCGTTTTTATTATCTTCAACCCTCTATTTGTATTTCATAGGAAATAACGGTTTTTATTTTGATTGATTCGTGCATATTCGTATATTTAAAATTATAATAATTTTCTATTATTTATTTAGAATTTCATGTATTAGATGCATAGTAAAGAAATGTTACAATGAAATGAATATGGTATAATATAAATAAAAATTTCTATTACTTGATCTTTATATAATTTATTACGCAAATTATATTTTACTGTTTTATTTTTATCAATATAATAATTTTAATACAAATAAACTTCATTATGAGAGCTTTAAAATTAATAACAATAATAAGCCTATATAATTTCTACGATTCCTATACTGTTTATATAAACAGTAGTAATAATTAGCTAATTATTACTACTGTTTATACCACAGTAGTAATACTTAGCTAATTATTACTACTGTTTATACGACAGTAGCAATAATTAGCTAATTACTACTGTGGTATTAACAATAGTAATAATTAGCAAATTATTACTATTGTTTATACCACAGTAGCAATAATTAGCTAATTATTACTACTGTGGTATTAACAATAGTAATAATTAGCTAATTATTACTATTGTTTATACCACAGTAGTAATAATTAGCTAATTATTACTATTGTTTATCACTATTGGGTTCGAATCCTGGGCTCGCCCGTCTCTAACATCGCTTTCGAGTGAGAAAACTGACGTTAACTTTTGCTTTAGCTTTTAAAATAAATTTAACAAAAAAGCCGGTTGAGAAAATATAGGCATAATTTCACTTTATTGCTTTCCTGATATATCATGGATTATATATTACTAAAAAGCGTTAATAACATTGCTTGCATTTTATTCATATTTAAACAGAAGTAAGAAATGCAGAGGTATATACTGATCGAAGTTTCAACTTCTATCCGTTCGAATACCATGGAGGACGTTCCCAGTTGTTTCAAAATGGTGTCAACATTAATTAGAAAATATCTGAAACTATTAGGACAGCCTCAGGTGGCAGAAGTCGATGGAATCTTAGTTGGCCTGCAAGTAAGGTTTTTTGACAGATTCCAGTAAACTGCATTAAATATTTAATTATTACTTTGTCCGGAGCAACTGGAGTATCTGTCCGAATGGACTATTTTATACCATTCACAAGTCATCATCATCATCCTTCCTTGAATCCTAGTTTAACCAAGGTCCGAATACAGATAGACTGTCTCAAATCCTCTCTGTCCTACACCACACCACCAGCCAATCCCCTATTTGAGACATTCAGTACACTCAACACATTAATTGATTAATTAGTCAACTGTCAGAATAACGAGCTGATCGATACAGTGAGCTGAGACGATCATTCCACAATACATTCCACAATACGTTCCACAATACATTCCACAATACATTTCACAGTACATTCCACCATACATTCCACAATACCTTTCATAATACATTCCACAATACATTTCACAATACATTCCACCATACATTCCACAATACATTGCAAAATACATTGCACAATATCAATACATTTCACAATACATTCCACAATACAGTCCACAATGTTGTTAATGGCAGATTCATATTGATTACGGACTACTTAAATACACCGACTTAATTGACATATTAATTACTTAATTTGCTTTATTTCGTGTTTTAGATATCAACCTCCACAAGACGGCACAGAACTTGATAGACATCGACCATATTTTCTCATTCAATGGCAAACGTTCCCTCCATCGATCAGTGAGTGCTGAGAAATTTAATACTGTGGTCGTAGCTTCGCCTCGGATAAGATCAGATAAGATAGCCTCAGATAAGATTAGATAAGATAGACAGCCTCAGTTAAGATCAGATTAGATAAGATGGGACAAGATAAGATAGCCTCAGATAATATCAGCAAAAGATCAAATATGATCAGATAAGTTCAAGCATAAGATCAGGCAAAAGATAGGATAAGATCAGATAAAATCAGATAATATAGCCTCAGATAAGATCAGATAAAATACGCTCAGATAAGATCGGGCCTATTTGTTATCTAGATTAAATCATTATTACGAGTAAAGAAATTGACCGAATATTCTGGGGACTGGAAAGTTGTATCTTTATCTGCATCTTAACGCATCCAGGCATCGCATTTATTCCAGTTTCTTCTCCTTCATTTCGATTTGCGCGTCTCAGGTCTCCGGAGAATTATCTATAAATGTAAAGAAGTATAAAGAAATATCTAGAAATATCAAGAAATATCTAGAAATATCTAGGGAAAAAGGAAATATCAAGAAATGTCAAAATATCAAGAAATATAAAACTTAATCAAGCTAAATCACATGCTGAAATTAGTCGATAAATTCCACTTTCTATATTTGATATAGGCACATTGACATGAAATATTTTTATTTATGCTATACTTATGAAATATTTAAAATTTATTTTCTCGAAAACTATTTTTTTTTTTTTTTTTTATGGATTTGAGAGAATCTGTCCAAGGGATCTAGAAAGTGTCCCGAGCAGTGACGTGGAAATAGTTGAGAGACTGCAAAGAAAACGAAAAGCTGCACTCCATGCTGCTATTATCGCAGGTAATAATTGACTCTCATTTCATTTAGATTCTATTAACCCAATCGTTTTCAGATTAGCTCAAGAGTTTTTAGTTTTCTTGATGAGGCGCCCAAGAAGGTGAGAATTGTAATTCTTACCATTATGCAGAAGTTTTCTACAGTAGAAGCAGCTTATGAAATTCGTTCGAAACGTGCATAAAATATCAAACATGCCGCGTGTCCTGAACAAAATCTTCTTAGAACCTTCTATTAGAGAACAGAGTGTCAACTCAAGTCAATCACAAGGATGCTAAGTTTAGTTCCGCTAATCTTTCAGTTACGACGTGGCGGCTATGAACTCTATGTCGTAATAGCTACAGAGGTCACTAACTGAGGTCACAGAGGACACTAACTGAGGTCACAAAGTTCACTACACTGAGGTCACAGAGGTCACTACACTTTCCCTGAGACCTTAATATGTTAGCGGCTGTTTGCTGAACATACTGAAGTCTCAGGTATGGAGTGGTGACTGATTGCATCGTAACGATGGCTATACGATCGTCCTTGACGATACCTGTCACTTACAATATGCCGCGTTTAGGCCGTTAGAGTTTAAATTATCCATTTGCCTGTAAAGCGGCTGATGTCAAAGATAAGCGACTGACGTCACAGATAAACAGCTGACGTCACAAATAAGCGGCTGTTGTCACAGATAAACCGCTGACTTACAACATTTCTCCCATAGATTCTGCAATTGAAAGTACCAGACAGTCGAAAAAATCTAATATTAACTTACCTACCGAGAAACCATCCTATGCTAACAGATTACTACATGCAACAGTTTCTGGAGAACCCAATAAGTATAAAAAAGTAGAACGATTGCAGCCTACTGAGACTGCTTCAGCTGTAAGAGTAGTCGGGAACGGTCAATCCAAGTATCTCAAAGCAGCGGCATCAAGTAGTCCTGCACCTGGTAAATCAGTGTTTGGAATATATAACGTCGGGAAAGAATATGAAGTGGAAGATATCAGAGATCAATGCAGAAAAAGTAACATTAAAGTTCTATTCTGTTTCAACGTTACCAAACCTAACCAAAAGTCAAACACCTTTAAGCTGGCGGTAGACATAAAAAATGATAGTGACAATGATAGTGAGGAAAGTTGTCAAATACCGAGATCTCTACTGAAATAAGAGTCAATGACAACCAGACACACACTTCTGTGCACATGTCAGATATTGAGAACGATGACTCCCTGATCGCGGAATTTCTAACTGACAATAATAGTATATGTGTCGAGGATGGGGTGGTAAACAATGATGTTGTTGATTCAATCAGTTGTAACCTTGCAAGCGATAGCAATATCCCTAACAATAGCAATAGGGACGAGTGTATAACTGAAGTAGACTTAGTTCACAATACCTGTAAGAATAGTGTAATATTACCTATCTGCTTAGCAACTAATCAACAATGTGAGCCAGCGATAGCAGAGAGATGCAATAATGCCTATTATCAATGGCTAATTATGCGTGTATGACGAGCGAACTCCAAAATCATCTAAGCATAGTAACGTACAATATGAATGGGATAAATCAAGGTATTTTATCGTTAAAGCAATTTACGATTCAATGAGAAAGGAGATTGTGTGTTGTCAAGAGCACTGGCTTAGTGCTGAGTAGTTTTCTTTGCTAGATGATTTTAAAAACGATTATTACATTTTTGGAGTAAGTTCGATGGATTCGATCCGAGAACAAGGAATTTTAAGAGGAAGACCATACGGAGGTTTATGTACATTAATCAGAAAGGATTTAGAAATTTTGTTAGGCAAGGTCAATTGCATTCTGTGTGAAGAAAGGTTTATAATTGTGACAGTGGGTAAACTAGTAATAATAAATGTCTATTTACCTAGCCGCAAAAATAATGCTGATTTAGAACTCCTGAAACTTATATTGTATAATATCGAATTGTCTCTTACTGATATCGATTATAAATATGCGGTGTTTGTAGGTGACTTTAATCGTAATGTAATGAATGATTCGAATGTAGCAAAGACTATTAATAACTGGATAAATGAGTTAAATTGCATCGTAGGGAAAAATAAGGCGATTGTTCCTCGCACAATATCATACACTTTTTCAGGAAAATCCCGGGTTGCTCAATCTTACATTGATCAATTTTATGTTTCGGAAAGTCGAAGTAAATTAACACGTTCTATTGTTGATATTGAAAGCCATGTTAATTTCTCTGATCATAGCCCGATTAATTTGGAAATAGAAAAAATATTATATGATCTTGAAAAAGACAAAAATTTATTAAAGAAATCACAACGTTCACAAAATGATGAAAAATATTTTTCCTTTGATTGGGAAAGATCTTCTAAATCTGAATATTATAATTTAACAAGAGTAGAATTACAAAATTTATGTAACCTTTTTTTGATCTTTGACCTGCAAACCTTAAAAATAAAAAGAACTGATATTTTCTCACAGCAAGGAATAAATGACATTTACCGGAATATCGTACATGTTTTGTATAACACTTCGTTAAAAACGGTTGCACTAAAGAATAATAAACCTGAATTTAAAAAACATTGGTGGGATCAATCTCTTAATGATGAAAAAAATGTTGCAAAAAACAAATTTGATATTTGGTGCAAAGCTGGTAAGCCAATGAGTGGTTCATTATATGAAGAGAAATGCAGTGCACGCAAACAATATAGAGCAGCTATATTTAAAAATAAAATGGAAAATAGAAACCAAATTGGAATTAGGTTACAAGAAAATTTGTTAAATTCAGATCCCAAGAAATTTTGGAAATTTTTTAATAATTGCTTAAAAAAACCTAAAAAACAAACTGTCTTAAATGTTAACGGTTTACATGATAATGCAGAGATAGCTGAATATCTAGCAAATGAGTTAGCGTCAACATGCTCACCTAATGACATTACCAAGCATAATGACTTCAAATTAAAATATTTCTTACGAAAAGCGGATATGAATACTGGTTCAGATGGTATCTCATTTAGTGTCCAAGCAGTGAACGAGGCTATTGATAAGATCGATACTCATAAATCTCCTGGTAGTGATCATATTTCAATTGAGCATATAATATATGCACATCCATCTATCATAATTATCCTTACTCGTTTATTCGATATTATGCTTAAACTGGGATTGGTACCGGATGATTTCGGTGTCGGCTTATCAACCCCAATACCAAAATTTAAAACTAGTAAGAAAAATGTAACAGCAGACGATTTTCGTGCAATAACAATTAGTCCAGTTATCTCAAAAATATTTGAGCACTGTTTGCATAAATATTTCTCAAAATTGACAACATCCAACAGACAGTTTGGTTTTAAGAAAAATGTAGGGTGTTACAATTCTATTCAAACTGTAAGCAAGATAACAAATTTCTTCAATGAGCGTAATTCAACAATAAATATTGGCTCAATAGACCTAAAAAAGGCTTTTGATAAAACTAACATTTTTGGAATTCTTTGTATACTGCAAGAAAAGGATTTTAATATATATATATATATATATATATATATATATATATATATATATATAATAAATATTTTAGAAAATTGGTTTTTGAAGAATTCAACAAGTATTAAATGGAACAATACTAGATCAAATGCTGTTCCTCTAATGTCGGGTGTAAGACAGGGAGGGATACTCTCACCTCTCCTATTCTCACTTTATGTTGATACAATTTTAGAGAAATTAGAAAAATCACGTTTGGGATGCTTTATTGGTCGAAAATGTTATAATAGTTTTATGTATGCTGATGACTTGATTTTACTAAGCATTACCGTAACTGACATGCAAAAACTATTTGATTTATGTAATATGTTATTTTCTTCTTTGGATTTGCCAATAAATAACTCTAAGTGTCAATGTCTTAGAATCGGTCCGAGGTGTAAGAATATTTGTAAGAATATAAAAATAAATGACATAATTGTACCGTGGGTAAATGAGATTAGGTTTTTAGGAATTACAATTTTAAATAATAAGGTTTTTAAATGTTCATGGGAATCAAGTATAAAAAGTTTTTATTGGAAGTCCAACTCGATACTTAGTCACCTTGGTACATCCGCACCGGTTGGGGTTTTGCTAAAACTGATAGAGTCACAAGCTATCCCTCAGATACTGTACGGTATTGCATCTATTGCATTATCAAAAAAGGACATTCATAGGCTAAGCTTTGTGTGTAACAGCGTTTTCTCTAAGATATTTCATACTCACTGCGATGAAGTTATCCTGAATTGTCAGTACTTTACCAACTCTTTGCCATTCAAGTATACCTATGATTATCATAGGTATAATTTTCTAAATAAACTATATAATTTAAATTTAATTAGTCAAAATAGGAATGAGGATAAAAATGACATTACAGATTATACAGCATTGTAACTGGAATATGGTCTAAATCCAAATGATTCAAAAAGTCAAATAAAACATAAGATATGGAATAAATTTGAGAATATTTTACATGCTAGTAATTAAAAATGTTTTGGAATTGTGATAGTTAATGTGGCATGATGTTAACATGACTAGTGGTGAATGTGTATATATGTATACATGTATGGATGTGTATATGTACATGTGTGTGTTTATATTTATATGTGTATATGTGTATGTATGTGTATATAGATCTATGTGTATGGATGTATGTTGTGTGTATGTATATATGTATGTATGTGTATTCGTTTGTATGTATGTATACATTCGACATTGGTTGCACATTTTGCTATTCACTTTTTGTCATTGAACAATATTGACAATTTGCATGTTAGTTGCTCACTTGATAGCTTTGCAATGTTATCTTTTGTACTTGTCTACCATTGAATTGGTGAAATAAATAAATAAATAAATTTAGAATAGCGGCTGATGTCACAGATAAACAGCTGACGTCACAGATTAGTGGCCGATGTCACAGATTAGCGGCTGATGTCACAGATAATAATCTGATGTCATAGATGAACGGCTGATTTAATGGATAACATAACATAACATAACAACAATTAGAGTGCTACAGTCATCAATGACAACATCGAGCATTATTGAGACAAAATCAAGCCGGCGAGCATAAAGAAGCTCCAAAAACGGTGCAAATTCCAAAATCCAGATAATCAGTCCAAAGTAAGGGGAAATAAAGAAAAGGAGGTTTAGGAGGATAAGCGGCTGATGTCACAGTTAAAAGGGTGATTTAACAGATAAACGGCTTACATATGTATATGTCACAGAAAAACGGCTGATGCCACAGATAGCGATCTGATGTCAAAGATAAACGGCTGATTTAACGCAAAAACGGCTTACGTCACAGATAAGTGGCTGATTTTATCAGTTACTCGGTCTGAAATAAATTAATTATGTTGGTGTTTTATATCTTGAATCTTTTGTTTTACAGTCGTAGACTTTTAGTCCAAATAGTCATGCGTTATTCAGTTACAACTAAATCCACCAGTGCAGTAGTTTGCTTTAACTTTAGAAGTTTGCTAAAAGATGAGCACGATTATTTCATAGAATCTAATTTTTTATAATAGTGTCCAGATTTGACTTGTGGTTATGAGTTAATAGTTAGGTGCTTATACTGAAACTTAAGTGCACGATCGAACTGGGCACTAATAAATTATAGCCTTACGTCCCTTTAATTACCAGATCGACGTCTAGGATCAAAATTAATTATGCTTATTTCACTTCAGCATAATTATGTTGAAAAGTGTAGACCGATTGATTTCACCCGAAATTATCGGTTTCACCCGAAATTATCTACAATTGATTGTAGATCGATGTGGGAGAATTGGTCTGAATTGGTGTATGCTGCGAAACTTATAAAATTATCGTAAATTATACAAGTAAAACACGCATTATAGGGAACTGATCAATATACATTGTGTTGATATCTATCGCTTTTTAATACCACATGATAAATTCCTTTGGGCAATTTATTCCATTTTGCGTGTAACCAGTCCAGTGAATGTTTGAGATTTTACTCTCAGAGCAGCAAGGCTGGGATTCGAACCCACGAGGGTTTAATGGATGAGTATTTCCCAACAGGAAATGGAAGGACTTTAAAAATATTATACATCGTATAGCTTAGATAGTACTACATTATGACGTTGCCAGGTGATGAAGCTGAATAGGATCCAGCTTAAAAACAGTACGCCTACACAAACGATTTCAGCAGCCTAACTCAAGTAGATGTGGAGGAGTTAATAAAGATACATGTACATGTGGAAATGTAAGTACAAGCCTATCCTACGTAGGCTTTTCTGGAATTTGAAATTTGCATCTCTTTGGGCCTTCTTTTAGCTCACCGGCTTAGATTTAGTCAAAAGTGCTCGATATCGTCATAGACTACAGTAGCTCACAGTTTTTGTTATGAAAATGCACGTCATGCACCTTGGTCAAGTAAAGTTCAACGAAGTAGGTTGTAGTGTGTTTAACGTCAAGGTTCAGAAGGACAAGACTTCTCTTCAAGATACTCAACACACTCGAGCTACCGTCACAAAGATTAAGGTAGCAGCAATTTACCGGTAAGTTACTGGCATGTAGCTAACCATGCAGTATCAAGAACTGCTATGTACCATTATATGAAACACCATGTGTTTTACTCAATATTAGCCCAACGAAGTTTAAGAGAGAACTTCTTATATACCTAGGGTTAAGCCCAACGAAGTATTAGAGAAAACTTCTTCTGTATCTATGGTTAAGCCTCTCTGAAGAACTTCCAAAAGAGAAAAAAGGGCCATTGTTGGTAAACAAACGTGGCTGAACAGCTGATCTTCTTAGTAATATATAAATTAGTTAATTTAATTCGTAATAAATTATAATATATACGTTAGCAAATGTTATAATGAAGAAATAAGCACACCAAGCATAAAATCACGCTATCATAGCAAAGAATTATGTTCTGAATAAACTGATGTGGTCATGTAAACCCATAAAAAATAAAAGATCTTTAATTCTAATAGATTTCGTTTAACAAAGCCGTGGAATTTTATTGCAGATTAACCTCAAGGCCTAATTAGATCATACTCAATTCAAAGACTAGTAAATCTATCGGACTTCATCATCATCATCATTATCTCCCATAAATCCCACTTTAACTAGGGTCGGGATACGAATTAACGTCCAATCCTGTCTTTCTCGCACCATATAATTAGTCAATCCACTGGTTTCATATAATAATAATATTAATAATAATCATAATAAAAGTAGACTTCATCATTGACAGCGCTAAGCTATTGTTAGCCATGTATGGCTTGCTGCCCTTACAGCAATATAACATACATGGTTAACAATACATTATTAACCTTCCATGGGTTCAAGGGATATCCATCATTTGCTGACTGATTTGGGATTTGAACCCAGTCCATTTACTTTGGTGGCGAACACTCTCTTTTACTGCATATTCCCTCCCCTTTAATTTTTATTTATCTGTTACGCCATATCCCCTCTCCATTAATTTTAATTTATCATGTCTTTCTCTCTACTATCATTCTGTAGTGTTCTGCAAAGTGGCAAATCCATATTCCATATTCTCCCTCTCCCTTATTTAGTATTTCATCTATAATTATAAATGTGAACACTAACTTGTAGAATTTAAAAATGGAATATGAGATTATGAGGTTCCGGAGGGCTAGGTAAGTTCGTATCATTAGGTCTGGACAAACACAGAGTAAAATTTTGCAACACAAAGGACCTGATAAGAACTAATAATAGCACAAAATGAATAATCTGCTTAATGTGTACGAGAGTTTCGCAAATGCTTTATAAATGTACGATTCAAACTCTGCT
The DNA here is from genome assembly GCA_905160935.1 of Enchytraeus crypticus. Lineage (NCBI taxonomy): Eukaryota > Metazoa > Annelida > Clitellata > Enchytraeida > Enchytraeidae > Enchytraeus > Enchytraeus crypticus. Next base: position 880,168 of record CAJHZI010000676.1, on the reverse strand, counting down.
TCGGATAAGAGTGCTAGTACAGTGTTGGTGAATAGTTTTAAGAATAAGTAAGATTTTGTTACTGTATTTGATTATGGATTAAAATAAGATTTTTTTGCTGTTCTTCTTTATATTTGCTACATGAATATGTTATAGGAATATTAGGCATCATGGAGGATGGTAGCAGTTCTGATAAATTCTGATAAAGAACGGTAATTACCGCATAGTCCTTATCAATAATCAAGGTGATCCACTACAAAGTTTCTGCCTTTACTAAATCTTAATGCTAAACTGCAGCCAAGGCCGACATTGTAAATCCGTCTCTGAAGACATTTTTCCAAGAAAAGCTTAAAATGTTTTTAGAGATGCCTAAATCAGCTGCTCTTTAGGTGCATTCTACGACTGTACGTTGATATATAACGTAAATTAATTCATATGTGAATTGTTACATGTGAAACATGCCGCATCCCATAATTTATGAATTAATTTTGTAATGTGAATCATTATGTGAAGCAGTGATTGATTAACGAGGTATTATCAAAACTGCTGAGGTTTTGGCAGTACTGAAATATTAAACTTACTAATATTAAATTATTATTATTATTCTTCTTCTTCAGTGCACTTCCAAGTGGCAGGTTCAAGATACATATTCATACTCAAAGTCTGCTTTCTCACTCCATAAGAGCACGCCTTAGATCAACAAATTAATCCCTTCACAAAGTCTATGCCTAATCCATACCTTATGTAACCTATAGCTTGGGAAAAGTATGGCTTCTGAGGTGGTGTCCATTGCCTTCCTCTGATTATTATAATTTTATATATAATAATGCTTGATTCAATACTGTTGCAGAAAACTCTACTAATGCTCAGATATGAAGCTTAATTTCAATGATTTTGCAATGAGGCATCTTGCTTCTACTCACACACCGGATAAAGAAGGTCGCCTCTTGTATCGAGACGAAACAATGTCGCGTGGATTGTACAAAGAATACTGGTTTCGACTAATCAATAACTTACTCTTCTACTTCAAAACGAATCAGTTTGGAAAGCCTGCAAGTTCTGAACCTGTTGGGATGATAGTTTTAGTTAATCATGAGGCAGCACGTGAAGAAGAGTTTATTGATAGACCTTTTGTATTCTCAGTAAGTTTTAATTCAGATGCTAGGGCCACTGTCAAACAATATTTTAGCGGATCTTCAATGGAAAACTGTCAAGCATGGGTGGATGCCATTAAGAATGTTGATTATGCAAGACTAAAATCAAGGTTTGTGCAGTTTGATATCTTTGAAATTTGTTGTTTAGCATTAAACCAAAAATTTGTTATCAGATGTTTGAGGTTCAAAATTTAAATTCTGCAACTAGTGAGAAGACAAAGAATTTGATAATTTTCTGTGTATATCTGATCTAATTGTGTACTGATTCAAGCATTCATTATCCTTACAAAATGAAATTAGGTTTACAGGAGGGTAGGTTCACTAAATGGCTAATAACTCCGCCATCTTTAAACAAAATACTGCGAAATTTACACATACGAAATTGGACTGTTTATTAGGGTTGAAAATATTAAGTATTAAATGAAAGGATGTCAACATTTAAAAAATACTTAAATACAAAACAATGTTAAATTACATTTGTGTACTACTTCTTTTACCACCTTGGGTATATAAATATGGACTATATAGTATAGACATAGATTTACATACTTGCATATATGAATAAATATTACATTATTAATAATATTATTATCCAAAATATTCTTGAAAGATTTCAGATCAATTAGTTTCAAATGGTTGCATAATACCTGATGCTTTTTGCGGTTTGTAACTAAGTTTTCAATTATTTCTGTTTTAGGTTAAACTCTCTCAGGCAGCGGATTGAACTGTCATCAGGCTCTGATCCCATTTCGACTGGATCAAAATTTCTACAGTCTGCGAATTTTACAAACGAGAGCAGAAATATTAAGCCAACAGATGCTAGAAGAGGTTCTGAATGCTGTAGACATGGCGCAAAAAGTCTCCAAGTTAATGTTACGAGCGCGAAGAGCTGCAAATTGAATTCTAGAAATCTCTCATTATCTACGTTTTATTCTTGAGTTTTATTATTTTATTTGTTTTATGCTTTGTCTGTTCTTGAGTCAACTCCCCCTAAGCAGGAGAAGTCTAGAACTTCTATGTTTAAGCACTGCTTAATTATTATTATAGTTACTGATAGAGCATTTTTTGCTAGAGATCTATGTAATGCAAGAATGATGTCAACTTTCATCAGAAGTTAACTGAATTGATATTTTTGTGTAATTATAATATTAAATTATGTATTGAACTCTATCTACAGTAACAGCGACTATTTTAGTAGTGAAAAATTTACATTAGTGATCTTGACGTTTAGATGTTTAGTTGTATACTGTATTAATAATTCTTGTCTGCAAGTTAATGTAAATTTATTGAGTAGTAATTTATTGGTATTGGTTTTGCCTAATTGTTCTCCATGACATCCTGTAGTTTACTTATACTGCAGATACAAAAATTGACTGTTGCATGCAATTAATTATTCATATTTGATAATAATTATATATATATTATTATTTAATAATTATATTAATTATATTATATTAAGTATTTATTTGTTATTATTTAATAACTATATATTTGTAATTTCCTCGATGATTTTATCGCATGTACCACTGATGCTTATTTGGGTAGGACACTTTCTAAGGGGGAAAGTCTATTAAAAGAAGTTATTGAATGTAGAATGGAAGGAAATAGTGGCAGAGGCAGGCCGACATTAGGTATGTTAGATGATTTAAAGATCCATTCATAAAAAGCTAAAAGCTAAGGTTAACGTCAGTTTCCTTCTCGAAAGCGAGGTCAGTGACGGGCGAGCCGAGGATTTGAACCCTGCAAATACGTGTCATATGTGGACATGAAGAGGAAAGAGGAAGAAGGAGAAGAGTGGAGGTGTTATATACCATGGACCTGCCATTAGGCAGTGCACTATAAGAGAGACCACTGAGGCAGTGGCTAGATAGCAAAACTGTCATCCCAGAGATTGGGGATTCAACTCTTGTAGTAGCTTCACTGAGTGTTCCTCAATTTGCATTTTATCTCTGCGTTCACTGCCACCTAGTGAATGCGCCTATATTAAAAAACTTGTAAATGATTAATTGTTACAGAAATTTGTTGGCAACTTTTTTAGTAAAGAATTGCCAGCACTACTAAAACATTATAAATATGATTAAGCAGGCTAGTATTACAATATACTATGAATGCAGTTCAGTATGGTTTTTACCTAATTTAACGTCTATTACTTTTTCTTTAGTGGATGACTTTCGAAATGATTTTTTTGAACTATTTTTGAAACTATTTTTCCTTTTGATTATTGAAAGCTTTAAACCTGGAGTGTACAGAAGGTAGACCGACTTTTTATTGGTTTGCTCATAGATATCCTTACAGCGATTGTTTTGTCTGCATTAGAGTTCACTTTTTTCTCTGCTAATGTAAAAACGCTAATTTTAACTTCAGTTTCCTCACTCGAAAGCGATGTAAGTGGCGGGCGAGCCCAGGCTTTGAACGCTGCAAATACTGATTCGCGGTCAAATATCCTAGCGACATCGCCACGGGTGAAGATATTACTCTTCTCAGCTGTTTGCTACGCACAAACCGCTGAGAAGAGTAATATCTCCAAGTCATGACAATAATAAATATGGAAATAAATCTGGAAGATTCAAAGGATTTTATTGCAATGCTGGATTTAATTAATAAAATAAATCGTATGAGGCGAGATAGTGAGATAAATAATCTCTGGTTGTTATTAATCTCAACTTCTGAAGAGATGCTACAGAGCTAGTGATAGTGGGGAAAACCCAATCAGTGAAGCACTTAATTAATCGGTCTCTCCAATTCTCTTTGTATTCCCAATGTATTATATTGAGTAATATATAGTATTATATGTATATATTGTATATATAGTATTATATATATAGTATAGTAGTATATAGTATATATAGTAATGTATATATAGTATAGTAGTATTATATGTATTATATTGTATACTACAATTCTCAATGTATTCTCTTTCTCTCCAATTTCTCTTTCTCTGTCTTGTGCTCATTGTCTCCTCTCTCTCTCTCTCTCTGTCTCTGTCTCTGTCTATATATATATATATATATGTATATACATGTACGTGTGGACTCAACAGCTGCTGTGGACTCAACGGCTGCTATGGACTCAACAGCTGGTGGACAGTGGCGATACAGCAGCAGGTGGTTGTGAGGTCACGAGCGAGCAGCTGTTGAACACAGAGAGACCTGTGCTGTGATCAGCTGCTACAGCTGTTGAACACAGAGAGACCTGTGCTGTGATCAGCTGCTACAGCTGTTGAACACAGAGAGACCTGTGCTGTGATCAGCTGCTCAGCTGCTACACGTCGTCCAATACTTGTTGCATTGATCCTTCACGACCTCGTCCCTGTTGCTCCTAATATCGCTCTCTCTCCTTCTCCTTATTTCTCCTTCTCTGTATCTTTTTATATATGTCTGCAACTTCTATCTCGCGCTTAATTCCTCGCGTTCAAACCATATGAACATGCTCTCAATAATATTTTACTTGATATGTCTCTCTGTATAGGGCAGAGCTTTCTTACTCCCACTCTCTCTCTCTCTCTTTCTCTCAACTCTCTCTCTCTCTCTCTCTTTCTCTTGCCCTCTTTCTATATCTCTCTATATATCTGTCTCCTTGTCTCTTTCTCTTTGTCTCTCTTAATTCTCGTGGCTCATCTTCTTTATCCCCAGATAAAGTAAATGAATAGACTTACAGAACCAGTGTGCGAATAGCTGATCAGACATTATGAAATCTTGTCGTAGAACTACAGTATTTGTAAATGTCCTGATTCAACGCACACGTATTTGAGTGTAGTTAAGTACAATGGGTCTCTCTCTCTCTCTCTCTCTCTCTCTCTCTCTCTCTCTCTCTCTCTCTCTCTCTATCTATCTATCTATCTTTCTATCTACTAGTACACTTTCTTTAGATTAGTCCTTTGATCCTCTGACACTTGCAGTGATCTTATGAACACTTTGCGCTTGTAGTGCTCTATTTGTCATGGACCGCGATAGAACGATTTCTTGCTTCTATTACTTTCTCGCTGTAGCCATCTTTCTCTGTCTCTTCTTCCTTTCTCTATAGTTCTTTGCTAAATGATCTTTTTTAATTATTTAAATTATTTTATTTTATTTATTCTGTTGTCCTCCCATTTCTCGCTTAGTCCTGTCTTTTGTACCGTATATCTCTTTTTTTCTTTATCTGTCCCGTTTAAGCGCTCGTTTCTTTTTTTTGTCTCTTGCTTCTTCTTTTTTGTCCAAGGTACCTCATCTCTTTATCTTATCCTTTTATATCTTCTCTCTCTCTCTTTGTTCTGAACCACATATTTCTCTCGTTTTCTTTTTGTTCTGTCACATGTTCTAGGCACGTCTGTCTGATCAACGGATTCATATCCGGGGGAGAATATAAAGAAATACAGGCTACAGATACAAATACTGCTTACAAGTATGCTAAGTAGCAAGTGTACTACATAGCAAGTGTACTAAATAGCAAGTGTACTAAATAGCAAGTGTACTAAATAGCAAGTGTACTAAATAGTAAGTGTACTAAATAGCAAGTGTACTAAATAGCAAGGCCTACAGCTATAATCAAAATTGCTTATTCTCCAGCACATTTACATTCAATTGCTTTAATTTGTCAATCTTAGGATTTTGCTACAATGTTATAATATTACATAAATGTTTCTTTCAACATCTTTCGTATTATTACTGTAAATTTGCTTCATACGATCAATGTACAAGTGGTAATGTTGACTGCACATTAACATCCAACCGTTTTATTATTCTATAAACCAAACAACAACAACAATAATAATAATAATAATAATAATAAAAACAATAATAATAATAAATGAATAAATAAATAAAATTCTTCTCAGTTTCTTAATTTTTCACGAGTAGGCGGGGGTGTCAGCCTCTCGGGCCCTCCTGGACTCCCCCACCGGACTCTCCACCTCAGCTGCCTGACTCCGGGCACGGACAGCAGGGCTGGGAGCGTCAACAGCATATTGATCGAGGAGACAGTTCAAATAGCGAATAAATTAGGCTCGTGCTCGACATGCTTCAGACAAAGTAGTTAATGTCTAAATAAGACAAATAGGAACCTTTAGTTCATTTCTAAGTAAAAAATTGACACCTTTAGTTAATGTCTAAATAAAAAATAGGCGCATTTAGTTAATGTCTAAATAAAAAATAGGATCCTTTAAGTTTCTTTAAGTTTATTGTGAACCTGACAGATCGTAGTTAATGTTAGAGTAGTTAATAAATGTAGACTAGTATTTGAGGTGTCCCAGGCAAGTAGTTAGGCCTACACGTAATGAATAAACTAGCCTGTTCTGAGCAAGCTTCCGACAAAGTAGTTAATGTTTATATATCTTATTTATTTTGTCATACACAAATCGCAATTGTCGTTTACAATCAGATCAGCAGTTACGCTGTCTTGAGCCAGTGGCGATATCGGTAAAAGACATTCGACCGCAGACCAGTATGTGCGGGGTTCAAATCCTGGGCTCGCCCGTCACTGACATCGCTTTCGAGTGAGGAAACTTACGTAAACATTAGCTTTACCAGTTTTTTTGCAGCGCATGAACGGAAATAAAGACCCACAAGTTTAGTGGTACTTAAATAAAGACCCACAAGTTTAGTGGTACTTACACATTCCGATATAGCGACAAAATAAGTTCGTTTTTAAAGTTTTTTAAAGTTTTTAAATTTTAATTTTAAATTTAGATTTAAATTTTAAAGTTTTAAAATTTTTTTAAAGTGGCCACACATTAAATTATTTAATTATTTAATTAAATAATTAGTGTAATTTAAGTAATTAAATTACACTCGCAAGCTCGAGGCAGAGAATGGTTATATAACGAATAAGTTAGGATTAAATAGAGTAAAAAGATTTATATACAGCAATTGCTATACAGCAATTGCTGTATATAAATCTGTGAATTGCTGCCTATCGATTGATAGGCAGCAATTCACAGTTATTGGTGAATATACTTCCCACACAAAGAAGCTATCAATTGGCGTTCCTCAAGGCTCAATCTTAGGTCGTCTTTTATTTCTAATCTATGTGAATGATATGCAGAATGCTTGTTAAAATGCGTCTTTAAAACTTTTTGCGATGATTCAAATCAATTTGTAGCAGGTAAAAATCTTATTGAATTGTACCAATCAGCTAATTTGGCCTGCTCTCAAATAAGACTCTGGTTCAAATTCAATCGATTAACAGTAAATTGCACAAAATCGGCGTATATACTATTCCATCCTAAAATTGACGACGACAGTTTTATTAAATCTAATGATCTTTGCATCAAACTAAATAACAGTCTAATTAATAGGGTTCAGGTTACGAAATTTCTTGGAATACTACTTGATGACAAACTCTCCTTTAAAGATCACATTAATTTTCTAGTCTCAAAGGTGAATAGTCTAGATGGTATGCTCTACAGACGAAGAAACTTAATTCCCATGAACTGTCGCAGAGATCTTTATTTTGCCCTCATTCATTCAAGAATTCAATATGGAATTGAAATTTATGGTAAAACTTCTTTAAATCTGTTGCGTCCACTCCAAATCTCTTGCAGACCACCAGAGTTCTAAGAACCTTGCAAAATCAGCATAAATTCTATCATGTTAATCAATTATTCATTAACTATGGCACTCTACCACTTTTTCAAGTTTATAAATTATCTGTCTGTAAATTATCTGCAAGAGTCTCAATTATAATGGTGTAATGTCGATAGCCGTTAGAGAAATTTTCAGCACTCTACAGTTAAGTGATCCTTATGATACCAGGCTATCTAACACTAATTATATATATACAAATTCTAATCCTACCTTTTTAAATCATATATTTATGATTGTATTTTGGAATGGAACAAATAATGGAATAAAAATGGATTCCATTATTTTACAGTGATACGTAATTCTCACTCAGTTAAATCATTTGTAGCCAAATTAAAGAGCTACTTTAGTTCATTGTTATTATAAGTTTCATTGTCATAAGCATTAAATTAATTTGTAATAATACAATATTATGTGATTGGATTTGTTGAGTGCGCTTCAACATTGATTATGTTGATTAGTTTGTTCGTTGAAATCATATACTGGGCTATCTTGTTTAATTATCTATGGAATTTTTCTTAAGTTTCAATTTTGAACTAATTAAGTGCTACGCTGTGTTTTTGTATAGTTCTCTGTGTTTCTCTGTAGCGATTCTCTGAAGCTCAGATTTTTCGGCAGAAGCAAATTACTATTCTCTTTTTAAATTCCTGTTGTTATTATTGCAAACTTTATTAACTAAAATTTATTTTACTTGTATTTCAGGTTTATTTCGATTACCTAGTTATTTTTCAATTTGTATGATTGAGGGATGGTCAACTAGATAGGTTACTTGTAACCTCTTTGACGGCCTTGCTTGTGTATGTCACTGCATATTTTGAGTGTATCGAAATAAATAAACATAGTTCTCTGATATTAATCTTACTGGAATCCTAGTATTTAAATATAGTTTTGTTAGTTGTATTATTTCTTCTCAAAAACTTTGTTATGCTAATTTTGTAATGTTAACTTTCCTACTTGTCATTATGTCTTGTATAAGAAGCTATTTTTTAAATATTGACAACATCTCAGACGAAGTTACCCTCCTGCATATCGTAAGAAAAACTAAGGTCAACAGGTTTTTAGTAATTAGGCCTACTTTTTTATATTTTATAAAGTTTATTTTGCCAATATAACGAAACATTCACATTTGAAAAATATTAAATCAACTGTAGTTTGTAATAAGATACACGTCGGGCGAATTAAGAATCAAACAGAATCTGCTATATTTAAAGTTGAAGTGACATAGAATATCCTTTCTACAATCTACAAGGACATTCAACATTTGGAATCTGCTCGATGAAGTGATGTAGACTACAGCCATACGATTCTGGTCTACACACAGGAGCAGCTTTCCAGAATGGACACATGGCAGGATCCTTCGTCATGGATCAGAACTTAAATGTGCATGAATGCATTAATCTACCACGTCACATTCGACGTTCCTGCCATCATCCTTGGATGTGGAAACGGACGTTAAACCTTTATTACTATTATTTTTGTTATTATCGTACATGTATAGTGCGAATGTTGGGTCTATACTCTAAAGCAATACGAACATTGCTTAAGAGTATAGACTTAACGTTTTTCTGTAGTTCTGATATGCATTAATAATTCTACCAAGAGCAACCAAAAATAATTTAGGATTTGAACCAGTGGATGTGTCTATGTTTGCTTTTACAACCACATTACATAATAATCTGAATATCTCAAGAGTGATACTCTATCAAATAGTAAAATAAGCCACAAATACATTATAAATCTTTAGAGAGAAAGAATTAAGAATTTAATAATTCATTTAAGGTTTAACTAAGAATTAAATCTTAATTCTTGAATTACATTTAAGAATTCATCCATCTAGTAATAATAAAACTAATAAATGTTTTACTTCCGTTTCTTCATCCAAGGGTGATGTCAGGGACGTCATTCTTTTACAATAGTCGCAATAGTCTTACATTAATCGTGGTTCTTGGACTTGCACTGTTTTAATCTCGCTTTCTCTTGTGGTCTCTGTTTACTCAGACGTCATCGTGTTGTGTTTTGGCGCCTGTTTGTGTAGAATCTTCAAGAGACGTCCCTGACATTGCCTTATGGCGAGGAGTCGGCCGTTAGATTATTATTCATCGATTGATTGATCGTCTTCTAAAATCCATACAATGTATGCTATATTTTTCTGTTTCAGAGAAGGAAGAGATAGAGTCGGACTAGACAAATCAACATATATAATCCCTGCTTGCTTGCAGTACACTTACGGACACAACCAGGTGGTCTGTATCGATTGCTTCCGTGCAATAAATAATCGAATCCATAACTTATTGTACTAGAGATTATCATGAAAACATGTGCAGCGAGAGTATCGGCATAAAATCAGATACATTGCGTATTGATTGCGCTCATGCGCGGTGGTAATAATAAATATAACAATAATAAGTACATTTATATACGCGCTGCTTTTTGAAGCATACCACAGAAGCTCTACAAGTGCGGTTAGTTGAACGCTCGATCGAATAGAAGAGTTTTGATTTTCTTCTGAAAGCTATAAAGGGATAGATCGGCCTGTCACAGACTGACTGGAAGATTATTTCAAACAGTTGGTCCAGATATGTAGTATGCCCCGGCACCCATATTTGTCCTAGCCCGTGGAACGCTGAGAATCCCAGATTTAGCAGATCTCAAGAGCTTGCCTGGTATTGACCGCTAAGTCAGTACGTTTCTTCATCAGTTGTGCACCTATGATAATTGTGCTATAGGCCAGCTATCATTGAAATCCTAAATTTGCAAAGGTTCATTGCTACAGTTTTTCCTCGCCGACGTCATGTACCATGGACCTGCCAATAGGCAGTGCACTGGAGAGAAAGGGAGATTTGCTATACTGTGGTTATTGGTAGCCTAGGCTGTGAAGTATAATTCCATGCTATTGACATAATTCGTCGTTCTTTCTAAATACAATGGCATACCACATTGATGGTTGCTTTTAAACTAGCCATTAATAGCTTAATTGATTACTTGATTGATATATTGAGTTATTGACCATTATAGCAAACCCCGTTATGTGTTCGGGTTGTTTTCATCGTGTTGTGCAGGGTTGTTTGAAGAATAGACCAACCGGTGACTGCAGGTGTCGTAGACAGCGACTAAAGCACTAAGATTCAAAACAAAATCAGAAAGGGCATTCGGTTGGTGAGCGCCCAGGCTCCAGAAATTGCTGCAAATGGTATAAAACGAATGGAAGAGACTATAAGGGATTGAAGGATGCTATGGTATGACAGAAAGGAGTCTATAAGGACTATTCGTTTCCCGACCCCAGCTAAACTGAGATTAAATGGATGACGATGAATATGATTGCAAACCTGTTTTATTATCTCAGTTGGTTAAATGTCCAATACACACTGTGTGCAGTTTATGCAGTACACACTCTGTGTACTGCATAATGAATGGCTTTGCAGAATAGATCGTGTCTTTAATGTCGAAACTATTAAATTTGAAATATTCATCCGTTTGACGCATGCACATAATTGCCCGTGCCTGTGTCTTTCAGATGAAACCCTTCGCTCAGGGAAGTGATGGCTTCTGAGGTTGTTTCTCTTTGCTTTCGTTCTGTTGTTCCATTTCGACTCCAATGATGCGTACTGAAAGTTCGGATGCACTATAACCAAAATGGCATCGATTTTATCGGGTGCCAAGAAATAGGCTAGAACTCTGATCCTATTACATTTTTAGTCAGTGTTTCCGATTCTCAGTGCAAACTGCAAAGTTGTGACTAAGGCTAATTATTTTTATTGTAAAATATTAAATTTAATTGTAATTAAATTTAACTATGCTAATTTAACAATTTTAATTTAACTTAATTTAATTTGTTGCAGGCCAAAGAAGCAGGATATCTGGTTTCTTCTCTTAATTTCATCTCCTGTAGTAAACTGGATATTGAAATCGCACAGTATCCTGAATACCCTCGCTACCAGAGATTAGTTCCTACTCGTCCGTTATGTGGACAAGATATCCGTTGGGACTCGGTAGCACATTGTTTAGTTGTCCGACTGCGGATCAATAGGTGCAGGATTCAAATCCAGTACTCGTCCTGACGCTGATACGCTTTCGACATAAGAAAACAAGATAGGCTTTAAATCTTCTATTCGATCCATTAAAACAGAGGGAAGACATTAGTTTATATGAACAACATAATGTCTGGTTCTTTGGTTTCATATTTCATAATTAGACCTATTTCATAATTAGACTTATTTCTACAGCACTGGATATTAAATAAATGGAATTATCGGGTACTACAGTTTACGAAGACTTATGAAATTTAATTTTGAACTCAGCCAACAGCCTAGAATTGGCGTACTTAATAGCTCATAAGCGATTTATACAAGGCATTTGAATCAATTGACCTTCATAATGACGGTCGTTGCCCGGACAACGAAGGATGGTATCTTTCTGCAGAAGTTAAACTTCAATCGTCATTGCAGAAGTGAAAATAGTGGACACGCTGAATCATGATTATCCACAAACTCAATTAAAATTCCCGAAAGTTTTGAATCCTACCGCCGTTCTTTATGGCCCATGCTATAAAGTTACATAAAATAAAAGGTACTTAAAATCAGGTAGACGATTCTTAAAGTCAAGTTGTTCGCGACACTTACGTGTATTCACCGGCAATTAGCTGGATACGTTACGTTATTGCTTGAGAATACACGTATTTAGCGCGAACCCATCGACGAACCTAAGAGTGCAGGACTCTGGAAGAACATAACAAGGTGGATATGATACCAGACGATATTCTGAGACAAAGTTGAGTGATCCGCTCTGATCAGTTTCATCCTAGAGTGGATGTTAGGACTTGCTTTGGAGTCACATTTGATGAGAGGATATGGACTAGCGATGAGAATGTTCTCCATGCTGTAAGTGTTTCAAGCCCAGCTCAATCAATAACTATTAGATATAATGCCACTGGCAGGAACCAGTGGCGAAGGCGGTAAGTTACTCGACCGAGGATCAGATAGTGCGGGGTTTCTGGGCTCAAATCCTGGGCTCTCCCGTCACTGACATCGCCTTCGAGTGTGGAAACTGACATTAACCTTAGCTTTAGCTTTAGCTTTACCTTAATCTAGCCTTCAGGGATCTTGAAAGGTTATTCGTGCACTGGTGCTTGTTATATATTGGAGCTATCATTACATATATACGATTATTCATGGAAATGATTAAAAACCGTGGCAGAAACCACTAAAGCAGTCAACTAAGTGAACTACGAATTTGATGCTGCTGAGAAACAAATGGCAACTAGCGGTACCGCCAATGGAAGATCGAGTGTCTACTTTTATTGGAAGGATTGACAGCAGTTCAGGTAAACCTTGTTTATTTATTTAATGGTTTGATTATTCATGCACAAGGCACTTATAAGGACCCTCAACATAAATACTTAGAAATATGTAAAAATATTTACGATATAACCACTAATCAGTCCATTGTAACAGCGTGAGGTTGTTGGATGTTTTGTTGGGATTGTATCTTAATTTATCGCTTTCTTTAAAGTTTCTTCTTCTCCTTCAGTGCCCGGAAAAATGGCAGGTTCAAGGTACATATTCATACTCAAAGTCTGTTTTCTCGCTCCATAAGAGCACTCCTTAGATCAACAAGTTAAACCATTCACAAAGTCTATGCCTTATCCATACCTTATGTAGCCAATAGCTTGGGAAAAGTATGGCTCCTGAGGTGCATGGTTTCCCGTTGCTTTCCTCAGTTAGATGGATTAATTACCATTTAATCCTAGGGGAAAATATTTCATGTTGAGGTTGGTCCCCTCTTGCCATCCTCAGCTCCTGCCTTAGCAGCCCCTTACGTACACACAGCAGATTGTTTGCGGTTGCCCTATTCTGCAGTGGTCCAACCACACCCGAGCACAACATGGGGACTTTAAAGTTTATACTCATACTAAATCAGAACTTATTTAACTTTAAAGGGGTTTTAGAAAAATATATCAACAAACACTGTTAAAAATACTATTAATTCTATAGGTTAATTTTGGTAACAAAAATATAAAAAAATCAAAAATGTTGGTGCTGATGGAAAATTGTAATGGAATTTTATATAAAATAGTTAGTGCCCATTCTAAGTAATATTACGACGACCATTGCATTCCACTCCTCTGAAGTAACCGTTATTCTATCCTTCTGGCAAACTGTGACCGAAGAGTTTTGCCATTAAGAGAGCTGATTTCATTTACTTTATAATATTAGTTAATCTGTTCGTAAGTTTCAGACTTGTGCTACAGCTGGAACACTAACACTGGCAGAAGATTTAGCTACTTCACCGCAGGCGCAGCCTGCTCTGAGGTAGAAATATACTGTCTAACTGGAGAACACTCTATCCTGAGAACAGATATTGTCATGGACGTCGGGCGTAGTCTAAGCCCAGCCATTGATGTCGGTGAGATCGAAGGCTCCTTAGTGCTAGACCTACTGACTGCTACAAGTACTACAGTGACATTTTGCTTAAAACGGCGCTTAGTAAATTTAACTTGCTCTACTCTAAGATTGATTGATTACGATGGATCATTACCCATCGTTTCTGTACAATGTGTTCGTAGGTTCCCGACTTGTGCTACAGCTGGAGCACTAACACCGGCAGAAAGTTCAGCTACTTTACCGAAAGGGCTGCTTGCACTGAGGTAAAAGTAGACGGTCTAACTGGAGAACACTCTCGTTTGAGGACAGATATATCTCAGCAGAAGTCTGTCCTCTCAGAAACAGATTGCAAGAAATATGATAAGTCCAAAAGGAAACCAGATCTGTCTGATATGATAAGTCACAGTATCAAGTCCTGGCCAGGTCGTTTCTGTCAGTAACCATTCTACTTGGAATCAGAGGTCATAGTTCACCGGAATTAGGGGTCGGACTTTTATATGTTGAACTCAACCGAGATTTTTTATAGTAATTAAGCTGTCATTAAATTCGTCTTTAGACCATTTCACAATTTCACAATTTTCTTTGATAACGAATTGTACTAAGTCTGTTGGAAATTGGATCTTATTCATATTTACATTCTATTGAAACTGAGAAACTTTGCCAAGTTTAGCACAGTCTTGGATCGTTTCTAGACACATTTTATTGAAATAGGACTAGAAAATGAACGTTAATCGTTCGCTAGATTTAGACTTTTCATGCAGATTAATTTCTCATCTGCCTCTAGTTAACTGATGGTAGTATTTTACCGTGTGCAAAGAGAGAAAAGCAAAGCAAGTGAATTGAATTGGAATTAAAATAGGGAAGAGAATGGGATAAACGTAAACGTGGCAGTAATTGAACGAGCTGCAGCTAGACTTTTATTTCCATCTCAATTTTAGCTATGAGGAATAGTCTCTAAGTTACTGGCAATATATTAACCAAAACATCTAAGACTTTCTCTATCCCCATATCATTCCCCTCTAGTGTTCTTCCGAGTGACAGATCCAAGATACATATTCATATGCTGCCTTCACGCGTATTAATGAGCACTCCATCGATTAACGAGTTAATCCGTTACAAAAGCTGAACCTTTCCCATAACTTATGTAGTTTACAGCTTGGGAAAATATGGTTTCCGAGGTGATTTCCCGTTGCCTTCCTCAGTTTATGCTTTGACGCCTTTTACGATACGTGCAGTCTCACAGAGTTTCAGTTTCTTGATATTTTTCTTTCCTTGATGTCCATGTTTTACGTCCATATAATAGCGTGGTTAGGTTTAATACTAAGGTTTCGCTATCTTTATCTTAGTGTCTTTCTTTAGGCTTTTTAAAATTCTTTCCTATTATCGAAGGCTTCTTTTGCATTTGTAAGCCTACTTATAATTTCAGTCTCACATTTCCCATCATCTGTTATAGTATGACTTAAACATTTGAAAATCTTTACCTGTTCCAATTTCATAACATTTATTATAATATTGATTTCACCTCTATTTTGGGATACTCTCATAACTTTTGTCTCTTTGACGTTAATCTTCATTCCATATTTCAATTCCGTATCATTCAGACTATCCATTATCTTCTGTAGGCCCGTCTCGCTTCCCGCAAACATTCCTTTGTACCGCTGCCATTTTAAAATTTGTGTCGGAACCAGCCTTACCTGAATATTCAGTATGCTGTTAGATACTGTAAGACATGTAAATGCAGAAACTAATATATATATACATATATATATATATATATATATATATATATATATATATATATATATATATATATATATATTGTTCTTACTGTCGTTATTTAATGTCAGGCTGGTGAAGTAGAGAGGAACTCCAAGAGTTTGATTCAGTTCGGTTTGGACGAAGTCTGGGTTCGGGTTCGGTTCGGTTCGGCCAGAGTCTGAGTTCGGGTTAGGTTCGGGTTCGGTCAGAGTCTGGGTTCGAGTTCGGTTCGGTTCGGCCAAAATTCTAGATTTTAGGGTTCGGTTCGGGTTCGGTTCGATTCCCATCTCTAATACATACCTGAGCTCAAACTAGCCAGCATGTCCCAGAAGTACATTTGCTTTTTTCTTTCTTAGTTCGCATATTTTCTTTTAGATTGTATTTTTTTGTATTCATGACGGGTGGTCAATTAGATAGGATTTTATATCCTTTTTAACGGCCTAGTGTGTGTTATTTCATTTAAAAAACAATTTAGAGAACTAGGCTATATATTAGATTCAAGTAATATTATCAGTCTGCTACAAAAATTCGTTAGAGTCTTATAGATAAGGATTACGTTTATCAGCCATTGAATCAAATTCTGCTCTATAAGCAAAAATCTTGCATTGCGTCAGATTAAAGTTTTCTTGCGCGTTCATAATAATATAATTTGCAGTCATAAATTTCTTGCAGAGTTACCAGCCGGTCTTTTCCATCGTCTTAAAACGGTCATTGAAATCTGGCCAGTTGTTGAAGACAATTTCTCTGACTCGAACTACAAGAGGTGCAATTTAATGGAAATTTTTAAATCTCAGAACCAAATATATGAAGTCTGCATGACATTGAGTAAGAATTTCTATAAACAACAACAACTTACTCGTCCAAAATAAGGTTAAGGTGCTGCTTGGTAAGAAACAATGAGAAATCTACGTTATAAACATAAACAATCAGACCATGCTTATAGTGGTCTCTATGTTTACTTACACTGTATATTTTATAGTGGCACTGAGTAATCAGCAGCTGCACTACTATTATTAACTACTATTATTATTGTATTTCAGCAAGTAAATTGGCTACTCTTTAGACATTCTAGGTGAAATAAGTTGTTAGAAATTAAATGATTAAACATTAAAGAACCATTATAAGTTAAAACTCCTTAATATTCACTTAGAAACTCCCTGGCAGTCAATTTAGCCATTTCTGACAGGATACCCTTAAGTTTGATTGGTAAACATTGTGATTACAATTAAAACATCAGACTGCGAGTCGCTTGCCATGGCTTAACAACCACCTCAAGGCCTACATGCTGACCTTGGGCCGCATTTCAGTGTATTGTGTAACCATGTTGTTTAACTGCATATAGACAAGGTTTTTATAATTAAAACAAGCGATGTGCTGAATTACAGCTTGCAAACTAATTGAACTAGGCTTCACGCTGGTAATGTCTTATATAGTTCTACTATTTTAAAAGTTCTTCTCTCTCTCCTTCTCTCTCTTTTAGTGCACTGTCTACTAGCAGGTCCATGGCTCCACTCATATCTATCTTCGGTTATCGTCGTCAAGTCCACATACGAGTGGATCTTTAACTTTAAAGTTAATATGAGTTATATATTAGTTTCAGTTAAATAATGTAAAATAAATTAACTAATTTATTATTTTAAGTTTCAGTATGTCAAAACTGGATGAGAATATCGACACTTAGGAAAGACCTGTCATATACAACAAGCTTGCATGTTAATTATTTGATAGACTCTCGATCTACAGTAAAGGGTATAGTAAAAGTTTTTTTCATGTGGGCATGGGGATGTCAACCTTTCCAAATTCACCCAGAGGTTTATAGAAGTTGACAACAACGTATATATTTTTTAGAGTAAAACTACATTTAGTTAACTATAATTTTGTCACATATATGCAATTGACTAATGATACGTGATTCTGAAAATGCATTTGTTTCCACAGATCAACAACAATGGAGCCTTAAATTTGGAAATGAAATGACGCAGCAAATTTTTCACGCAATGTCTGTGAGCCTTAGATAAAACGTAATTTTTCAGAGAGCGTAATCTTTATCAAAAGTAATTTTTCAGATAGCGTAATCTTTATATTGTGGATGCTGCAAATATTTATTAGCAAATCTAGTGCTATAATTGAGTTTAAAATTCGCCATTTAGGTGTTGTCATCTTATCGACAGTATACATGCATGTTTAAAGTTACTTATGCGTTTATGTATATGCGATTATGTTTTAGCTAGCTTTGTCTAAGATATAAAACTCAACTGAAGAAATGCCGATATTAAATGATTCAACGATGTTTACAAACCGGTTGCTATTCTATGTGAACGGAAAGCGCCACGTCCTGGTCAATCCTTCTCCAGAGTCGACTCTTCTGCAATTCTTGCGCGATGATCTGGGACTCACCGGAACAAAGTTGGGATGCGGTGAAGGTGGATGCGGAGCTTGCACGGTAATGATCTCCAAGGTGGAACAGCCGATCACGTGTCCTAGAATTAAAACGGATTCTGACACAGAAGATTCAATCCTTGAAAATGAGTCCAAGTCCATTCGGCATGTGGCTGCGACGTCATGTTTAATTCCATTGTGTTCTCTACACGGTAAGGCAGTGACTACTGTCGAAGGAGTCGGAAGTACAAACAGCAAACTGAACGTAGTTCAAGAGAGTATCGCAAATGCCAATGGCTCTCAGTGTGGATTTTGTACACCAGGATTTGTAATGTCAGTTTACACACTGCTGAGGAATTGTAGTCAGCCTACAATGGATCAGATAGAATCGGCCATCGCTGGAAATCTGTGTCGCTGCACGGGGTACCGACCAATACTCGATGGACTTAGACCATTAACCAAAGACTACTGCCTAGAAGGCGCTGAAGGCAGTACATCTCGTGTTTCAAAGCACGACGGGAATGACACCAAATATATCGACATTTGGAACAAATATTCTGATAGATTATTTTCGAAATTGCAGCCAAGTAGCGATCACTGTGAGATAAATAATTGGTCTGACTGTCCAATGGGAGATAAATGTTGTAAAAATCGTAATCCGACCGATACCAAAGTAAATACTGACTCAGATCTAGCGAGACAGAACAAGTTGAAGTGCAATTCGCAGGAGTTCATATTTCCTAGCGAGCTTTCGCTCAACTACCAAGTCTACGATGCAGAGATTCTAAGGTTTGCGTCAGAGCGAGTGACTTGGTACAGACCTACCTCGCATGAACAGCTGCTGTGGATTTGGAATAGTTTTCCACAAGCTCGACTTGTCTCCGGCAATACCGACATTGGTCTTCAACTGAAGCAAGAGAGCCATGATAATATGATCTTGATATCTACGAGTGGAGTGCGCGAATACAGACAAACTAAACTAACAGAAAAAGGAATTCATTTAGGAGCCGGGTTAACGCTGTCAGAAGTGTACAGCGTGTTGAAGAATGCAATCGAAATATGTCCTTCGTCATCAGCAGAAGCATTTACTACAATTGCTGAAATGTTGTTACTTGTCGGAAGCAAACAGATCAGGGATATGGCAACTCTCGGTGGCCATATTGCTTCAGCTAGTCCTGTGTCTGATTTAAATCCCATTCTACAAGTAGCTGGATGTACTGTGACAGTTGCATCAGCGGCAGGCAAAGAAAGCTGTGTAAAATTAGATGATCTGTTCTTTATCGGTAATAGGCGAACGAGTCTAAACTCTTGCGATATTATAACAAGCGTATTCGTCCCGTTTAGTCAAGAGATGGAATTAGTTTTCGCCAGCAAGGAATCGCGAAAGAAGACCAACTCAGTCTCAAATGTTACTTCAGCAATGAGAGTGAAATTAAGGAATGCCACAGTTGAGAGTATTTCAATTAGCTACAGCGGCCTGGGTTCGAGAACTAGAATGGCAGTGGCTACCTGTGATCTTTTGGTAGACCTTCGATGGAACGTAGATCTTCTATCCAAAGCGTCGGAATGCCTTTTAGAAGAGCTGCGGGTACCGGAAGATTCAGGTGGCGGAAGAATTGCATTCAGACACTTATTAATTGGATCAATGTTCTTCAAGTTCTATATTACGGTTTGCTTAAAGCTGCAACAAAATGGGACAATGTCTCTGATCTTGCCTGAAGAAGACATAAGTGCCGTTACTAAACTCAACAAGCCACTTCGCAGTAGCAGTCAGGTCTATGATCTAATAGAGGAGGCAGCGTGCTTGAATATAGCATCACCTGTGTCAGATTCAATGTTAGAAACTGATTCAGACGATAAAGCTTCAGAGAGAAGTCAAACCAAGAATGGAAAAGTATCCAGTGGCTGTCACGAAATCAAAGCAGGATTGAATGTGAATGAAAGAGCTGCAAATAACCTAAACTCAGATTGTATACAACTTAAGAATTTCGTTGACGTCGAGCCTCCGAAATATAAAGAAAATGGTAAGCTAACAAATGGCAAAGAAGAATTAACATCAAAACAAGAGAACAGCCCCATTGCGAAGAATAATTTAGTCAAAGGGTCTGTAACTGAATGCCACAATACTATTTATTCCCTGGAGAAGGCAAGCACGTCTGTTTCTTGCTCCACAAATGAAACTATTCCTAATAATACTAATACGAAAGAATCATTTAGAAATCCTGTTGGACAACCGTTGGTTAACGTAGCAGCACGACTTCACGCCACAGGCGAAGCTCTTTACACAGATGATCTGCCTCCATATCGCAATGAACTCCATCTTGCCTTGGTGGTCAGTTCCAGAGCTCACGCTGAAATTATATCCATCAATCCTTCCGAGGCTCTTGAGATTCCGGGAGTGGTGGATTACATTGACTATAGAGACGTTCCTGGTTCAAATCTGAAAGGTCATAAATCTGCGGATGAAGAGATATTTAGAGTTGATAGAGTTACCTGTGAGGGTCAGACCATAGGAGCTATAGTGGCTGAAACTAAAGCTATTGCGAGACTTGCAGCCAAAGCCGTAATAGTAAATTACAAACCCTTAGCGCCCATTCTAACCATTCACCAAGCCATTCAGAATAACTCTTACTTCGAAATTCCGAAAAGAGCTTTGAGCAGAGGTAACGTCGAAGAAGCTTTCAGCAAATGTGATCATGTGATTGAAGGCCAGTATGAAGTCGGAGGTCAGAAACATTTCTATATGGAGACTCAAGCATGTCTAGTGGTCACCCGTAAAGAAAATCGAGAAGTCGATATTTATTCATCGTGTCAAAGTCTAACGACATTGCAGGCTAGTTTAGCGCAGGCACTTGGTGTTGATTACAATAAGATAACTTGTAGAGTTAAGAGATTAGGAGGTGGGTTTGGAGGAAAGGAAACCAATTCTCTCCTGGTAGCCTTACCGGCTGCTGTGGCTTCCTTCAAGCTAAATAGACCAGTGAGATGTGTTCTGGATAGAGACGAGGATATGATTATTGCTGGTGGAAGGCATCCCTTTCTAATAAAATACAAGGTAGGATTCAATTCCACAGGAATGCTACAAGCGCTGGATGCACTGCTATACAGCAATGGTGGATACAGTTTTGATGTGTCACGCGCTGTTCTCGAAGAAGCAATAATGTGCATAGAAAACAGTTATTTCATTCCAAATGTACGAGTCGAAGGCTTCGTCTGCAAAACAAATCTACCGTCTAGCACAGCTTTCAGAGGTTTTGGTAACCCGCAGGCTGTGCTCATTTGCGAGCACTGGGTAAGCGAAGTAGCGGACTACCTCGATACATCTGTTACTGAAATTCGTGGAATGAACTTGTATCAAGAAGGCGACCTGACACCATACAATCAGAAAATATTTAACTGTCCGGTTAGACGATGTTGGAAACAGGTTATTAAAGAGTCTAATTATGCAGCAAGAAGAAAAGATATCGATGAATTCAATGTTAAGAATCGTTTCAAGAAGAGAGGAATAGCCATGACTCCGGTAAAGATTGGTATCAACACGTCTACTTGTCTAGATCAGGCAGGAGCTTTGGCTCATATATACCACGATGGAACAGTTCTTCTTACACACGGCGGGGTGGAAATGGGCCAGGGACTTCACACTAAAATGCTTCAGGTGGCTAGCAAGGCACTTGGGATTCCAGTTTCACAGATCTACATAAATGAAACGAATATAGCAACCGTTCCCAACACATCCCCGACTTCTGCTAGCGCCAGTTCTGATCTCAATGGAATGGCTGTGCTGAACGCCTGTGAGACCCTTGTGAAGCGACTGGAGCCATTCCGTCAAGCCAATCCCGGTGGAGCTTTTGTGGATTGGGTGAAGCAAGCTTACGCGTCTATGACAAGCCTCTCAGCGACTGGTTTCTATAAGGTATTCTCGTTTTCACAAGTTGAAGCTAGTAAAGCTAGTGTTAACGTCAGTTTCCTCACTCGAAAGCGAGGTCAGTGACGGGCGAGCCCAGGATTTGAACCCCGCACATACTGATCCGCCGTCGAGTATCGTACCGACTTCGCCACTGGCTCCAGCCAGTAGATGTATTTAATAAAAGTTTTTTAAAGTATTAAAACTCTCTCTCTATCTTAGTGCACTGCCTACTGGCAGGTCCATGGTATATAACGCCTCCACTCTTCTCTGTCTTGTCGTGATATACCATTATTTCTTGGGGGATATGCTTTTTGACGAGGTGGGCCCCCTATGCCTTCCTCAGCTTTGACTGACATTTACAGGGCAGGGGTGTCATTCCCTGAGAAAACTATCCTGTTTACCCAGGACAAAACTAATGTATTAAAACTGTACATTATTTATTAGACATTTTAATAATGGGTAATAAATAATTTTAATTATGTCACCATTTTATTTTTATTATTAGACATTTTAAAGTATCCAAGCAATATTATTTGTCTATTTACAGTAAGGACCCGCCAGCAAAATGTCATAGCTTACTTGTATACATAATTAGACAATGTCTTGCCTACAGTTAGTAGTTGCGACTGATGCAGAAAACGCGAAAGACGTGTAGCCAAATGGCAATGAGTTCTGAATTTTAGGCCAATGGGTTGGTCACTCGTAATTCATCCTTGCAGAGGTCTAGCCGTTGCATCAGTTGATATCATGAGAGTGTTTGGCACAAGGCTATTTGAAAAAATTAGAAAATTATAACTACTGGACTATAAATAGAAATATAAATTTGGAAAATTTAATACAGGTATAGTTAACTTACTAGGTATAGTTTTCTATTTGGTATTTTTAGTAAATGTACTTATCAGTCTTAATCATGTAGTTATCAGTCTTACATTGAAGTATTGGTTATTATTAATATTGGTGTTAGTTAAAACTAGTTATTCTCAAGCAAGCATGCAATTGCTTCCTGACTCTGTAGTGTTACGTTATGTTATGTTATGTTATGTTTGCTATGTTATGTTATGTTATGTTTGTTATGTTATGTTATGTTATAAAAGCGAAAGAGCAATAACCGAAATTGACGTATGGATCATTGTAGTGTAAAGCTCTTTCTAGTTCTAGACCTAATGACTGCCATAGGTGCTACAGTGACATTTTACTTAAAACGGCGCTTAGTAAATTTAGCTTACTCTGCTCAATGATTGATTGATTAAGATGGATAATTACCCATCCTTTCTGTACAATGTGTTCGCAGGTTCCAGACTTGTGCTACAACTGGAGCACGAACACTGGCAGAAGGTTTAGCTACTTCACCGCAGGAGCAGCGTGCTCTGAGGTAGAAATAGACTGTCTAACTGGAGAACACTCTCTCCTAAGAACAGATATTGTCATGGACGTCGGGCGAAGTCTAAACCCAGCCATTGATGTCGGTCAGATCGAAGGCGCATTCGTCCAGGGATACGGCTACTACATGCTAGAAGAAGTCATCTATTCCAGGGAAGGAAACATCGAGAACAAGGGCCCGTTGACTTACAGGATTCCTGCGGTATTTGATATACCGGCACAGTTCAACGTGTCACTTCTGAAGGGATCTACAAATCCTCGAGCCATTCACTCGTCTAAAGGCGTGGGGGAGCCTCCACTTCTCTTAGCTGCCTCTGTCTTCATGGCTGCTAGAGATGCCGTTAGAGCAGCTCGTAAAGAAGCAGGAATGAGTTCAACCGTTTTTCTCGGGTGTCCCGCAACCAACGAACAGATACTATTGGCTCTACACGGACTGTCATTTCCAAATACCAGTATTTCTCTTAAGAAATAGAAGGTCGTATTCATAGCGGTGTTGGTCTAGGCAAACTTTGCAAGCTGAGTAGGAGGCCGATTATTGGAACCAGTTTTAACTGGATTTCCCATTTACCGTGAGATACGGAAGGCGAAGATAGGAACTAATCTAAGCATTTACATTAAACTCTTAAGCGTATATAGCGTATGTATATATATATATATATATATATATATATATATATATATATATATATATATATATATATATATATATATATACTGTGTTTTTTATAACTGATACCCCAAATTATTTTTACATGAAGTCGTAAGGAGTTGACCGAGGTTCTTAAAATTTACAGTATTTAATGAGCAACCAATTCTACCAAATATAGAGAAATTTCGTTTGAATATCTTTAATAACGTG
This sequence comes from Enchytraeus crypticus, assembly GCA_905160935.1. Taxonomy (NCBI): domain Eukaryota; kingdom Metazoa; phylum Annelida; class Clitellata; order Enchytraeida; family Enchytraeidae; genus Enchytraeus; species Enchytraeus crypticus. The sequence goes on along the minus strand of CAJHZI010000676.1, from coordinate 855,812 downwards.
AAAGTTATAGTTTCGCGAATAGGAGTGGGGTCAGATAAGAAATTTCCAATACAGGATTACGGGCGTGTTACACTTAGCGTAGACTATCTCTATAAAAACACTAGCTAACATGTAATATAAAATTTCAGCTAATGCTATTTTGAAGAGCAATCATTGCTTTTCAAAACGATGTAAAATACGTGCTGATATGTTCTTAATTGATAAAGTTATTGAACTTTTTATGCATGCATTACATGAAGAGAATAAACGAATAAGTTATTTTAACTATGGCGCTAGAGGACGCCGCTGCAGTACCTTCGGTGATCAGTTGTACCCAAAATGCAATGCATGCATTAAAAGTTCAATAACATTGTCAATTAAGAACATATCAGCACGTATTTTACGTCATTTTGCAAGAAGTGATTGCTATTCAAAACAGCATTAGCTGAAATTTTGTGACGTGTTCGCTATTATTTTTATAGAGATAGTTTTAAGCTGCATGTAACACGCCTGTAATCATGTATTGGAAATTTCTTATCAGACCCCACTGCTATTCGTAAAACTATAACTTTCACGTTATTACAGAAATTAAAACGAAATTTCTCTCTGTTTTGTAGAATTGGATGCTAGTTAAGTGCTGTAAATTTCAGGAACATCGGTCAACTTCTTACGAATTACTTAATGACTTACGACTTGCGACTTAATACGGTAAAACAATTTGGGGTATCAGTTATAAAAAACACAGTGTATATATATATAATTATAATATACATGTATATATATCTATATATATATATATACATGTATAACTCCGGAATATTCTGTGAACTCTCTTGGAACATTTATTTGCAGCTCTCCTAAACTGCAGATCCAGGACTAAAGTTTAAACGTTATTTTTTTAAATGTATATACTAAGCAAAACATTGGCTAACCACATAGGTGACTAATGCTTTCCATATTTGACTTCGTAAGTTCGTAATAGATAATTAAAATTACTTCTGCAGTGTAATGTGTATTACATCAAATACAATGTAATAACCAAGCTAGGTATCCAGAATACCTTATCTCTTAGTGCACTGCCTACTGGCAGGTCCATGGTTCATAACGCCTCTACTCTGTCTTCCGCCTTCCTCTTCATTTCCACATATGAGTGGGTCTTTAAATCATCTAACATATCTAATCTCGGCCTGCCCCTGCCTCTCTTTCCTTCCATTCTACCTTTTATGACCTCTTTTAATAGACCTTCCCCCTTAGAATGTGTCCTATCCATCTCTTCTTCCTATTTCTTAATACATTTATCAACTGTCTATCTGTGCCAACTCTCTCCAGGACTTCCTCATTTGTAACCTTTTGAGTCCAGCTAATCCTCTTCACTCTTCTCCAAATCCACATTTTCAATGTCTCCAGTTTCCTAATATCTTCCTTCCTTAAGGTCCATGTTTCACATCCATACAATAGCATGGTCCAAAACAAAGTTTTCACTATCTTTATCTTTGTGTCTTTCTTCGGACTTTTTGTTAATAGTTCTTTTCTACTACCAAAGGCCGCTTTTGCTTGTGCAATCCTACTGCAAATTTCTGTCTCACATTTCCCATCATCGGTTATAGTATGACCCAAATATGTGAAACTCCTTACCTGTTCCAATTTCGTACCATTTATTGCGATATTAACTTCACCTTTATTATTGGACACTCTCATAACCTTGGTCTTTTTTATATTAATCTTCATGCCATATCTTAGGGCGGTATCATTCAGCCTATCCATTATCTTCTGCAATCCAATCTCGCTGCCTGCTACCATTCCTTGGTCATCTGCAAATCGTACATCTTGTAACAAGTTCCCTCCTACTTTTATTCCTTCTTCCATGTCTTCCATGGCTTCCTCCATCATTGCCTCAGCGTAAATGTTAAACAGCAGCGGCGAAATGCTACAACCTTGTCTTACTCCACGTCCTATTTTTTGTATATTCATATGTATGTTTATATGTTCATATGTATACTCATATGTTCATATATATGTTCATATGTTCATATATGTTCATATGTTCATATATACATGTACGTTCATATATACATTCATATATCATATTTTATGTACATGTACGTCATGCGATCTTATCATGTAAATTCTGAGTCCCAATGAATTGTCTTGAATTGGTGACATCTCAAATTTGTATCTGAATGAATTTGTGCTATTTTTCCAGTAACGATTACATTGTACTGCATATTGTAGTTGACGTTTTTAATGCAGCCTACAATGCAATTTTGTAGAGTATGGAGATGCCTTGGCATGATATACTTTAGCAAGCAGTACACACCAAGTATATAGCTGCTATCACATGAGCCTGAGAACAATGCTAAGCGTTACATTTACTTCCAGTTGCGTTACCAAAACAATTTTTCCATAATCAAAGTTAAAAACATAAAAGGTATGCATATCGAGCTGCCTTTGATTCTGACTTTATATGTTTTCCGCAATAGAAAAAGCCAACATTACAGCTTTTAGATTTGATGCGCTCAGTACTTCATCGTACTTGTTTGCGACAGGTACATGGTTCACCTGTCACAGGTAAGGCCTAATTAACTGCCGGCATCAATATTTCATAGAGCTCATGTGTACAGGTAATAGCATCATCGTGCTGCATCTCTCAGCATCCGTGGATGTTAGATTTGAGTATACTGACACTTCACTCGACATACGAGGCACAAAACAATGAGCAGCCATCTTAAGTGACTCCAATACAACAATGCAAATTGAATTGAATCATGTTTATGTCACTTTGGCTGGAGCCAGTGGCTATGTAGATAAGGTACACGACCGCGGATCAGTATGTGCGGGGTTCAACCCTGGGCTCGCCCGTCACTGACATCGCTTTCGAGTGAGGAAACTGACGTTAGTATTAACTTTTGCTTTACTTTTCAGGTAATATCATACGCAAGAGATATATGAGATGAAGTGAAATAGTACTCAACGGCTACGAAAGCACTAACATGTGCCCTAAAGCACTAATACGTGCCCTAAAGCACTAACATGTGCCTTGAAGCAATGCAAAAAGCAATATTATTATTATTAACAACGAAACCTTATATAGCAGTGTCATGGCCGAACTCGGTTTTCGAGACTACATTACAGGAAGAGTTCAATTGTAATCATGAGCTAAACAACCATTACATTTAAATTAATATCTAAACTAGTAAAAATATCTACATATAAGCGGAACTTTACGCTATCCAGCAACACTCATTCCAGACTTCATATTACAAAATGCTTATAAAAAACATACATTTGTGTATAGCACTTTCAATGGGCACATGTCTTAATATGACTCCCCTACACCCATAGTTGTGAAGTTTTAACTTTACTAGTGGAACAACTAATGTACCATAGGTACTTAGATTTGTTACAAAAGTTCAATATATGCATTACTCTATTTCATTTTTACTGCATCTTACAAGTTGTTGCTTTACAGAGTCTACATGAACTACATAATGCTTTTTAATTTACAAATTGTGCTTTACGTTACGATTGTAGTCTCTCATCTTCTGTGTGGTCCATTTCCAATATTGTGAAACTTAAAGCATTTAGATACGTCTACATATAAATTTACATCAAATTTTGTTCGTCCTTCGATCACTAAAGATCAAAATTGATACTCCAGCATATCAATACTCTGAGAAATTGTTTTGCATTCTATGCCTTCTAATTTGAGCAAGCATCGTCATCTGCTACTGCGACATCTCGCACTTTGCGTTCATGTTATAAACTGTCATTATTAGCGCCTGTGTCATGATATTAGTATATCATACTATTTGTATTATGATATTAGTATATCATATTCTTTGTATCATGATATTAGTATCAGCTGCATAATGATACTGTATCATAATATTAATAAATCATACTATTTGTATCATGATATTATATATCAGCTGAATAATGATACAGTATCACGATGTTAGTGGTGGTGGTAGAGCTAGTGGTGGTGGTGGCGTTGTTAGTGGTAGTGGTGGTGGTGTTAGTAGTGGTGGTGATGCTAGTGGTGATGGTGGTGGTAGTGGTGGTGTTAGGTGAGGTGAGACGTGAAGAGTGGCATCAGAGAGAGATAGAGAGAGAGAGAGAGAGAGAGAGAGTATGAGAAAGAGTGTGATATAGTGAGAACGAGAGAGACAAAGAGATGGGTATGGAACGAGAGAAAGAGAGAGGAGAGACAGAGAGAGAGAGAGAGAGAGAGAGAGAGAGAGAGAAAGAGAGAGAGAAAGGAGAGAGCAAGAGAGAAGGATAGAGAAGGGAATACAGGTCGAGTCGAATCAGTCTGTTGCAAAGCAGCAGTGACAGTTTGTAGCAGTAATTTCACTGTATTGTAGTAGTATCACAGTATTTCAGTAGTATCACTGTATTTCAGTAGTATCACTGTATTTCAGAAGTATCTCTGTATTTCAGTAGTATCACTGTATTTCAGTAGTATCACTGTATTTCAGAAGTATCAGATTAAATTCGCAGCTTCTATCTGTATTCACAGTATCTTTATAAAGTCCATTAATCAGTTTTCACAATAGTAAAGTCAATAATGCAATGATACTTTATATCAGTAAATATTTATTCAATGATTATTAGCGTTACACGATTTGATCTCTATTAACATTTCTTCATTATTAATATAGTCTATGCAGAAATTGACAGAATCTATGTTCGAAGAATCAATCGGTCCGAAGAATTTTAATAAACCAGTAAAATATAAACAATATGGTGTGTATGTAGCCTATGTAAGCAGTCAGTTTATAACTTTATATTGTGAAAGAAGTGTATATTCTTGAACGCATTGTGACCGTATTCGTAAAATTCTGGTTTTAAGCACAATAGTGCTGTTAGTTGTGTTAGTAGTAGTACTTATTCTACTTATTGTACTTTGCTGGAGCCAGTGGCAATGTCGGTAAGATAGCCTATTCGACCACGGATCAGTATGTGCGAGGTTCAAATCCTAGGCTCGCCTGTCACTGACATCGCTTTCGAGTGTGGAAACCAACGATAAAATTAGCATTTTTTCTACACACATGCAGTCACGAGCCGGGTAGATTGATAATATTTTATTTAACATTTTAGAGACCATTGTTAACTAGCTCTTCAGTGACTTGAAAGGAAACATAGCAGTCTTTTTTGTACAATTCTTACTACAAAAAATGGAGTTTTCAAACATCTTTCACGACAACTTCCCAGCGGATCAAACAAGGGCGAATCATCAGCAAACCAACGGCTCGTTTTCTTCAATTCTGTCGCAGCAAACAATTGTTCCCCAGCAGCAGCAACGACAACAACAACTTGGTCCTCAGCAACAAGCTTATCAACAACATGTTCAGCAGAATTCGCAACAGCAGTTGCAACAATCAATTCAGCAGCAGGAACAACAGCAACAGCAGGCTGCAACCATTTCACCCCAGATCATTTTCGTTCAGTCGCCTAAGATAAAGAGATCGTTCGAGAAGTATCCGGTTAGATTGGTCACACCTCTCTCCTGGATTCAAATCTTCACCGGGATCATGTCCGTGATACTTGGGATAGCCAATCCGCTCACGTGCGGACTCTACGGAATGGTTGGGATAGGTGTTTGGGGTGGAGTGCTGGTTAGTATCGTGTAACTGAAGATGCTGTTCACGCGTTACTGTTGGGGACGTCCATGACATCATCCTTAGAAGAGGAAACGGACGTTAAACCTTTATAATAATAATAATAATAATAATAATAATAATAGTAATAATAATAATAATATTAACAATAATAATAATAATAATAATAATAATAACCTTGAGGATAGAAGCGAATGGAATGACTCCAATGCCTCCACCAATCAATACGGACACCTCGTATTTACTCCAGTCCTGAAGTCCTAATCCATAGGGACCGTCCAGATACACCTTTGGCAGGGGTTTCTTGACCAGCAGACGGGGGTCGTAAAGCTTTCGAATATTTTTCGTTCAAGGACCCACGGCCTTGACATGTATGCTGAGGTGGTTCTCGTGGGGCGCCGAGGTTAGGTGAGGGGGTGGTACTCACTGCCGCTGTGAGCCAGATAGGCTAGGCACACCCACTGCCCTGAGAGGTACTCGAAGTTAGGAGGCTTCCTTAGCTCCAGGTATGTCACGTCCGGGGAGGTAGAAGTGCGCTCAGATTCTCCTCCCATCTCGCTCATCTCCAACTCCAATATCATAGAAAATTGCTCCCCGCCAAGCTGACAGATGCGCTCCTGCCTCATTCCCGCAACACCAGGCTGTCGTTGATGTAGCAGTGGCGGACCAAACTGCTGCTGATCAGATCTCGTGGGAGCAGACTGAGCTCTACCGAGAGGCTGTATCAGAGCGTTGATCTTTAGATTGGACGGACGGTTGACGTGGAACGGTGAAAGCAGTTCAGCCGTGGGTTGAACGAAGCCATCCTGCGGAGGCTGAAAGGTGGTGGTGACAGGACGCAGATGAACCTGAGGGGTCAACCCAGCCGGTGAGCCGATCGCGTTCTGCGGCAAGCGATCCATGAACATCCACGTGGATCGCCTCACTGCGGAGTCACCCCTCGCAGTGGCCAGGTTTGAGAGCTGAGGCCCTGCTCCTCGCAGAGGTATGTGGATCGAGGAGTTCGGTGGGGGCAGGGAGCCAGAAGATCCTGGTGGGCTCACGGTTAACACGATACGCTGTCGATCTAAGCCCTGATGATGATGTTGTTGTTTCTGGGGATTGAAATGAAGCACCGGCTGAATCTGAAGCCTCCACGACTGCAACTTCTTCTTCTGTTTCTTATGAAGTGTCTGACGGCTGCGATAATCAATTCGGTCATGCTTCTCACGCTGTCGACGAAGATTTTCAGCATGATGATGATTTTCATGATGATTTTCATCACACTGCAGTTCATGATGTTTTCCAGCACCGAACTGTTCATAATAACCTTCAGCACCTTGCTGTTCATGTTGATCATCAGCACCGAACTGTTCATGATGATCTTCAGCACTAATCTGTTCATAATGACCTCCAGCACAATGCTGTTCATGATGATCTTCAGCACTAATCAGTTCATAATGATCTCCAGCACAATGCTGTTTATGATAATCTTCAGCACCGAGCAGATTATGATGATCTTCAGCACCGTGCTGTTGATGATGAAATTCAACACCGTGCTGTTCATGATGAACTCCAGTACCGAGCTGTTCATGAAGATCTCCAGCACCGAGCTGTTCATGATGATCTTCAGCACCGAGCTGCTCATGATGATATTCAAAATCGAACTGTTCAAGATGATCTTCAGCACTATTCTGTTCAAGATGACTTCCATCACCGTGCTGTTCATGAAGATATTCAGCACCGAGCTGTTCATGGTGATCTTCAGCACCGAGATGTTCATGATGATCTTCCCCTTGCTGATCATGATCAGCACAGCGATGTTCATGATGTACGTCGGCACTATATTGTTCAAGATGATCTTTAGCACCATACTGATTAGGATCACTTTCATGGGCTTCCGCTAATTGTTTTTCTCTCTCTTTTCTCTTGAATATTAATATATTGCAGCTTATCGCTTTGTTTTATGCAAAATTTCGTACTTCCATTGATCTTCTCGTCAGATACACTTACCGCGGACCCTGGAGTTAGATATGTGAGGTTACTACCCTGACTCTCTCCCAGAACTGACTTGATACAGGTAACAGCAGCCTGTGAGGCCGTCAAGTTGTCCTTGAAAGGGTAGATTAAACGCACTTCTGACTCACGTACCATTGGCTTCATTCCAATTTCTAACCCTGACGCACCGAGCACAGCTGGCTTACCATAAAGAGGTGCTTGCTCAATTCCTCCGATTCCAGCTCAAATCGACACTCCGATTCCAGCTCAAAAGTTGGAATCGGAGTGTCTCTCCCCACCTTAACTTCTGAGGAGTCATCGATGAACAGGGATATGCAATCACTACTAGACTGGTTGACTGGGATAGAACCGGCAAATCCAGACTTTCTCTTGTCGGACTCGGATTCCTGTGGGATCAGTTGATTAAACTGATGTTCTGATGATCGACTAGGGGAGTCCACCTCCAGGTCTGCATTAGAAACGAACGTAAGAGCTGCGTTGACTACCACAGAAGCCTGAACGACGTAACATATTTCAGAATCTTTGACAAATACTTTTTTGGAATAATCTTCCTGGTAGGATTCAGTTTTCGGGATGTTTGTGGAATCTCCAGCGGCCCCATTAGAGGATTCTCTGGACCAATCAGAGGTTCTGCTGTCAAGTGGCGTCTGATTCTGCACTATCTCCCGACTTGGGGACTTTTCTATATCAACACTTTGAGCTACTAGATGAAGCTTCTTCCTCGACTCTGCATCCTCCTCATTCAGAGCTTTCCTCAGCCCCTCCATCGCCCTTGAGCTGTTCCCTACAACCTGCAGTCCTTCTGATCCAGACTCCTCGTTCTGAGCTTTCCTCAGTCCCTCCATCACCCTTGAGCTGTCCCCTACAACCCGCAGTCCTTCTGATCCAGACTCCTCGGAAGTGACGTGGTTTGGAGGCGGATTAGAGGAACCACTAGGAGCTGCGGACCCGGAAACAGAAGCCCAGACTTTGTATTAAAGATTTCCGAGTTTATGAGCCTGCTCAGTCTCGATAGAAAACAAAAGGGGTCTTTCGCCAGAATAGGAGGGTAACCCTGTTGCGCCGAGGTTCGCGAATTCGCCAAGCAGGAGCGAAGGAGATTAAGCAAGGATTGGGAAATTCATGGGAAGTGATGTTGAAAGCCTGGAAGGAGACTCATGGAGTATGTTGGAGCTGCTCGACAGAATTTCGCCAGATGAAGAAGGCGAGAAGGGACGGAAGCAGGATTGATAGGGGAGCCCCGTTGTCAGGAAGGTTTCATAGCTGGGGAGCAAGGAAAGTGAACCCGGAGTACCCACTGGAGAAACCGTCGAGTCCTGCGAGGACGACGGCGACCCTGGTTTCTTCGTTAGTAACGATAAAGGAAGAGCCTTCGAATCTTGAACATTGAATCCAGCTGTATTTGCAGCATCTCTGGGACCATAGATCTAACCTTGAGAATTAAATGTGCCCATTCGAGTCACTTCATGTGGATGACAGACATCATCAGAGAGGTGGAGCAGAAAGATCATTCCAATATTGTGGTGATTAACACCTTCATCACACAGTTCAAGGGAAAGTTTGACTTCCGCATCACCATGCTGTACATATGTGAGCGCCAATTCCAGAAGATCTCAGACAGGAGTGTGTTCACTGGTTTGAGGTCCACCACTCACTTTGGTAGACCTAATTTCCCGGACGTCCTGAAAGTCGTCATGAAGGAGCATCCATCGACTAATGCATTCGGGGTGTTCAGCTGTGGACCACCTACCCTCACTCGCAGCGTTGAGCAGGCTTGCTCCAGGGACAACGCCTACACCAGCGATGTGCTCTTCGTTCATCATCACGAAAACTTTTAACTATCATTGATTGTTTGATTTATTATTGTTTTAGTAGTAATCATAATATAATGATAATAATAATAATAATAGTAATATAAATAATAATAATAATAATATTAATAATATTAATAATATTAATAATAATAATAATAATAATAATAAAGGTTTAACGTCCGTTTCCTTATACAAGGATGATATCAGGGACGTACAAAATTGTACACAAAGGTGTAAAATTATAGTACACATGTATATACATGTACAAGTATACTATAATTATAATTCATTCCATACTTGATAATTGTAACATTGGTTGTTTCATAATAAGAGACAGTTACTAGAGGTAATTATATTACTAGTAATTATTATATAGTAGTTCAAGTAGTTATAGTATTACTAGTAGCAGTAATTATATATTATATTACTTCTTCTTCTAGTTACCTAACGGCAGGTCCATATAAGTAAAAAAATAAACATTTTGCTGAAGTCTCCGCTAAACTTTGCGTCAATTTTTAATACAAACTCAAAATATCTGACAAAATCCTGAAGTCAAGAGAAGGGTCTCTAATGTAGTTCAGATGTTAATATGTTAATTAATTAATTAATTAAAATTGTATTGTATTAATTGCAGTATCTGATCGCTGGAGTATTTGGACTGATGTCAGCTAGGAGGAAGACTTCCCTGACTGTAAGCATTGCTCTGTCAGAATCAACTGTTCTGTCATAATCAACTGCATGCTCTGTCATAATCATTTTATTTGTCATAAATTTTGCATTCTCTCTCTCTCTCTCTCTCTCTCTCTCTTAGTGCACTGCCTACTGGCAGGTCCATGGCACATAACGCCTCCACTCTTCTCTGTCTTCCGCCTTCCTCTTCATTTCCACATATAAATGGGTCTTTAAATCATCTAACATACCTAAATGTTACATTATGCTAAATTTTCTGCGATTGTAATCTATGTGAAACATTAACTATTTATCATCCTATACTTATAATTGCGCCGGCTGCAATTGATGCATCATCAAAAGGCAACGTATGTAAACCATGCAGAGGAAGGAGGAAATGGGCCTTAAACAAACATCTGTACTTCCTGACCCAGTGTGCCGTTATGTTTTTATGTGTTATGTTTTATACTCCTTATCTAGGTGTATAATTCTATTTGAATCGTGATTTAATCGCTTAGATCCTGACTCACATGGTCTTGTCGATCATAGGCTGTGTGGTTGCCACGGTTCAGCTAGCTCTCAACGTCACGGCCGCTTACTATGATGATCTCGTGTATGGTTGCTGGTATTACAGGGTCATAAACGAGGACTCCATTGACGTATGTCATTACCTCTCAAGTATATTAGATCTCTTAAGTTTAAACTATGCTATGTCAGTACAGACCTACGGCTGGAGCCAGTGGCGATGTCGGTTAGATATTCGACCGCGGATCAGTATGTGCGGTGCGAGGTTCAAATCCTGGGCTCGCCCATCACTGACATCGCTTTCGAGTGAGAAAACTAACGTTACTATTAGCTTTACTTTACCTATTCTTCTATATTATAATCTTTCTCGTGCCTGCGCTCATTTAATATATTACAGGCAATCTAGTGAAGGCAAAAGTCGTTGAAACAATATATAATCCAAGCGAGTCCAAGCAATTATATCTTCTAATTTATCAGTTTGATCAATCAATCCTAGCTCAAGCAAGTTGAGGTGTATTTTACACTTTTGCATACTTGTATATGCTACATCGCAGCATAGATGTAATCCCAACCTCGCTGATCTGAAAGTAAAATCTCGGACATTCACTGGACTGGTTATACAGAAAATAGTCTAAATTACTATCGGTGTTAACATGTGGTATTAGAAAGTGAAAGATATCGACATAGTTGATCATTTCACTGCAATACGTGCTAACTTTTCTCTACTTTAGTCTTTTATCGTATCTGATAAGTCTATATCAACGATATCCTATTGATAGATTAATCGTGCGTATACAGTATCGCGGGACGGTGGTGGTGGATGCGCTGTTGGCAGTGTTTGGCATCCTTCAGGGTTTCGTGGCTATCATAGCTTCTGTCTGCGGCTGCAGAGTCATCTGCTGCTCCTCGGCTTTCGTTCCTGCTACTGTAAGTCAATCTCTTAGTGCACTGCCTACTGGTAGGTCCATAGTATATAAAGCCTCCACTCTTCTCTGTCTTCCGCTTTCCTCTTCGTTTCCACATATGCGTGGGTCTTGAAATCATCTTAAATAGTAAATCTCGGCCTGCCTCTGCCTCTTTTTCCTTATATTATACCTTCTATGACCTCTATTAATAGACCTTCCCCTCTTAGAATGTGTCCTATCCAAATCTTATTCTTATTCTATTTTTTAATACATTTATCAACTGTCTACTGTGAGTACAGATCTCTTCAGTGTGAACTAAGCTATGTAAGTAAAGATCTAAGTCTGAGCTAAGCAATGTAAGTAAAGATTTCTTAACTATTAACTATGCTCTTCAAGTATAGATCTCTCTCGTCTGAGATTGTTTCATAGTTACCACCTAGAAAATGTATAAAAAGGCCAGATTGAATTAGAATAGTAATCCATAAATAGCATCTCGCCTTTAAAATAGGCCGAAACATAGGCCAACATTATAGTGAACTGATTTTTCCATGGTTGAATTTCAGGACCGGTCTTTTACATTGTCACACTATAGCTAGCTGCCACTATACATATTGACAACAACAACAACAACAATTAGAGTGCTACTGTATGGCGTCAGTAGCAACACTGAATGCTATAGAAGACTATAGATTACCGTAGAATCAAAGCCAAGTCGACGAGCAAACGCAAAAGGTCCATAAAGTGTAAACTTAACATTTATAGTACATGTATATACAGTATATCAAAGATAAAGAATAAAGGCCTAAGAGCTCAGTGATCTTTGTCGATATTGCAGGAACCCTATCCAGGTCCTTCAGGTGGACTGGGAGTTCTGAACGGAGGAGCCATCGTCTACTACAACACATCTTCAGCTGCACCGGGTCAAGAGCTAGCTCAGTCCCATGGACCTCTCTTCACCACCCAGAATGGTATGAACATCAAAACACAGAGTAGTCGTAGTAGTAGAGGACCTAGGTCCTAGACTACCAGATCCCACGCAGGCCTACACACAGGCCCAGTGCAGTTACTGTAGTCAGTGCCTTAACCAGTTGAGAGCAGTGTGCAGGTGAGCAGCTCAAAAGAGTCGGCTCACTGAGCTGTACGAGTTGTTTATATGCTGCTCTCTCAGATGAGTCGTTAAGTGTATCACTAATTAGCACATAAAATGCTCAATGTGATCAAGGTGACTTGATTTGATCAATGTTATTTAATGTGATCAATGTGACTTGATGTGATCAATATGCCTTGATGTGATCAATTTAACTTAATGTGATCAATGTGATTCGATGTGATCAATATGATTTAATGTGACCTAATGTGATCAATTTGATTTAATGTGATCAATGTGACTTAATGTGATCAAAGTGACTTGATGTGATCAAAGTGATCAATGTGACTTGATGTGATCAATGTGACTTGATGTGATCAATTTAACTGAATGTGATCAATCTGATTCGATGTAATCAATATGATTTAATGTGATCAATGTGACTTAATGGGATCAATGTGATTTGATGTGATCAATGTGATCGTTGCATATTTCAGGAAAGAGAAACGGCTACAATCAGTCTCCAGTGAACCCCGCCCCACCCTACTCATTCTCTCCTCCCACCTACCCCCCCTCACCGCACTACTAATCATCTGATGATCGAGAAACTGACGTTGATTTCTTACATATTCATCACAAGCGTCACATCATAATCGTCAACTTTCTTTGAATCTCAGTTTAACGAGGATCAGGATTTGACAATTTTGTAGCAATTTCTGGAGTAAAAGCGCTCGCCAACCGAATGCCCTTATTGATATTGGTTTAGGTCTTAGTGTTTTGTCGCCTCCTACGACACATGCGTTCCGCGGTTGGTCTATTCTTCAGCAACCCGGAAGCAACATGGATAATATTATATAAGAGATATTAAACCCAGGAAAATGAAAATTACGGTACGGACACGAGCATATCAAAACGAAAAGCATAACACAATTTTAAAGCAAAGTCAAAACTTTACGTTACATAGAAATGATCATCTGTGATGATATATAGGGCCTATCACACGTAATCTCATATGCGTAATCTCATATACTTGACGTTTCTGACATGGCCTTATGGCGAGGAACCGGACGTTAAATTCTTATTGATTGATTGATTGATTACCCATTAGGCAGTTTACTCAATTATCCATGTTATCAGTCCAATATCCGAGATTTTACTCTTTGATTAGCTCTATCAGAAATTATTAATGCAGAAATTTCAATAGCACTATGATTTATAGAATGCACATTTGTTTATGAACGTAGCCTATATAAAGCATCGCAAAACCAAGTAGACAATAATACTTTTCTGAGACATTATCTTTTATTTTCATATAGGTATTTACTAGCTAATTACTCTAAATGTTTATATGTAATAGTTATTGTAACTGTTCGACTTCTGTAGCATTTGAATTCTGCACCGGTTGATTTAGTAAACTTGAATTTTTTGTCCCTTCTTCCGCACTGAACTTTAAGTCTGAAATAAATTGATAGTCTGACGTCATCATGCGAACAATTCTAACTCAAGCCTGCTACACACTGCTTTAACTAAAGTCAGAAATTTAATCCATAGAAATGAAGCATTGGTGTGGCTAATGGTAAGTAATTTTGCTGTCTGAAGCTTGAGAATTTCAGCATAAATGACTGCCACAGATTTAATATTTAGACATTTCGTCTTATGTGAGTAATTGTTAAGTATAATACGTAGTTGTAGATTTGATTATAAGGACTTGCATTAATATCATTATTTGTTTAAAAACATCTTAATAATGTGCATATCTCAAACAAAGAACTCTCATAGGGAGTTCACTATAAAAAATATATAGTAATATAAAACAATCAGCTGAGAGTAGTTGATAGCAGCTGATAGTAGCTGAAACAGATAATAGCTGAAAGCAGCTAATAGTAGCCGATAGTTGCAGCTGATGATATCTGAAAGCAGCTGATAGCAGCTAATAGTAGCTGATCGTAGCTGATAGTAGCTGATATCAGTTGATAGTAGCTGATCGTAGCTAATAGTAGTTGATCGTAGCTGTTAGTAGCTGATCGTAGCTGATAGATACAGAAGCAGCTGATAATATTTCAAAGCAGCTAATAGCAGCTAATAGTAGCTGATAGTAGCTGAAATCAGATGATAGTAGCTGATAGCAGCTGATAGTAGCTGATTAGAACTGATAGTAGCTAGCTGAAAGCAGCTAAGAGTAGCTGATAGCAGCTGATAGTAGCTGATAGCAGCTTAGAGTAGCTGATAATAGCTTTGAGCAGCAGATAGCAGCTGATAGTAGCTGAAAGCAGCTGATAGTAGCTGAAAGCAGCTGATAGTAGCTCAAAGCAGCTGATAGTAGCTGAAAGCAGCTGATAGCAGCTCAAAGCAGCTGATAGTAGCTCAAAGCAGCTGATAGCTAGTAGCTGAAAGCAGCTGACATTAGCTTAAAGCTTTACCTCTTTCATGATACTGAACGTCTGCTAGATAGAGCCCATGTGGAGGAACCTTGGACCTGCTGTACAACTGATGACATTTGCCGGTGGAGGGTGAAGCAAGCATCGCACTCAGCTCTTCCAAGCTCAGCAGTCCCTGACCCACGCCGAGTATAGCTGAGGTCATCCTGCGCACCTGTGCACATATAACATACCATGTGAATAACACGCATACAAGAATAACATAGCCACACGAATAACATGTAAACAAAAATAACATACCATATGAATAATACATATACAAGAATAGCATACCACATGAATAATACATATACAAGAATAATATACCATGTGAATAACACATATAATAAAAGAATAACATACCACATGAATAACACATATACAAGAACAAAATACCACATGAATAATACATATACAAGAATAATATACCACACGAATAACACATATACAAGAATAACATACCATATGAATAACACATATACAAGAATAACATACCACATGAATAACATATATAATACAAGAATAACATACCATGTCAATAACACATATACAAAAATAATATACGACACGAATAACATATACACATGAATAACATAGCAATAAGAATAACATTTTTAGGAATAAGATCATAAATACAGATAAATAGAATAACATACCCACAAGAGTAACAAATATAGGAATCTTTCTTTCCCTCTCTCTCTCTCTCTCTCTCTTTCTCTCTTTCTCTATCTCTATCTATCTAGCATTCTGTAAAATGGCAGGCCCAAGTACAAACAATTTCCCTTTCATTAAATGTGCTGATACATGTCTAGGCAGGTTCAAGTAAAAACTTAATTTTAATTACCTGTATATTCCCTAAAAGATCTTAGAGTAGAAATTCCAAAAATACTTGCAGCTTACTAATAACAAGACCTTCATAAGAATAATAAATTTAAACTGTGAATCAGACCTGTCTAAAGAGAAAAGAATGTGATTTGAAGATGAGGTTCCAGTAATCAAATCCACTCTCTATTCCACCGGTAACAGCACTCATAAAACCCTGACCAGGCTCTATAGTGACAGAAAGTTGTTTGACAGGATTCACCCAATCTTGTTCCTCCAGCACCGAGCTCTTGGTAAATGCTCTGAAGTCGTGCGTACCGGATAATACTTGAGCTGCCTCTCTCATGCCTTCTATATTAACCGGCTGCCTGTTGCAAACCAATGATATCTAGTACAGCAGGTACAATACGATACAATATTTTTTATAAATATTATTAAATAAATAAATATTAAATCTCAAACAATATTATCAACATTAATTTATTATATTAATTTAATTATTAAAAATGATTAAATATTATAACTAAAAATGCCAAAGACAGTAAAGACAGTAAAGCAATTTAAAACAGCATAGTCAATTTTACTTCTCAATAGAATATCCGCAAAGGAGGATTGGCTGAGGCTGCAATGTATGTTCCTCTAACTATATCATGCCTCTAGCTAATCATGCCTCTAATCATGCCTCTAACTAATCATACCGTTAACTAATCATGCCTCTAGCTAATCATACCTCTAACTAATCATACCTTTAACTAATCATGCCTCTAGCTAATCATGCCTCTAACTAATCATGCCTCTAACTAATCATGCCTCTAGCTAATCATGCCTCTAACTAATTATGCCTCTAACTAATTATGCCTCTAACTAATCATGCCTCTAACTAATCATGCCTCTAATTAATCATGCTTCTAACTTATCAAACTAACTAATCGTGTCTTTGGCTTGGAAATTATCTGAATCTAAATGAGCAATAATAATGATTAATAACATTATTCGCAACAGTATCTAAAACTATTAAGTTTTTACGTTATTGATTTATGCTACTAAAATTTGAGTTTCTGAATTTTCAGATTTTACACTAACTGGTCGCTCATACTACAGACTTGCTAAAATTTAGAGGTTACGCTGTTTGTGACTTTTCATGGACTGCCTTAATTTCCATCTGAATGCTACTGTGGTAATATATGCAGCATGGAATGAGTATCTGAAGAGAGGAATGAATATCTACAGAGTGTAATGAATATTAGCACAGAGGAATGAATTTCTAGTTTCTACATATCTGCAGAGTGCAGTTTTATATAAATACTGATTGACTGACTGAAATGATTATCTACCTAACTAGACAACACCGCTGTTCTTCAAACGGTAGAACGGGAATTGACCAATCACAAGGCTGGCCTCGCGGCACACAAAGCCTATAGACATAGGTTCTACTGACTGCCTGGAACCGACTGTGAAAGTTGTCAGCTACTCTCAATACCTTCAACACCCTGAAGTGACAAATATTACATAAAATTTTAAAAAGGAATACAAATGCTAAACATAATAAAGACGTAAAAAAGAAGTATTAGTATGTTTTGGTATAGTGATTTCCCAATGATTTGACAATTTACAATTAGAGATTTAACAGTCAAAAGTTGCATATGCTTGTAATGGGCAAATAATAAAGTTAATACAGCCTAAACGCGGAGTTATAACCAATCAGACTTGCGAATTTAATCTGCAGCTTAAATCTCTGATTTACTGAAATGTGTAAATGCCACAGTTCTTTACACATTTTTTGTTTCAAGTGTAGTATCATTTATTTGTTCATCACAGCACAGATTACACAAACAATAGGAACGTGCGTGTAGTTAGATAAACAAATAACAATACAAAAGAGGCTACCATAAAAGAGCCATAGCTCTGTTCGGTAGCACCATAATTAGACAACACCGCTGTCTGGCTTTCGTTTAGGACCTTGCTTCTCCTCAGCACATTTCTTTCGCAGATTGGTCTGGGTGAATTGATCTGTAGTGATATGTGCTGTTGGGGAAGTCCCTGACATCATCCCTGGATGAGGAAACGGACGTTAAACCTTTATTTATTATTACTTATTATTAGTAGTAATAACAGAGTCTACTTAAATTAAAATCTTAAAAGTAATTGGGATGGTATTATCCAAACATTCTCAAGAATATGGTAAAAAGTAAAACTTAATTATAACACTCAGTGTAATACTATTCTTAACCAACTCAAAGATCTACCTGACTTCTTCTTGAAATTCTGTAAAACATTTGTTTAAGGATCTTGTTAGAAAGTTTGTATCAAAATCTCCTCCATCTCTGCAAAACAAAATCAGAAACAAATATTACAATAAAATGCGATAAGGTCAATTTTATTCCCTAAGAAAATTCTCTACAATTTTCTAAAAGTGAGCTGTGCTAAGTTTTAATGATAGTAAAAATTAATAAAATAATTTTAATGTTAGTAAAATAGGTCTGACCCAGTTATAATTGTAATATTAAAAAACAATATAAAGCCAATGTTAACATCAGTTTCATCTCTCGAAAGCGATATCAGTGACATGAGAGCCCAGAATTTGAACCCTGCACTAACTGCTCCGCGGTTGTAAATCATCAACATCATTAGGCTAATAACTTAAGTCATCAGGGTTTGCTCTATCAATCATCATCATTGAACCATTCTCTAGGCTATAAGCGAATGTTCAATCAAGTTGTTCAAACATCATGTAGTCATTAAGAGGCTCAATAAAATTGTCATCATTGAATAAATAACTAAGTTATCAATTTATGCTCAATCAGTCATCATTATTAAGTCATTTAATTAATTAGGATATCAGTATATGCTCCATCAAGTCAACGTCATGAAGTCATTAACTGCCTCAATCAAATAACCATTGAATCATTAACTAAGTTATCAATATATACTCAATCAACGTATCGCCATTACGATATCAACTAGGTTTTTAGTGCATGCTTAATCAAATAATCATCAATATGTCCTATATTCATCTTCTTTGAGGTAAATTTGCAGCAAATTTTGAAATATCAATTTATTACTTTTTATATCAAATATGACTTCCAAATCCGGCAACAAGACCAACCGGATTTGGAAAAATTAGCCAGAACCGGATTTGCAAAAAAGTGCAGGAATCCGGTCAAACCAGAACTGAAACCGGAATCCGGTACACCCCTATTCAGTACTAATAATTAATAATAATAATAAAGGTTAATTTTAACAAATAAAGGTTTAACATCCGATTCCTCATACAAGGATCATGTGAGGGACGTAGTAAGCGCTCAATGTTTGTACCTAGCACAGAGATCAACGTGCACGGTGCTGCACAGAGCGTGCACACCCTTGTCTGTTCTGCTGGAGGTCACAACATCCACTGCATTGGACGGCTTAAGACTCCTCAGTGCATCCTACTGATACAACACTCAAGTTAGATACTGTCTCACTGACTGAAGTATTGTATATATATATATATATCTATCTATATATATATCTATATATCTATCTATATCTATCTATATATATATATATATATATATATATATATATATTCTTATATATATAATTTCAATTATAGTTACTTATATATATAATTTCAATTATATATATATATATATATATATATATATATATATATATATATATATATAATATAATATAAACTGTCCCAGCCACTCTGATCTGAGAGTAAAATCTCGGACATTCACTGGACTGGTTATTTAAACAAGTGGTATTAAAAGTGATAGATATCACCACAGTTGATCATTTCACTTTAGTGCATGTTTACTTTTTTTTAAAATATATTAAATATATATATATATATATATATATATATATATAAATACACCAGGAAATATACAAATGAGTACACCAGGAAATTTGAATGTAGCCTAGAATGATAATATATATTTATTCATTATAGAATTTAATTAAATGAGAGAGGTCAGATATCAAGATCACAGTTAATAAACTATTGGTCTAGAATTTCCTTCACTGTCGAGTTTACTAACATACGATAACAATTAATCAATGATGCCAATCCGCAGAGCCTATTATCATACTCATTCAAATCATAGTAGAACAACTACAATTTATAAGTTATGTTTAAAATTACAGAATAACAAAATTATATAAAAACTTACCTCAATTACACTAATGACGGTCTTCAAAGGTCTCCTGCCTTGTCTTTGTAAGCCATGAAAGCTTGTGCCAACGTATGATATGTACACCAAATAGCGACCCATTGAGCTGAATACACTCCATTTTCAATAATAATCAGAATTACAGTGATGTAAAAAGAATAGGCAATGTATTACCCATACCTTATGTTATGTCTCCTACACCTTGGAAAAAACATGGCATCTGAGATGGTTTCCCGTTACATTCTTCAGTTTTTGCTTAGTCGCCTTTTAATACAAGCGTAGTTAAATGTTGGTCTTTTCTTCAGAGTCTTGGACACCACACGAGAAATAGATAACTACAAAATGTTAACCATAACCTTCAAAAACATGTCATAACAACACTCTTTAATACACAATATTTTAATTAAATGCTAATACCTTATGTCAGATGTACCAATTTAATTAAATTCAAAATTTAATATTTACTGATAATTAATTAATATTTTTCGTATTTAATAAAAGATCATTAAAACATTTTGAGACCGGCTAGATTTGTTTGTAAACAAACAAGAGACCTCAGCTAAATAGCGAATCGTTCCGTTTCATTGAAATACGCCCGACAAAACCATTAGAATGTGAGAAGTTCAATTTCAGTTCATAGCTGCTGCAAACGTTTTATGGATGAAAACTGTAACTTACGGGGTTGCGAGAGCGTGCGCGCGGCCGGCGAAGCCTCCCGTGTTGCAGCGAGGGGAACGTATTTCTCTCACCCTCAATATTGGGTCCTGGGAACCCGGGACATCAGGTTTGGCGGCCAGGCCCGAATCGGGAGTGGGGACTCACTCCACATCGTCACTTTTTTGTAGGGTGTTATGGAGGATGACCGGCAGCGATTCGAGATAGCAGCTTCTACGTTGAATGGTCTATTACAGGTACCGCTTGTCAGGAGGAACCGAGGGTGCTGCATCTCGAATGGCCTATCTTCGCTCAACTTTTATCTTTTAGCTCATGGGCCGACTCCCTTACTTCTTTCGTAGATTCTCTCCCGTAATGCGATTCTCGGGACGAAGTGATATGGTGACCCGAACCGGGAGTAGAAGCGTACTCCACGTCAGCTATATTTTAGGCAATTACGGTTAAGTTTATGCCATGCTTCTTTGTCTTCAAACTGGTTGCAGTAGATGATTATATGATTGGTTGTTTAACTACGACGAACTTTATTCTTCTTTACCCTATAAAACTTCCCTTTACCTTTTTAGACTTATTCTTCCCTATCCTTTTAATATTGGTCTTTCCGTAGTTCCTTCTCTCGTCCATCGTTGCTGAAATGGTGAAGTGGGTCTTTCGTTTAACGCGGAGAAATCCGAGGATAGTCTACTGGTCGTTGGTAATCCCGCTTCTTCATCCTTTAATTCTGGTCTTCCCGTAGTTTCTTCTCTCGTCCATCGTTGCTGAAGGTGGTACAATGGCTTCCGTGTAGTCACTATGAAATTCGTGGATAGTCAACTGGTCATTAATAATACAGCTTCCGCCTACAGGGACGAACTCCATCCAGGCGCTTAGCAAATACCTGCATAGACAAACTCCGTCCAGGCAATGCCGTCGCTAGCCCGCGCCTGCAGAGACGAACTCCGGCGCCTAACAAATACCTGCAGAGACGAACTCCATCCAGGTAATGCCGTCGCTAGCTTCCCGCCTGCAGAGACACACTCTACCCAGGCGCTTAGCAAATAACCGCAGAGACGGACTCGACCCGAGTATTGCCGTGGACTACCAGCCTCCCACCTGCAGAGACACACTCGACCCAGGCGCTTAGCAAATACCCGCAGAGATGAACTCGACCCGGGCAATGCCGTGGACTACCAGTCTCTCGCCTGCAGAGACCCAATCGACCCAGGCGCTTAGCGAATACCCGCAGAGACGGACTCGACCCGGGTGTCGCCGTGGACTACCAGACTCTTACCTGGCCTACCCAGGGGGACGCCAACACCACAATACAACAAATCGATACAACAACAAGACAATTACCAGCTACGAACCTAGGCTAACAAGCTTGAAAGCTTTCGGCTAGACGAAGACCAGACCAGATTTCTGTATACTAATCGTACTTTTTCCTTGGGATTGGGATATTACGTACTATCCTCCCTCGGTTCCCAGTACTTTCGCGTAGAAGGTTCTGGCCTCCCTGAGTTACTGCGCAGACGAACCACGCAGAACCCAATCTGTCTTTCTATGTATCGACGGCCGCTTTATATACTAC
Organism: Enchytraeus crypticus; assembly: GCA_905160935.1. NCBI lineage: Eukaryota > Metazoa > Annelida > Clitellata > Enchytraeida > Enchytraeidae > Enchytraeus > Enchytraeus crypticus. The sequence continues at coordinate 833,576 of CAJHZI010000676.1, read as the reverse complement.
TCGAGAGATCGACTTTAGCCAACCACAGAACTTCTCGCTTAGTCGATTTACGCGCCAGCTGCGTAAATACCCAGCAATACCCAGTAATACACTTTGGAAATACCCAGCGTAATAACCTAGCTATGCCTACTTACAACTTCGGCTTATATCATCTATTATAAATCTTTGGAAAAACACTACGTCACTTAATATTTATAAATAACAGCTGTATAATATTTGCTTTCGATCTATAATATATATTTCTTAATATATAAAGTGTGAACAAGGCGTGTTCATTACAAAAACCTAACATAAAAGGGCTGCAGATGTATGATGACAAAAATTAATATAAAATTCAGATTAGACAAACAGCTTATTTTTCGCAAAATCTAAATCCAAAACGATCCCATTAACTGTAATTTTCTTTCAATAATTCTTATTAAATAAAGTTATGATACTTTCTTCGTACGCAGGAGTTACCATTTTATTTTCACTGTATAAATTTTAAATTAATTTCAAATTTTAATATTTACTTGCCTGCAAATATCGATAAAAGGGATTTTGAACTTTGGATATCTTAATTAAGTTATAGAGATTTTGCTGAAAATAAATTTGCCCCTGGTGCAGTAAACTCGTATGTGAGCTGAGATGAATATTATAGAGCAAGGTTCAACGCGCGATTAAATTTTAGCACAAGCTAATAAATGTAGTCTGCATAGAGAAGTTATTAGAGAAGTTATTAGAAGAATTAGGTGCTCTATGGTCCAAAAATGTAACTTTCGAAAATATCGGAATAGCAGCAGTAAGCCCTTTTTATAGCGTCAATTAATTCGCCATTTTCTTTAGGGCGAAATTATTCAAGGGTCAGTTTTTGTTATATTTCAAGATCAAAGTAAGAGCACTACATGTAGAGGACTTAAAAAAATAAACTTTTACTATAATTTCACAGGTCTTACATTTGATTATTCTATGTCTTTATGTATACATAACATATGCAAGCAGTTCAGCAAGTTAACTAATGATTAGACTAAATAGTATATACCAGTCGTGTCATTAGGCCTAATATTCGAGACATTACAGTAGGCCTAGGCTGAATTCTAGAGTTGATGGTCAATCGTCAGTGGATATAAATCTTAAGTATCAATATTAATCTCAGGCTTACACGCAGTATAATATTAAAACTTGATGGCAGGTACAGCCTGTTCGAGCTAGTTTTCTTCTTCCAGACACTGCCTAACGGCAGGTCCATTTCGTAATTAACTCCGCCACATATATTTATCCTCCATAGATACTTAAAATAAATTTAAGTGTGTACAATATTATTTTTTAATATTTAAATATCTAATTTTAAGAGAATTCATAGTAACGCTGAGGTTTCTTACTGCATGTGTGTAAATGACAGAAATACAGTTACTAAAAAAATTGACTAATTCAGTTCTTAGTCTGTTATTCAAGAATTTAAACTGTCAATGTGAGATTATATTTCTATGTGAGACTGATTTTCTGGACTTCGACTGATTTTCTGGACTTCGACTGATTTTCTGAATTTTGGAATTTGCACCGTTTTTGGATCTTCTTTTTGCTCGCCGGCTTGATTTTATCTCAATAGTGCTTGATACTGTCATTGATGACTATAGCACTCTAATTGTTGTTAGTATATTGGTTCGCAACCGAGACACTAAACCCTTGCACCACACGAAGACATACTGGCCATTGAGAGTCCGGAAGGAATCTGCTGATTCCATTAGTCCCTGGTGGCCTAGTGGCCTACGTGCCCAGCAACCCCAAGAGCTTGTCTTATTTGATCACACCAATAGCCTGGTAGTCTCTATGCAGAGCTAGTGTAAACGTTTTCCTTCCATTAGGCATTTTTCAGTATCAAACGAGAGTTGTGCTGATAAGGGAATATCAAACAGTCGGACACGAATGGTTTTTGATAGCTGCAGCAGCTGCAGCAGCTGACTTGCAACCGGCCAACAGCTGCTATGAAGAATACAGCTGTCTGGTCACGTGACTCTCTGCAGCTGAGTCGATGCTTTGCTGAGTAGTAGCTGACTGGGATATTGCTGTCAAGCTAGAATATCAATCAATCAATAGCTTGATTATCATAATTTCTTATAGTACGAAACTTCTATCTATAAATATCCACAGAGTGGGTATGACTGTGTTAGCTTTGTTTAATTATATGCCTAAACAGACTTATTCGCCTAGAATAATTTTAATAATAATCACCCCTTTGGACCTTTTGAACCGTTTTTGGACCTTCTTTATGCTCGCCGGCTTGATTTTGTCGCAATAGTGCTCGATGTTGTCATTAATGACTGTAGCGCTCTAATTGTTGTTATGTTTGCTGTTTGCATTTAAAAATGATTAGGGTATATATGTGTGTGTGTGTAAATATATATATATATATATATATATATATATATATATACACGTGTGTATATATATATATATATATATATATATATATATATATATATATATATGGGTAAACAGCAGGATTGTTATCGCAGAGAATGTCGCCCCTGGACGTGAAGAGAAAGACAGTAGATCGAGATGAGTAGAGGCGTTATCTATCATGGACCTGCCAGTAGCCAGTGCACTAATATATATATATATATATATATATATATATATATATATATATATATATATATATATAATTTACTTAGAGACCCCCTATATAGACTCTATATAGGCTCAAGAGCCGTTATTTTAGTTCAATTACGATTAATCTCAGAATTATAGCAAACAAATACACACGTAAGTACCAAAATAAAATCATAAGAAAAGCAAAACTATAAATAGAAGCATAATAATTATAAATTTGTTTTTCTCCTGCGTGAAATTTGATGGATATTTATAAACTGAGCGACCGGAAAGAGAGAGATGAGTACAGCTGAATACAGGTTCTCATACTGAAGTCACTCGCTAGCAGCAGCGTAGGCTCTCAATTTTTTAGATTTCTAAAAGCCAGCAGAGGTTCACTGCTGCAGCACGTTCATATAGAATCAAGTAGAAACATAGGAGCTGATGCCGACCGGGTTACCATACATCCCAAGGAGTTTACAAAATAAAAAATAGCACCAAGTATAATCATACAATATACAGGGTAGATCGAGGCTGACCGAGACATGGTGGATAATTTGGTAACACTAAATTTGTATCATAGAGATTAAAAGTCTGTAGTCTGAGAATAGAATTGGTTGAGAAATTTGTATGCCTTGGATCTGTCGTTAAACAGTAATTGAGAGAATTCCATGTAACATATAGAGAGTCTTTATCATATAAATGTATATACTAATTAATACTTATACATACATGCATAATGGGTCGCCCTTTTTAATAGACTGAAGAATAAACCAACCGTTCACTGCACGTATCGTATACGAGACGACTGAAGAGGAACTGAAGGAGACAGCTGGAAGTCTGGAACCATCTGATCAGAAGCTATTCTCAAGCTATGGCTTCTTGAGGCTAAGGTCTCTTGAGGCATAGCCTTAAATAATAATAACAACAATTAGAGTGCTACTGTCATCAATGACAACATCGAGCACTATTGAAACAAAATCAAGCCGGCGAGCAAAAAAAGAAGGTCCAAAAACGATGCAAATTCCAAAATCCAGGAATTCAGTCCAAAGTAAAGGGAATTAAAGAAAAGGTGGTTTAGGCGCAGGTCGCTGCTCATGGACACTGGATGGAAAAGAGAGATGGAAAAGATAAGGATAATCCTTTGTTAAGGGATCAACATGTTGATCAATAGAGTGCTCCGTGGGGACCGCGAATGTGAATATGAACGTACGTTTACATTGGACCTGCCAAATGGCAGAACACCAAGGATATATATATATATATATATATATATATATATATATATATATATATACATATATATATATATATACTCAATCAGTAAAGTCGTACTCGTAGTCCTAATATAGCTACTGTAAAGCATAACATACTACGATACACGGTTAGTCCAATTTGTCCAGTTAAATATAGATGAATGGCACTACCTTACCTAAATACAAATCAAACAAGTGATTATATATATATATATATATATATATATATATATATATATATATATATATATATATATATATATATATATATATAAGTATTCGGGTTTGATATAAATTTAGATTAAGTGCGAGCAAAAAGCAAAACCAGGCAGTGGGCAGGATTATAACTTATTATTTCTATAGTTGACTATCAGCTAATAAGTACATCTTCAAATGTGCATTTTTTAGCGTAGAGCAAAAAAGTTAAGTGTAGAAAGTGTAAAATTGTTTCTAGTCAGTAACTATCTTCAGCATTAGTAGAGTTCAGCTTCACAGGAAGTACCTATCGTTGCTACAAGGCTGCTTGACTTGCAGAGAGTACCTGCTGCAGCAGCTGCTCGGGCTTAGCTAAGCAGCGGCGCACCTGCTGCAGCAGCTGCCCAGTGGTGCTCAGCTGCTGCCAGTCTGGGGTTTACACGAGCTAATGCACGGGCACGACAGCCGCCATCTTGTATATGATTTGATTTGATAGATATCGTTTTGCCGGGTTTTCGCCTAAAATTAGGCCGCCTAATAAACCTATACCGTCTAATAATTATATTGGCAAAATAAGTAACGACGGAGGATTATTCATTTATTTGGATGTTCTGGAAATAGATAGGATTGTCGAGTTTCGGAATTGAAACCTGTTGACGGATAGGCTTTTGGGTGATACACATAGTTGATCTAATTAACATTCGATCAGGATAATACCGGATCATTTTCTTAGGTAATAGTTAATATTTGTGTTAATTTTAGCCATTTATGTAAATATAATGTTATTTTCTAAGAATGTTGTATATTAAAGGACACATAATAAAAAGCTTACTCTAATCTGTATTGCTTTGGCAACTACTTGAAGTGTCAGGACGTAAAAAGCAAAATAGTTAAATGTTAGGTTAAAAGTTAAATGGGCACAGCTTCTACTAATATTTGCCAAGTAGTAAGGTAGAATGTAGTAATATTATTCAATATTTAATTTACGTTATCCAAGGATACCTAATCGTAGTATTTGTATATCTCCTTGGCTTAATGGTTATATAAATGTAAATTGGACTGCAAAATTAGCAATCTGCATGTATGCTGGTCTCGTTTTCTATTCCTAGTAGAGAGAACGTGGAGTAAATTTTCGAACATAACAGCAATGAGAGTGCTACTGTCATCCATGACAACATTGAGAAAATTGAACTGCCAAAAGCTAACCAGCTACAAGTTGTATTAATGAGTGAATTTTTCCTCGTTGACTTTCTAAACTACTAATTAATTAAATTAATACCTAATGGGCTACTGCTTTTGAATATTTCAAATCTAATTTCTGACCTCAATTGTGGTTCTTTTGTAACTGAATATCATGCCAGCTATCTATTAACTTCTACTGTGTGATTTCAATACTATGGTACAAAATATTAGCAAAATACTAGATTAGTATTTTCAGTATGGCACTGATATCACATAGATTCATCGTCATTCCTAGGCTAAGTAACACCTCTCTCTTGCCTGCTGTCACCAGGTCTTGTTAATTACGTACTCTTGTGAGACTTTACTTACCTTTGCATACCTTTAGTACGTCGAATCTTTCTTTCTAGTAAAGTGCCTTATGGCTCTGAAATTCACTGCCATCCTCTCTTTTAATTTTTCTTTTTTATTACATTAGTCTTTGCATTCCTGTGAGCAGTTCCATTGGCAGTTAAAGACCTTCCTTTTTGATGTCTCATTTCTATCTTGTAGCCATGTTGTGACCAACCAATACATACACCTTCACTTTTTAAATACATTTGTTGGACTGATTTAAATACTGTTAGATATTACACCATTTTTTGGTCCATTTTGTTTTTGCTCATCTGGTTTACTTTGCTTAGTGCTTGATTTGGTCATTGATGACACTAGCAAATTAATTGCTACTGTTGTTGTTCGCTCTCTCTCTAAGCTAAGTGCCCTTACCTACTGATAAGTGTATGGCATACAATGCATTCACTCTTCTCTGTTTTCTGTTTTCCTCTTCATATCCACCATACGAGCAGACCTTTAAATCATCTAACATTCCTAATCTCAGTCTGCCTCTACCTTGCTTCTCTTTCTCTTTTCTTACTTGCTGCAACATAATTGAATTTAAAAATGGAAAATACTCAACAAACAACTATACTTCATATCCAAGCTGTATGTACCTCATAATTCATTGAAAAAGTGTTGTTCAAAACTTCAAACACTGATAATATTTGGGTTTATTAGTGTTGTTATTCAAGATAGCAACACTAAGGAACTTAGAAGTTTTGACGATTCAAAATTGAGTAATTGATCATCAATACTTTTCAACCATGAGCAACTTTAGCCATCAATACTCTTCAACAATGAGCATCAGTAATTGGCATGTCAAGTTCCTATAAAATGGAGAAAATATTACTTTATGAAGTTTATGTATTTCTGGTTCTGCAAGTCACCATGATGCAATTTTTATATTTATTTTTTATTTTTTAAATGAACCCTGATGAACCTTTAGGCTTTGCAAAAATGATTGCATTAATTAAAGTAACCTTCCCTCAGGTATCACACAAGTGGCAACGGCCAACCTTCTTGCCTTCTCGCCGTTGCTAAAGTTTGTTTGAAAAGCTACCAGTCACCTTTGCTGTGGAGAGATTTTGGAATAATCTTCCTTGTAATTTTTGTATATGCTTTGAGTTCTTTGACTTCTATGGATAGCTAATTTACAAATATTTATTTCTCTTGGATCTATAGTTCAGACTTTTTGTCCTGGGCTAGTGGTCCAATTTTTTTCATTTCGACTTCGCTTATAACTTGTTTATTATTCTTGGATAAGTAAGCAAGCGCAACTCTCTGTTAAGTCAGCGTTCCTTGCTGACCATGTAATAAAAATGTGTCCCATACAGGGTTAGCTGGAAACCCTGCTTGAAACTCTTAAAATTGGAATTTTTTATAGCATCTAATTTTATTTTTATAGCGATGATGCAGGGATGATGCAGTAAAGTGAGTGCTGGTAGTTCACGTTACTGAGTTAATTGCTGCAAATTTTAGTGAAATAGAATTTTTATTGAAACAGCTTTCCTCTGAACAGATATTTGACCTTTGATGCATTTCTAATTTTACTGAAATTATATGTTTAAAAGCTAGGAAAGCATAACATTATTGTAGTATTTGATTTAAAGAATAACTACTTAATGCCGGCTTAGTAACCTTTAGTTGTACAATTACCTGTGGAACTAAAGAGTTAGTAAATATATGAATTTGACATTTCTCTGTTTAACAAAATAGACTTTTACTTAGTGCATTTACTAATAAACAGTTGTTAATATCTGGTACATGTTTCATTTGTAAGCTTAGTGATTGGACAAGAATTTATTCCGCATAGAGTGGTTGCTTTGGCTTTGGCAGAAGTTTGTGATAGAAAACAGAATATCTACATGCATATATGGTCACCGAGTTGTGCCACATATAGATTTTAAATACATATAGATATTAAAGGCAACTGTTTAGCAGAATTAGAGTGAATTAGTAACATTTGCTATTCCGTATTAGGCTTAGATGTATGTATGGAACTTTAGATTGTTGAAACTTTGGCATTGAAATTCTGTTTTATTAATTTTAAGCATGGGACTTACAAATACTACATGTAATTTTTAATCAGTGTTGTGTCTTGACCACTCAGGAATCCATTCTCTTCTCAAGCTCTAGGCTGTGTTAAATTTTGGTTAAGGCATTGCTTTCCTTATACAGATTTTTAATTAATGGAGTGCTCTTTTTGGATTATGGCGAGTGACAGGAGATGTGAGTAGGAATATTAACCTTGGACACGTAAGAGAACACTAAAGAGCGAGAGAGAGAGAGAGATAGAATATAAGCAGGCACATTTCAATGACCACTTTTTGTGTGAATCATATGGAGTAACTGGTATGAAATATCTCAGGCACCCAAGTCTGATATGAATGAGATCTCTACGGTAGAGCGCTAATCATTGGCTGGAGCCAGTGGCGATGTCGGTAAGATATTCGACCGCAGATCAGTATGTGCGGGGTTCAAATTCTGGGCTCGCCCATCACTGACATCGCTTTCAAGTGGGGAAACTGACTTTAACATTAGCTTTACTTGGGTGCTGTATGTTGTATTGAATTGTGTAATTACTAATTTGTGTATTAATTTATCACGCAGATAGCCTAGTTTATACGTGAGACTTGGTGTAGAAGAGTACTGAAGCAAGATGAGCGAGTTAGAACAACTGAGAGCTGAGGCTGAACAGCTTAAGGCTCAGATCAGGGTAAATATCTGCTAGCTATTGTTTGTATGTTGTCTAAATCAATCAGTTAATTATCTTATTATTTGTTGTCTAAATCAGTCCCCCGTGTTGTGACCAGGTTGTTTGAAGAATTGACCAGCTGGTGACTGCACGTGTCATAGAGGCGACTAAAGCACTAAGATCCACTCCAACGTCAGAAAGAGCATTCGGTTGGTGAGCGCCTAGGCTCCAGAAATTGCTACAAAAATGTAAACGAATGGAAAGTCTCAAATATGGGATTGACTGATGATATGATGTATGACAGAGAAGATTGAGACAGTCTATTCGTATCCCGACCCTAGTTAAACTGGGATTCAAGGGAAGATGATGATGATGATTTTTGTTTAGATCAATCACTTAAGGATCATATTGATTGTGGTCTAAATCATTCAGTTTAAACTCAATCAGTTAATTATCTAATAGTCTGTTGTTCGTATCATTCAGTTAATTATATAATTGTTGTTTAAATCATTCCCCGTGTTGTGTCCGAGTTGCTAAAGTATAGACCAACCGTGGACCGTAAGGCGACGAAGCACTAGGATCCAAACCAACGTCAGAAAGGGCTGTTCATATTCTGACTAGTAGTTAAACTTGGATTTCAGGGAAGATAATGATTATTGTTTAAATCATTCGGTAAATTGTCTAGGTGTTTTTTATTTAAATCATCCAGTTATTTATCGAATTGTTTGTTGTCTAAATCATTCAGTTAATTATCTAGTTGATCGTTGTTTAAATCATTCAGTTAATTATCAAAGTGCTTCTTGTTGAAATCTTTCAGTCAGCCAGTATGTATACTGTGTCAAATGTCTACTGTATTTCGGAAAAAAGCTGATTAGATGGTTTATTTAGTAGCAAACTTGTGTGATGATCAGGAGGCTACAGAGTTGATTTACTGTGTCTGACTGTGATTTAGTGACGTCTGCTAGCACAATTTCAGGAAATGTGATTTTATCACTATTAAGAATCATTGCTTAGCAAGTATTTAATCAAGATCTATGAGGAATACATTCTACTTAAAGATCTACTGCTGCTCTAGGATTACGCAATTTTTATTCATTGTTAGGCATATTTGGTATTATAACATTGATTCAGACTATGTGCAGTACAATAAGCCAATGCATTAGGTGGTTTAAGCTAGTATGAAGTGTGCTAACAAACAGTTGCACTAATATACTTTATTGCACACATTCCAAGTTCTGGTACCAGTTGAGAACCGAACTTGGACTCTATGGGCTCTAACTTGTGTCTGTATCGGCTGCGCTAATTTTATAGGGTATAGGAGGTGGTTATAAAATATGTGGTATCGGTTATTCTTATTAAGTTATGAAAAGTAGATCAGTTTAAAATTATTGTATGGACTGTATACTGTTTTGTTGAATTGTGTAAGATGTGATTGTCGCTCTCTCTCTCAATCTCTCTGTCTCAGTGCAAGGCCTAATGGGGCAGTCCCATGGCATATAACTCATCCAATCAAATATATCCTCAGTTTTCTTTGTATTCATTACTAAATAGAGTAAATGGGATATGTTATCAAAATATTCCGCATCTTGTATCTCAACTTTCATATAAAAAGCTGGTAAAGGTAAGATTAGCGTCAGTTTCCTCACTCGAAAGCGATTTCAGTGACGGGCGAGCCCAGGATTTGAACCCGCATCAACAGAACATATAACACTTCTTTACTCGAACTCTTCCTTAATTTACTTCCTTCATCAACCTATGTCTCTTAATAGCATGTCCTATGGAGATTTTCTTTCTATATTTGTATGGAATTTATTTTCTGGGCAAAAAAATCAAAATCAAACTAAGATAAAGCTTCTGGCCATATTACTTTAGGTGTTGAACTAATGAACACAAAATTTTTAAACAAATGCAAACACTTTATTTTTAAACAAGAGATTCTCAATAATTGAGCTTTTTTTGACAGTAATGCCTAGAATAGAGATAAGTCTTGTATATGGAGAAGAGATGCGATGTTCTAGTTAGCTATGATGACTGTGTTTTGAGTATTTCTAGCTTGATGTAGGTATGCAGAGTTGAGCGTGCTGGCTGTGACGTAGTCTGTAGCAATCAGCAGAACGTTGACTATTCCTCGCGTGGAGAAGATGCTATATATTATGTGCCGAGTTTGTCACGTTGTCATGGCAACGTATTGAACGTTCTCAGCAGGAGTTTTACATCTCTGGCGCTTTGTCATTGCTTACAAAGAAGCAGATATCTAATCTTAGGCAGATATAATAAGAAAAGCAATTACAGAGCTTCCATTGTTAGTGGCAATATCGAGCACCATGAAATCAGATCCAATCATATTGGCAAAAACAGAAGTCCAAAATCGGCTCAAGATCCAAAATCCAGAAAGCCAGGCCAATTATAAGGAATTAAAGAAAAGGAGGCATACTTGCTGATCGCAACTCTTGGGTAGTAGATGGAAAAGAGATATGGACAAGGTATAATAATAACAATAATATAGGTGTAACGTCCGTTTCCTCATCCAAGGATGATGTCAGGGACGTCTCCACAGCGTACATCACTACAGATCAATTCACCCAGACCATTCTGCAAAAGAAATGTGCTGAGAGAAATGTACTGGGAGTTTGCCTCTATATGCTATACAGAGACAAACTGGAGCGATAAAAATCCAGCTTGGCCTCTAGCTTAGCCATCCTGCCTGGCGGTCTGTAGAATTCTAAAAACGTTTTCTATTTACATTTAAGAAGCTAGCCACACCATGTGGTCCTATCAGCTATGTCTCGTGAAACGATCTCGTCGGTACCAGCTTGGTAAAACACTCAAACTACTAAAACTTTTGATACATTTTATTCTGCTCAGCGAATCGCCAAAAGTTCCAACTGGCTGGAACCAGTGGCGATGTCAGTAAGATATCCGACCGCGGATCAGTATGTGTGAGCTCAAATCCTGGTGTCGCCTGTCACTGATATTGCTTTCGAGAAATGAAATTGATGTTAAAGTCGGCTTTTACATCATTAACGTTAGCGAAATAGATGTAAAAGCGTCACATTACTGCTAGGACCTCCTAGTATGACTCTGTATGACTCTATAGTAGTGAAGGTTAGAATGGCATAGCCCCTAAACAGCTGGTCTGCCGCCTATGCTTTCTATTCAATTAACAATAATAAGCAACTATATTATTAATTGAAGTGAACGCTAGGAAGCTGTTTAGTTCAGCTGTAGTAAATATTTCGCGTCTGCTGAGTAGAAGTCTGTCGAGAACAGCAGCTGTTAAACTATGCTGTAGTGAAGATATAGCAGCTGTTCGATTTATTATAGCTCTATAGTAGCTGCTGAAATATGGTCTAGAGATAGTGAAGTTATGATAGCTGTTCGGTTTATTATAGCTCTACAGTAGCTGTTAAACTATGCTGTAGTGAAGATGTGATAGCTGTTCGGTTTATTATAGCTCTACAGTAGCTGTTAAACTATGCTGTAGTGAAGATGTGATAGCTGTTCGGTTTATCATAGCTCTACAGTAGCTGTTAAACTATGCTGTAGCGAAGATGTGATAGCTGTTCTGCTTATCATAGCTCTATAGTAGCTGTTAAACTATGCTGTAGTGAAGATGTGATAGCTGTTCTGCTTATCATAGCTCTATAGTAGCTGTTAAGTTAAGCTGTAGTGAAGATGTGATAGCTGTTCTGATTATCATAGCTCTACAGTAGCTGTTAAGTTAAGCTGTAGGGAAGATATTGCAGCTGTTCTGATTATCATAGCTCAACAGTAGCTGTTAAACTATGCTGTAGTGAGGATGTGATAGCTGTTCGGTTTATAATAGCTCTACAGTAGCTGTTAAGTTAAGCTGTAGTGAAGATATTGCAGCTGTTCGGTTTAAAATAGCATTATAGAAGCTGTTAAGTTAAGCTGTAGTGAACTTGTGGAAGTTCAGTGCTGTAGCTGCAGCTAAGCTGTTGTTAAGCTAAGCTCTAGAGAAGACAGCTGTTTCAGCTGCTGTGGATGGACAGCACTAGCCCATCTAGAGATAAATTTTATTATAATTTCTAACTAAGCAACCATTTGTTGTTGCTGCTGGCAAGAAATAACAACCTAGCAGCTAAGCAACCGTTTGTTGTTGTTGCTGACTAGAAGTAACGACCTAGAAGCTAAACAACCGTTTGTTGTTGTTGCTGGCGGGAAGTAACAACCTAGCAGCTAAACAACCGTTTGTTGTTGCTGAGTAGAAGTAACGATTTAGAAGCTAAACAACCGTTTGTTGTTGTTGCTGGCGCGAAGTAACAACCTAGCAGCTAAACAACCGTACGTTGTTGTTGCTAGCGAGAAGTAAAGACCTAGCAGCTAAGCAACCGTTTGTTGCTGTCGAGAAATAACAACCTAGCAGCTAAACAGCCGTTTGTTGCTGTGATGTTTTATTAGGCAGAAAGCTGCTTACGTAGTAATGATCTAGCAGCTAAGCTGTCACAGCTGCGGAACGGGTTTAGTAAGCAAGAGCCGGCTATTAGCGGTGATGACCCGGCAGCTAAGCGGCTGTTCGCTGTAACGAGCACGATAGTTGAGCTGCTGAAAATTTATGCTGATCGCCCAGACGTTTGCTGAATGCTGATGCTGTGCAGCTGATGACCTAGCCAGCGCGAGAGTATGTGCGCGTGGATGAGTTTTTGTATGTGTGAGTGTGTGTGTGTGTGTGTGTGCGTGATTGTGTTCTTGTGTTAGAATTTGGTGTTTCTGTCATGGCTGTGCTATGTATGGTCACGACAGATACAAATATAACAAGTACAATACATGTACATGGATATACACATGGAGAAATGAACAGGGTTTTCAAATACATGTACGAGGAAAAATGAATATGGTTTTCCTATTGATTTATTGAAACAATTCAATTGCAAGCTAGTTTCTGAGAGTGAGCGTGTATGCACACTGACTTAACATGCAATATATTTGTACCGCTGTTTCTGTTTAATAGATCAGTTCGGTAATTGAAAACATATTTTGTTGCATGTTAACACTGGTTTGTTTATGTTGACATCTGATACATATATTTACATGTAAATGTAATGGGTCTACATTATAACTTCGTTATAATGCATGCATATCGCTATAATGTGTGTCAGACTTAACTACAAATGTTAAGTTATTCTTTAATTAATATCCGTATAGTAGGTTGTAAAGTAAATAACATTTCTAAAGAAATCTTGTATTAGAAATACTACGAGGAACTAGTACATTTAAATGGTATTCTATGCAGTGTTTACGTTTTCTTGTCCACTGTTTACATTTGGTGTCCCGGATGTTCTATTTATAGCTATTACCGAAAAGATCTATTCTGATCGCCATAGAGAATTCATTTATTCTCAACAGGTCATGTTGTTGCAATTCTAATTTCTTCTCATCATCCTTTGCTTTTCTACGAGCAGATGTATGGGCATATTGTCCTATTTCTTTGAATGCCCACAAAAGAGATCAATGATGCCACACATAAATCTATTTTGTGTAGTGTCCCAGTATTGGGACTAGATTTTGCGGAGTTTGGATTCTTACTATTTGTTGGGCGTGAATATCTCAAGTTTAATCCGCTTAAATTTGGTTTCATGGTGCTGAAATGTTGTTCTAGATGACAGTAGTGCTCTATTCACGTGCTTGTTGCGGTGCTTTTTTGTTGTGTTAAAAGTGGGTTAGTGACGATAGCAGGTTTGACTTAGAAGCAGGCTTTGATCTTGCTGTCAATCTAAGGGTTATTATTGTGGTTGATAAACTCATTGATTGATTGATTGATTAATTGACTCATTGATTGATTGATTGACTGATTGATTGATTGATGCAGGAGGCTAGAAAGGCCATGGCGGACACAACACTGGCCCAGGCCGCACAGAACGTTGAACCCGTGGGTCGTATACAGATGAGAACTCGAAGAACTCTACGTGGACATCTAGCCAAGATATACGCCATGCATTGGGCCTCAGACTCTAGGTAAGTTATAGGCCAAGATTTAGGCCTAAGACTAGATAAGTTATAGGCCATGCTTTAGGCCTCAGACTCTAGATAAGTTATAGGCCATGCTTTAGGCCACATACTAGATAGATAAGTTATAGGCCGTGCTTTAGGCCTCAGACTCTAGATAAGTTATAGGCCATGCTTTAGGCCACATACTAGATAGATAAGTTATAGGCCGTGCTTTAGGCCTCAGACTCTTTAGAGGTAAGTATAGGCCATGCATATTGAGCCTCAGACTCTAAGTAAGTTATAGGCCATGCATTGGGCCTCAGACTCTAGGTAAGATATACGCCATGCATTGGGCCTCTGGGTCTACATAAGTTATAGGCCATGCATTAGGCCTCAGGGTCTAGGATAAGTTATAGGCCAAACTTTAAGCCTAAGACTCTAGATAAGTTATAGGTCATGCTATAGGCCTCATAATCTAGCTGACTGGTCTTAGTGACTCTATACGTTTGCAGATACATAACTTGAAATAATAAATTTGAGTGCTGCAGTTCTACTCAACTAATAAATGAGACAATTTCTATTGAACTTGAAAGATTTAAAATCAATGGAAAGGCTATGTATAGAAAGTAAGCTGCTTAAATTGTAATTTAAATTAGGTTATGTTTTAGTCATGTATTTTCTCGAGTGTTCCAGTACGCTTATGCTTGTTATACGTGTGCTAATGAAGGGTTGTAGTAAAGCCCTTAACCTTACAGTGTTGTGCAATATTACATTCTTCTCTAACGACTTGCCTATCTAAGCTTATCGGTGTCCGGACTGTGTATTTTGGACGTGAAATGTTTGTATAGGAGAGTGTTAAACGGCTTGATGTTGCCGGTCTGTTAATAGAGATCTTTAGTGGCGGTCTGGCCTCTACTATTTAGATGGTTTAGTGGAAGCGACTGATATAGTACAAGTGCTGATAGCTGATTGTGTTAATTGTTATGCGTAACAGTGGATCGATATTGTGCACAGTGTGTATGGGCAAGTGCAGTGCGGGTATAAGGATTCAACGTGAACCTCCACGGCTCAAAACTCTTATGGATTGACATTGTTTTCTGGCTAACTCCTGTGGCCGGCTTTGAGAAATAAAACGTTGAAGAGTCTTTGATGTTACGGTATCATCATTGTAACGGTTGATCGATTGTATAGAAGTGCTTGTTTAGTAGTGTCTAATTGCATCATGGTTGATTTAGCATGAAATGATTGGCTGTTCGTTGAGGAATCCTTGTCAGTGGTTCATTGATCAGCTGATTGACTGCAGGTACAGCAGGGGAGTGGTAAAGTTATAGAATTTCTATCGTGACATCAATACTGCCAGAGATCATAAGTGATGATAGTAATAATAGTCCAAGTAAAATCAAAGGTAATAACTATTAAACGATTATCATGAATGAGTGGGGGTTTGTTCAGCAGAGTCGTTAAAAGAGAGATAAAATCTCATTGTTTGTCTGTATGTGTGTGTGTGTCTGTGTGTGTCTTTATGTGTGTGTATGTGTCTGTATGCGTCTGTCTGTGTGTCTGTGTGTGTCTTTATGTGTGTGTGTGTGTATGTGTCTGTATGCGTCTGTCTGTCTGTGCGTGTGTCAGTGTGTCTGTATGTGTCTGTATGTGCGTGTGTGTCTAGGAATCTAGTATCAGCCTCCCAGGATGGTAAGCTAATAGTGTGGGATGGATACACAACTAACAAGGTGTGCAAGTCGTCTACTGCTTTTCTATATTATTTTACAACTGAAATTTAATTGTATCTAATAATAGTAAATTAAATAGTTAATTTTAAATTAGCTGATAATGGTAATGTTAATAAGTTAATAAAGTTATTAATTTAAGTCTGTTTCCATATCAGAAGGCGATTTATTGCAGATAATTTTTTTAAATTTATTAAGTTTTACTACTTTACTACTTTTATTACTGTAATGTTATGAATTTTCTAGTCAATGAGTGCAAAGCATGTGTTATGTGAAATACTGTATTTGATTAATTTTTTGAGATACCATAATGTATACAGTATATCTGCATTCTGTAGTCCTTTGCTTTACATAATTTATGCACATGACTCACTGATTAATGTCTGCATTGACTGATTTATGTCTGGACTGACTGATTAATGTCTGCATTGACTGATTTATGTCTGGACTGACTGATTAATGTCTGCATTGACTGATTTATGTCTGGACTGACTGATTAATGTCTTCATTGACTGATTAATGTCTGCATTGACTAATTAATGTCTGCTTTGACTGATTAATGTCTGCACTGACTGATTAATGTCTTCACTGACTGATTAATGTCGAGACTGACTGATTAATGTCTGGACTGACTGATTAATGTCTGGACTGACTGATTAATGTCTGCATTGACTGATTAATGTCTGCACTGACTGATTAATGTCTGCATTGACTGATTAATGTCTGGACTGACTGATTAATGTCTTCATTGACTGATTAATGTCTGGACTGACTGATTAATGTCTGCATTGACTGATTAATGTCTGCACTGACTGATTAATGTCTGCATTGACTGATTAGTGTCTGCACTGACTGATTAATGTCTGGACTGACTGATTAATGTCTGGACTGACTGATTAATGTCTGGTCTGACTGATTAATGTCTGGACTGACTGAGTAATGTCTGGACTGACTGATTAATGTCTGGACTGACTGATTAATGTCTGGACTGACTGATTAATGTCTGGACTGACTGATTAATGTCTGAACTGACTGATTAATATCTCTGATTAATGTCTGGACTGACTGATTAATGTCTGGACTGACTGAGTAATGTCTGTACTGACTGATTAATGTCACGTTTGATTGATTGCAGATGCACGCGATACCGCTGCGCTCCAGTTGGGTCATGACATGTGCCTATGCTCCGTCAGGCAGCTACGTAGCGTGCGGTGGCCTCGACAATATCTGTTCTATCTACAGCCTCAAGACACGTGAGGGCAACGTCAGGGTCAGTCGCGAGCTGTCCGGGCACAACGGCTACCTGTCCTGCTGCCGGTTCCTCGACGACAACCAGATAGTGACCAGCTCTGGAGACATGACGTGGTTAGATTGATTGATACACTAGTGACTGATTGAATGATTTGAATGTTAATTTTTGCTCTTGCGAGTAATCATTTCTCTTTTGATTTCAAAGGCAATATACTTTCAAGGGTTAATAAATGTTGCCTCATTTATAGAACGCTTAGGCTTCATTGCCTGTGTGAGATTGTTTGCTTAACGTTGTTATGACTGATGGTAGCGCTTGTTGATGCAGTGCTCTGTGGGACATAGAGACTGGACAGCAAACGACCTCGTTCAATGGACACACTGGAGACGTGATGAGCCTGTCAGTGGCTCCAGACATGAGGTCCTTCGTGTCCGGGGCCTGCGATGCTTCAGCCAAGGTCTGTAGAGAAACAATGAAATAGCTGTAATTAATTTACTATGAAATAACTTATAGGTAATAAGCTGTAATTAATTTACTATGAAATAGCTTATAGCTAATGTAATATATGAAATTGCTATAATTATCTGAAGCGCTGTATTATTATTATTGTATTTTATTATCTTCAGCCAAGGTCTGTACCGCAGCTAAACAAGAACTTGCATCAAGTTTTACGTCGTGATGGCTCTTTAATGAGCTACGATATTGAAATGTTGGACTCGTGATGTGAGACTAATGAAATATATATAATTAATTTAATATGAAATAGCTTATAGGTAATGTAATATATGAAATTGCTATAATTGATCTAGTGTATTCCTGTGTTGTGTCCGGGTTGCTGAAGAATAGACCAACAATTGACGGCATATGTCGTCGAAATATATTTGGCAAAACACTACGCTCCTAGTCAATGTCAAAAGGGTTTTCAGTTGGTAAGCAGTTGGTTGCTTTGGAATTGCTATGGGTGTTCATAATTCATAATCACCCATAGCATTGAGGTGTGTACTGTTTAAGAGAGACCAGTACAGTGGTACAGGTTAATTTTTCATCTCTGCGAACACCTTCAATGAATACTTGGCTGCAATCAAAGCTGTCTGTAAGACGAAGAATTTTGTTTGACTTGTATATATAAATATAACTAAATATAACGGTTTTTTTGGCTTTGATGAAAATATCTAGAAATTGCTTGAGTAATATCTGACCCGACCATAGTTAAACTGTGTGTCAAGGGAGCGTGATGATGATGATGATGCTGGAGGAATTGACTAATGTTCAGTTATATTTGACATTTATATTTTTTCTTCATTATGAAGAAAAAATATAAATTTCTTCATTTTGTATCTATTAACTTGGAAGTTTTTCATGTTATATGTGATAGTTTTCACGTGCAGTTGTACACGTGTGCTATTGTAGGATTATACTATAATATTGTTCTAAGTGATGTTTATGATTCTTCTGTTGCTTAGCTGTGGGATATTGGAGATGTTTATGATTCTTCTGTTGCTTAGCTGTGGGATATTAGAGATGTTTGTGATTCTTCTGTTGCTTAGCTGTGGGATATTAGAGATGTTTATGATTCTTCTGTTGCTTAGCTGTGGGATATTAGATATGTTTATGATTCTTCTGTTGTGTAGCTGTGGGATATTAGAGATGGGATGTGCAAGCAGACGTTCTCGGGCCATGAATCAGATATCAATGCAATCACAGTATGTAACATTCCATTTAACTTCTGTCTTATTGCACTGCCTATTGACAGTTCCTTAGTTCAATTAGAATTTAAGAAGGTATTTGGAAGATATATCTGCTATTAAGTAATTTTAACTGATTGATGCTATATGGTATTAACTGTGATTGTGGAATTCTCAAAATGCCTCAGCGTTATTTTCACAATATAGAGATTCTGTCGTGAAGTTAATTCTAAAGGTCTCTAGTAAAAATATTTAAATGTTTTATAATTGTTGACCAGTTTTCATGAATATCTCTGTAGGATCACTTAGCGTGGTACTTATCAATAGGTAGAGACATAGTGTCTCCAGCAAGTCGTGAAATATTATAATAATAGTAATACTGCAATAGAGCTGTGTGGAGATGTAGGGCCGTAGTATATAAGTGTAGCCTCTACCGTAATTAGGTATTATCAGCCTAATTACGCTTCTGAGTACGACCATTAAGCTTGTTTTGCTACAATAACTATTATGCGAAAAGATACCGCAATAGGTAAGATGATATAAAACTAAGAGATGTATTAAATTTTACTACATTATGCTTATTTGCAGTTCTTTCCTATTGGACTTGCATTCATAAATAACTATTTAACATCTGAGCTGAGATTGAATGATTGATTGACTAATGATTGATTGATTGGTTGATTGATTGGTAGATTAATTGAAGCATTGATTAACTGATTGAAGCATTCATTGATTGAAGCATCGATTGATTGATTGAAGCATTGATTGATTGATTAATTGAAGCATCGATTGATTGACTGATTGAAGCATCGATTGATTGATTGATTGATTGGTTGATTGATTGGAGCATTGAATAACTGATTGAAGTATTAATGGACTGGAGCATTGATTGACTGATTACAAATTGATTGAAGCATTGATTGATTGAAGCATCTGATTGATTTAGTTCTTTCCGAGCGGACTAGCGTTCACGACTGGTTCAGACGACGCGACCTGTAGACTGTTTGACATCAGAGCTGATCAGGAGATAGGCATGTACTCTCACGACAACATCATCTGTGGAATCACCTCCGTGGCGTTCTCTAAGAGCGGGCGGCTGCTGCTCGGTGGATACGATGACTTCAACTGCAACGTGTGGGACACTCTCAAGCAGGACAGGGCTGGTGAGTAGCTCTACCCACTCTCTCTCTTCTCTTCTTCTTTCTCTTCTCTTCTCATAGAGTTTTGGAATTCCTCCAGAGTGGCGTCGTTTGGGGCTGATGCTAATGTCAGTTTCCTCATTCGAAAGCGATGTCAGTGACGGGCGAGCCCAGGATTTGAACCCCGCACATACTGTAGGTGTTAAGCAACTTTAGATCATATTTTTAACTCTAATTTGGAACATTTTCCTCATTTCAAGCGTGAACGCTAAAATGTTGTGATATTTTGAATGCCAGTCCCCAGGAATCCTAACTGGACATAGATTAAAATTGTTTAAATTTAAATATCTATTATGCCGGTTGGATGGTCGTATAGGTAGGGTACCTCCCTGGTAAACTAGAGGTCAGTAGATGGAAACCCTGCCAGACAATCTCTGACAATTATGCTACAAAAACAGTTGCCAAAAAGAGACGCTTTATAGCTTGAAAGTCGTTTCTTATCGTTGTGTCAAGAGTTCAAAATGATGTTCAGAACCGGTATATAGGTAGCCAACATACCAGTAGCATATCAAAACCGTTAAGTCTGTGTATATAAAATTATTACTAGCTGTTTACTATTATAAAAACATTCGTTTGACTAATTTTCAATTTTAGCTGTTTTATATTCACAATAAGCTTGACTCAACGTATACCTCCACAATAATCACTTAAACTGTATAGAAATTGTAACAGCTAAAATTGAAAATTTCTATACAGTTTAAGTGATTATTGTGGAGGTATACGTTGAGTCAAGCTTATTGTGAATATAATATTGCTCTGTGTATTTCTAGGTGTTTTGTTTTCTATATTGTGTTGTCTTTTGAATATTGTATTGTGTTATATTGTATCGCACTGTATTTTGCCATATTGTATTGTACTGTACTGTATTATATTGTATCGCACTGTACTGTGCTATATTGTATTGTACTGTATTGTATTGTATTATATTGTATCGCACTGTACTGTGCTGTAATGTACTGTATTGTATTGTATTGTATTGTATTGTACTGTATTGTATTGTACTGTATTGTATTGTATTGCACTGTTTTATATTGTATCTTACTGTACTATATTGTATTGTACTGTATTATTATGCATTTTTTGTGTCTCAGGTGTTTTGGCCGGACACGACAATCGTGTCAGTTGCCTGGGAGTGACTGAAGATGGAATGGCTGTGTGTACCGGATCATGGGACAGCTTCCTCAAGATCTGGAACTAGATCATGTCCATGCACAGCACCGGAGCGAGACGGGGAGAGGGATTTCTGTTGGATATGATAGCACTGACTGAACGATCAGTCGTTTTGCGGATTTGTAATGGTGTTATGTTGCTTTCTTACAAAGATCATGGTAGCACTCTTGTAACTTGGCTGAGTTAACAGGAAATCTTTTTATCGATGATCAACCCTTAGGCGACCTGAATCATTCGTTGTCGCTGGTTTTATCTTGTTAGCATTAATTCTACAAATTACATATTCGTACTTTTATATTTAGCAAATACTAGCAGAACAATTACATAGATTACCGACGAAGCGTCCTAATTCTGTCGTAATATAATTAGTATCGCCTACAGTTTTGTAAATTAGTTGATAGTATTTGGATGAAAGTACTGACGGTAGTAGGAGTTGGCGATAATTTTAATATACGGTAACACTCGATTCTTCAGTATGAAGGAGTCCACTCTGTCTCTCTCTCCTTACTCTCGCTCTCTCCATGTCTCACACAGTGTATCTGGTTTCCACTGCCACCTGGTGAATCAGATTATAATCTACTGCCACCTGGTGAATCAGATTATAATCTACTGCCACCTGGTGAATCAGATTATAATCTACTGCCACCTGGTGAATCAGATTATATTCTACTGCCACCTTGTTAATCTGACTTCAATCTACTGCTGTCTCTCTCATTCGAGTCTCAGTGGTACCGCTCGCTCTGCCCTCTTCATCAACTGTGCCGTATATCTGTGTTGAACTGTATGACCATCTGCTGCCTGCTAGCTCATATCATACTTGTGTTGTGTACCGGATGATATTTCAAGCAACTGGCGCCCGTAGCCGATAACATTTAATTACATCCAGTGCTACAGTTATTGTAAAAAGCTGGTAAAGCTGATATTAACATCAGTTTCCTCACTCGAAAGCTCCGTCAGTGACGAAGAAGAATTAAACCGTTAAGGAAGTCAACCGTAAAAATTCAGTCCAAGCCTTTGTAAAGCATTCAGGAGGATTTGTGTTCTTTGGAATCATGCATAAAGAGTTAGAATTTTGATGGAGAGACATTGCAGTAATTGAAGCACTGGCTGCAGCAGTAGGAGTTTTACGGACATTCGAGTGAAGTTGCTGTCTATTCTGCCTGATTTCCTAGACTGCGACTACGCTGAGGGTCACACTGTGTAGACACGTTGCCGTGTTCGTGAAGCCGCTTGTGTCGCCGCCTGCATGAGGCGGTCGAGAGTGGACCAACCCAAAACTTTTACAATTTGGAGTTCTTTTCGATCTGAATGGAACTTTGAGGGGGGGACTTGTATAAAATGTTGGGTTGTTTTGTTTACTGGGGTAAATTATAAATAATAATGAGGTTGTTTTGCTTATAGGGGTAAATTATAAATAATAATGAAGAGTTTCAGTTTTAAATGTAAAATAATCTATACATTTGAAATTTAGAATTATCTCTATACTGTTTTTGGTTGTTTAAACTGTCTCTAGTAGATGGTTTGGCACGATTCTTATGGTTTGGTCCAGTTGTGTTCTATGTTATTCATAGCTGTATGGGTTGGTCCACTGCTTTTTGGCACTATTCATATATTTTAGTGCATGGTTTAATCGTATTATGTCGTTACATAAGCTTAATCATTTCATTATGTGGATTGTAACGTGTATGTAGCTGTACGTGGTGCACATGGGCACATTTGTGTGCAAGTCGTTCTGTCTTAATGTCTGCACGCTATAGTCAGATAAATATGATAATGTCTGGATAAGGCCAGACATTTACGTCAGCCTTTTTATCTAAATCCTGAATGTTGAAGCTGAAAGTTTTGAGTCCGTTTCTCTGCACGTGTATGCTATGAGAGGATATCTGTGGTTCAAGTGTGGCCACTATAGTCTCGACCATTTAGCTGGTTGATTGATCTGCTTTTCGGTATTTTATACTTTCTTTATTATATGCGTATATTTGTATACACAGTACCAGAAATACATTAATAACCTGATTTCATTTACTATGATTCAGATTGTAGATAAAGTCTTATTTTAAAATCTTTGAGGAAAATATCGAAGTAGTTGTAAATGAGATATTTGTAGCCCTACTCTGTTGTAGTACGGATAAATGGCCTAATTGATAATGGATAAGACTGGGAGAAGAGAAGAGGCTGAATCAAGGCGTAACAGTTTCAACTTTCTGTATTTCTTAAACTTTAAAATATCATTACTGCAGTCTAAATTTTGAATGTCGTTAAAGGGCAAGTTACGGACATTATCCGATGTCCCAAAAAGTTAGCACAAATCTCTTTTCATAATGGGCATAGACAAATGACGCAGACGTCGACTAGATTGTTGCAGACTATAAAGTTATTGTGAAGCTGTGTGAGAACGTTGCTATCAGTGTCTATTAAAGCCTCGGTACTTGGTTTGAGTGTACATTAGCTGCGATTTTGATGATCCAAGTTAAGATTTAGTTTTGTGGATATCGTAGGAGCGTCTCGAACGAGGAGTGCTGTTATTTGTCTTATAATTGTTTGTGATTGTAGTTGCTGCACACAAGGAAGTCCTCTGTAGTGTATCGTACTGTTGTCTGAATGGTATCAAATTATTTAACGTATCTGTTGTGCTATTGTTTGTATACTGGGGTTATTAATTTTACTAGTATTAGATGCTTGTAAGTAGTATATACCGGTTGGTATGGTATGATACGATACTGACTGGTAGAGTATGATACGATACCGTTTGGTAGAGTACTTGATGGGTGACGTTTGATTTAAGGCGCACCTTAATCATACTGTGTATGATGAGGCACTGACTCATCATACTGTGTACTGCTTGCACCTTGAATAACATTAACTAATATACTAAGCTCTTACAATGATAGCAAACAGGTTCATATTCTGCAGATTTTAGGTCATACTAACAAGTGTACACCGTTGGTGTATTCAAGAACGTAATTGACTTGCATATTTTACATCACAACACAGTGTGCTTGCTTTTCACGTTTGTATTAATGTGCAAATTGTAAATACTCTAATCCTGAAATACGTATGATGTTGACCCGTGAAGGGCCCGGTAAACCGTAGTGTCAGTGTTTCTGGTAAATCTTCTATTACAGGAGTCTTACGTGCATTCTACGGTGAATTGATCTTTAGTGATGTGTGCTGTTGGGGACGTCCCTGACATCATCCCTCGATGAGGAAACGAACGTTAAACCTTTATTATTACTATTCGTTTACAAGTACGTATCAATATATATATGTACGCAGTAGCGTTATAGCAGTGGAAATAGCATTGTGCTGATCATAGGTTGATTGGATTATACTGTAGCTTGACATAAGGTTTATTAACAGTTACAGAGATACGTACTAGTCATTGGATGTGCATGTTGCTAGTGCACTGTGCAGCGTCTAGGTATTATTGATCGACCTGATAACGTCTTATTTTCAACGACTTAAAGACCTACTTGTGACGATATTATATTTAAATGTACAGTAGTATATATATATATATATATATATATATATATATATATATATATATATATATATTTACTATATATATATAGTATATATTATATATATACACATGTATATATATATATATATATATCTATATATATATATATTCATGGTTATTGTAGTTATAGGGCTTCTGGTAACTATATTTGCATGCAATTGAATGTGAGCTGATAACGTATGATATTGTATTTTTTACTTGGTACATGTTAGCACATTTACTTTACTACGTCCTTATGGATTACAAGCACGTTGCGAGTAGTATAGAGCTAAGTTACATGTGTTTGAGGGAGAATGCTTTCTTGTGTTGATGTCTCCACGTATGTACGAGATTTGTGTGCGTGCATGTCTAGTTGTAGTGGAGCTAGCAAAACTAGAAAAATTCACAGAAGATGATATTGTTTGTTGTAGATGGAAGCACTTATTATTCCATGCTTTAAGTCCTTGTCGAGCAGCGTTAAGACGATCATGTGTACATAGCAACTGCCGTATCTATTTTTATTATATATATATATATATATATTGAATGTCCGTAGGCCCTAGTATTTATCATCTCGTTAGTTCTGGCTTATGTCTGCTAGCCTGCAAACTTACTCTGTAATCGACCAATCAAGCGAGGTAGTTAAATCTTAAGTTCTAATCGTGTTGCCATTATATGGTTGTAAGAGATCGTGATTTACAATGGAAGCTCTTGAGAGAGAATTGTTCTAAACCATCTCAGTCAGTTCTCTTTCGATTCTGTCGAAGCACTTAAGACATTATATGATTTGACCGCTAAGGTTCTGTATAGAAATAAAGTAAGCAGATGGAAAACCTTTGATCTCTTTCTTGTTGATATTTAAAATCCTGCTCTTTTCTGTTAAGCTAGTAGTGACCGTATACTACATGATGTTCATTAATGCTACATGTATATGCTAAGCTTGCAGTGATGCTACTAGTTTAGTTGTAATCACTGATGAGAGAGAACAGTTAAAGTCACAGCGATATTCATTTGTGCTAGAAATTCAGGCCTTTCTTCTTGTTTTAGCAGAGAAATTATGCTGTAATATAATTCCTGTAGAATTGCGATATTCCGTTTAAAAGATGGAAAATCATGATGTAAGATGATGATGATGATGGCAGATAGAAAAATCATCACATGACCACTTTAACGTAAATATTCTGCTGCTGCTGTCTCAGTTATGTTTCTTTGATTAATTGGAAAAGCCGAAGGAATTCGTATTTTACAGAAACCGTCGTTGCAGAAAATGAATCCTAGTCTTGACTGCTTAGCGTCCTTTAAACTTTCATTCACTGCAGTTGTTGAGTTGATTGTGAAGCCTACGAATGCGCTCTTTTGTACATCCATATAGAGATATAACTGAGAAGTTTATGTGTAGGCATGCATATATACATATGCATGTATGTATATATATATATATATATATATATATATATACACATATTATATATATATATATATATAGATTATATATTATATATATAGATATATATATACATATACACATATATTATATATATATATATATATATATATATATATATATATATATATATATACATGTAAATACACATTTACAGTTACACAATATTTGTTTAACTTTATAACAAACGTACATTTACCTATAGCATCTCTATCTTTTGTGCATGTCTACAAACTTTTGCTTAATTTTATAGGCTTATGTATACTGTGTATCTGTGGGTGCGTCATCTACAGTCATTGGCGATATTTAACTTCGATTTCAAGGTCATCGAACCACTAATGCCCGCTTGTATATAAATATCTACATGTGTGTCCATGCCCTTGAATAATATACATGTAGGCCTATATATTTTACGTATATGCAATCATGCATACATGTAGGCCTATATATTTTACGTATATGCAATCATGCATACATGAATATATATTATATAGTTAGGTCTATATAATAGATCTGTATATACCTGTATATATTTATATATATATATATATATATATATATATATATATATATATATATATATATATACATATACATATATATACATACATATATATATATATATGTATATATATATATATATATATGTATATATTTATATATGTATGTATATATGTGTGTGTATATATAAGTATATATATATATATATATATATATATATATATATATATATATATATATATATATACATACTATACTATATATACATCTATAGGCCTATAAAATGATGGTATAGCGCTGTTCAACTAGCTGCTTATAAAGACTCTTACATGTGTACGTATTGCACTAAGCTTTACACGTGCGTAAGTGTATATTGGATGGTCTATTGATGCGATAATAAATTATTCTTTATGTGTCGAGTTCTCACTGATTTATCAAGTTTTCTATACAGATTAAACGTCGAGTGGATGAGCTCAAACACTACTCTTACTACTTAAGTCGATAGGCTCAAAGTCACAAAAAGCGCCACGTATTTCTTGAATAAAAATAAAATAGATCGTGTTACAAAATAGAAAACTAAATTTGAAGCACGTTATTTAAATAAGTTGCATATTATGTTTACCGTTGTACATTCATAGAAGCGTTTCTAATGAAAACATTCTTTACACGAGTATCACATTATTGAATCAAAATGAGCTACGGCTCGCGTTTACTAATCAATGCATTCGTATTGTAAAACAACTATTTAACAACGCAGGAATTCGTATTGTAAAACAACTATTTAACAACGCAGCCATATGACAGGCACAAAAACAGAATAAATTACTACACATTTTAAATAATTTCAATGATACGAATGGCCTTACATCGTGACGGTTTGATTTGAACGTTCATAGTTAGATTTACGCCCAGATTATGAAATAGAATGAGCTGAGAGATAATAATGGTAATACAAACATAATGAAAGTATAAATACGCTAGAGAGCTGATAACTTCCGCACACAATATAAAAAGATATCCCATGTTCGACATAAGCATGTTATGTGGTTAATGCTGAAGATACTTTAAACCTAAAGACAAGTTTAACGTCAGTTTTCTGCTCAATAGCATGTTAGTGACGGGGAGAGCCTTGGATTTGAACCACGTACCTACTGATCCGCTATCAAACACAAGCCAACTAGCCACCGGCTCAGCCCAACATGCTAAATTAAATTTACTAAGTTAACGCTCTAAGCCTAAACCACTTTACGCAGACACAGCTGCTTTACACGGTGATTTGATTGTGTAATTGTTAGAGAAGTAAAATCAAACATTGACAGTGAATTTAAAAATGACGGGACTAAGCTCTCGTATAGCGCGGCACGTGACCTCACGACATCAGACACTATTAGCAACAGCCGGGCTGGAAATTCGTTAGACAAGTATGCTACGAATTCTGCCATGCAACCGGTCCACGATATCACTTACAAAATACAACAATCATTAGGACTATTACAATATCACGTCAGTTATGTAACGTAACAACTTAACGGCCATGATTAAACATTACTTTTCTTGCTTATTAGCATTAAACACGTCTTATCTCACAAATGTTCGACCTAAACCTTAGCTAACCTGATAGCTTGTATCTCTTTAAATGTTCGACCTAAACCTCTGGCTACCGGATCGGTTTCTATGATTCGTGCGTACTCGCCGATTACTCTGATGTCGTCCACCCCTACTAGATGGCGACAGCTGTCGACTGGCTTCCAAGCTTTGCCTGTTCATGTTACGCACTCTTAGCTCGGCGTATGCAGTAGCTGTGTTTCTTATTCCGGCAGCCAAGCTTACAGCGGCGACCAACTCGAATCCCTGAATTCATAAATAATACAGTCAACGATATATTTTTATATTTAAATCCATGAAATATTTTCTCCCAGGATTAAACGGTAATTAATTCATCTACCTGAGGAAGGCAACGGGAAACCACCTCAGAAGCCATAATTTTCCCAAGCTATAGACTAAATAAGGTATGGATAAGGCATAGACTTTGTGAAGGGATTAACTTGTTGATCAAAGGAGTGCTCTTATGGAGCGAGAAAGCAGACTTTGAGTATGAATACGTACCTTGAACCTGCCACTTGGCACTAGAGAGAGCGAGAGAGAGAGAGAGAGAGAGCGAGAGAGAGAGAGAGAGAGAATCAACATTGGATCGCAGTTTAGCAACTGTAATATTACGGTTGAACTACCAAATCAAAGAACTGATCCTTGTGGTACGACTAAATCAAGTGTTAACATCAGGTTCAAACGCCCAATCAATACTTCGCCGATCCAACCAGTAACATCTGTTGGCAGACAAGGCCAGGTAATATTTCAAAACTGTTGAAGTGAAAAATGTCGATAAATAGCAATAAATGATTTTTGTAATTTACGTATTGTATAGAATAGTTAAACATGAACGCTACGGGCTTATCCTAAAGGGTATTATTAAAATTTAAAAAAATAAATACACGGGGTTCGCATCGCTTACCGCGACCCTAGCTAAACTGGGATTTAAGGGAAGATGACGATGATGATTACAATAAATACCTCAAATAAACAGCCCTATTAAAACTATGTAGGGTATATAATGATAGATAAAATGATAGATATAAATTATAGAATAGTATTTACATAGCCAATGCCAGGCTATCCATACCTGTTGAAATATTCGCCTGATCTCCCAGTCACCAAGCAGCGACAGCTGGTAAATCTTCACTATATTCCATTTCTGCTCAATTAACCAATATTTATAATATTAAAATATATCAATTAACCAATATTTATAATATTAAAATATATCAATTAACCAATATTTATAATATTAAAATATATCAATTAACCAATATTTATAATATTAAAATATATCAATTAACCAATATTTATAATATTAAAATATATCAATTAACCAATATTTATAATATTAAAATATATCAATTAACCAATATTTATAATATTAAAATATATCAATTAACCAATATTTACAATGTTAAATATACCAATAAACCAATATTTATAGTATTAAACTATATGAATAAACCAATAGTAATCGTGACACAACTGAACGACAAAGGTTTCTTACTATCATCTGGGTGCAGTGGTTTCCATTTTATCCCGATACTTCTAGCAGATACTATAATCATACATATTCTATTTTTTAAAATTTTTTTCAACATTAACGTAACATAATCTAGCTAAAGAACTCTCTGGTGTTTAGTTGGAGACTAGATCAATCGTAAACAGCACATATCATAAGAGGCGACTAAGTGTAAGTTCACAAAGGCAGTAGAAACCAACTTAAAAGCTGGATTTTGACCGACTTGAAAATCGAAATTAAATTATATTTCATTTCATGAAATTCAATTTCATTTCATGAAATTCAATTTCATGAAATTCAATTTCCTGAACTGTAATTTCATGACCGCAATGAAAGACAATGTTATGATTAGAATAAACAGAAGCCGATCAGTTACCAAGGCTAGCGACTCGGCCACAAAAAAGAGTTCAGTTAGGGCGTGCACAGCACTGGATACTATCCCAGTGGAACAGGATTCATCCACAGTCGTGTTGAGCTCCTGGTAGAGTCTCCACAGCGGCTTCAGCAATCCCAGGTCCACTCTGACCTCCGTCCTCTCGACGTCTTCGTTGCTGAATCAGCACACCACAATATTTACTCATCTCGCTAATTTGTATGATCGAAGTTACATGAATTTACTAATTTGTATGATCGTATAATAATAATAAGAATAATAATAATAATAAAGGTTTAACGTCCGTTTCCTCATCCAGGGATGTCAGGGAAGTCCCCAACAGCATACATCATTACAGATCAATTCACCCAGACCAATCTGCAAAAGAAATGTGCTGAGAAGTAGGGTCCTAAACGAAGGCCAGTCCGGTGATCAAAAATGGTCAGGGTAGATTGATTATGTCTACGGTGGGAAAAGGTAAGTCTTAAGCTTGCTAGAGAATGTTGAAAGAGAAAAACAAGAGCGAAGATTAGCAGGTAAAGAGTTCCAGATTGTGGGTGCTGCGTAAGAAAAAGAACGTCTGCCCAATGATGTGAGAATATTTGGAACAGAGAGAAGATTGGCATCGGTGGAACGAAGTGAACGTGAGGGATGATAGGGAAGAAGAATTTCAGATAAGTAAGAAGGCTTGACAAATCGCAGAGTTTTGAAAGTTATTAAAGCTATTTTATATTTTATGCGTTGATTAACAGGGAGCCAGTGAAGTCTGCGAAGTAAAGAAAGAGAGCGAAATTGAAGTCGAGAGGACTTGCAAACAACACGTGCAAGAGAATTTTGGACGTGCAGCAAACGATTGAGAGAAGAAGTAGGCAATTCATGTAATAATGAATTACAGTAGTCGAGCTTTGAATGAACTATAGAATTAGCAAGGATAGTGGCTGAATTTCTAGTAAGGGATGGACGTATTTGACTAATCTGAAAAGAAAGAAGCGCGACAAACAGAAGAGATATTGGATTTAAAGTCAAGGTTTTCATCAAATATGACTCCAAGGTTTTTGGCAGATCGAGAAGGTGAAAGAGCAAGATTCTGAAAATTAACAGAATTATTAGTAATTTTATTTCTTTGCAAAGGAGTGCCAATTACAGGTATTCAGTTTTGGAGGGATTAACAGCAAGACGGTTAGCAAAAAACCAGGAATAAACCTTGTCTAGAATGGACGAGAGATGGGCCAGTTTCTGATCCGAATCATGATTAGAAAAGGAAACATACAGTTGAATGTCGTCTGCATAGAAATAAAAATTTATGGAAGACTGAGCAAGCAGGTAGCTAAGAGGAGTGATATCTAAAGAGAAGAGCAATGGACCCAACACTGAACCTTGAGGAATACCGCGTAGGAGGGGCAAATCAGAAGAGCGCTTTGACCAATAGCAACTGATTGCGTGCGACATGAGAGATATGATGTAAGAAGGGAAAAAGCAGAATCAGAAATGCCAAAATAAGATTTAAAGCCTATTTATTAGAATGCCATGGTCAATTGTATCGAAGGCAGCAGAGAGATCTAGAAGAACCAAGGCAAAAACCTGTTTACTACTCATGGCCAAGCTAAGATCATTATGTATACGAAGAAGAGCGGTTTCAGTAGAATGGAGTTTTCTATAGGCAGATTGATAATGAGAGAGAGAAGGGAAAGAATCAAGTTGAGAGCATAAACGGTTATAAATTACCTTTTCAAGAAGTTTAGAGATGAAGTTAAGATTGGAATTTAGCAAAGGAGATACAACTGCTTGTTTGAAGGAGGGTGGGAAGATACCTTCTGAGAGTGAGAGGTTGATTAAGTAAGTAATAGGAGCAACTAAAACATCAATACAGGATTTCAGTAATCGTGTAGGAATAACATCAAGGCAGCAAGATGAGTCGGTTGAGAGAAGAATAAAATTGCGTATTTCTTCCGGTTTAGCTGGTTCAAAACTAGAAAGTAGTGGTGGCTCAGGCATATTTACAGAAATGGTGTTGTCCATGTCAATAGAGTTGGAGGGTATAGAGATACAGAGTTTGGCAATTTTGTCATCAAAAAAGTTGAGGAAAGAGGTAGCAAGAGATGATGGTGAGGAGCTAGAGGGGAGTGACTTGGGAATGGTGCGATCAAGCAGAGAATCAAGTGCTCCCCATAATTTCTTGGGGCAATTTTGATTCTGCGAGATTAGATTTTGATAATACAAGCTTTTAGCAGAACTAATCATTTTATTTAATAATTTTCTTTGTTGTGGTATTTGGACTTAATGTCTGGATTTTGTAGTTCAGGTGGATTTTTCAGATCCTTCTTGAAATTAGTTTCGAGTTTTGAACGTTCAGATTTTTGTTTAAGGATTTCTTCAGAAATGAATGGTTTCCTAGGGTTTGAGCGGCAATGAATGGTTGTGAGAGGGGCATATTTGTCTAATATGGAAGAAAGTACGGAGCTAAATTGAGCTGAATATTCGGCAACAGTTGAAGACGGATAAGAATACAAAGAAGAGGACACAATATCAGCAGAGAAGGCATCAATGTTAATAGAAGAGAGTTTTCTATAAGTTTTAAGTGTTCTGGAAGGGTGTATATTAACAGTCACAGGCAATTTACAGAAAATTGCACTGTGATCTGATAATGAAGGATCAGAGATTCATGATCAAGAAATGACATGTTATTTCGAGTAATAAGCAGATCAAGAATGTGACCAGAGGAGTGAGTAGGGGAAGATATATGTTGTTTGAGATCAAAGGCATCAAGTGTTGATAAAAAGGCAGAAGAATAATGGTCATCGGAATCAAGGTGGATGTTGAAATCACCCATAATTATTACATCAGTGGGTGATGAGGCAATAGCTTCAAGAAGCAAGGAAAAATCAGAAATGAAATTGGCCTTGGATAAAGAAGGTGGTCTGTAGACAATCAAAAAGAGATAGGATTTGGATTTGCATACAAGACAGAACGACATATATTCAAAGAATGTCTAAATAGCGTAGGGGTAACGTCATGAAGTTTTAAATGACAAATCCTGAGGTGATTTGAATCCTCGTGGGTTCGAATCCCGGCCGCGCTGATCTGAGAGTAAAATCTCGGACATTCACTGGACTGGTTATACGGAAAATGGTCTAAATTGCGTAACGGATTAAACATGTGGTTTTAAAAGTGATAGATATCAACATAGTTGATTATTCACTATAATGTGTGTTTACTTTAAAGGATAAAAATGGAGAACAGTTACAGAGAAAGAAAAAGTTGACCTAAAAATAGCAGCGATGCCACCACCACGACCAGAAGAACGACCGACATGTTGAATGGAATAGTCACGGGGAGTGAGAGAGTTAAGGACAGCAGGTGGAGTGTCAGGAGAGAGCCATGATTCTGTCAAAAACAGAATATCAATGGACTCGTCAAGAATAAACTGTTGAATGAGTTCGGGTTTGTTTAGGTTTTTTGTGATAGTTGTGGCAGACCGAATATTGAGGCAGTAAGTGGACAGGTTAGAAACAGGGCCAGGATTCAACTCAACATCGCCTGCTAACATTAAGAGAAAGGTAAGAATGACGTTTAAATGTCGTTTAGAAGTGAGATTAAGTGAAACAGAATGAAGATAGGATTTAGAAAAGTATGGCAAAGGTAAAGAATCAAGGCATTGACAAACGGAGGCATACGATATAGGTTGGTAAATGAGTTTGCATGAGGAAGAAATATGGTCAATGGAACTGCCAGTGAAATGGTTGGTCATATATGGAGTAGTAAGGGCTAAAACAAGATAAATGGAAAGAAATAGCAATGAAAACACATCTATAGCATGAAAAACGGGAAATGATTTCTTTCTGTGGGTGAAGCAGAAAGAAATCAACCAATTAAAGTAAAGGAAAAACATTCTAGGACAAAAAGGTGTTTAATATATGGCTAAAAAGCGCGGTAAAAAGTGAAAAATTGTAAAACAAGTATGTTAAATCCATTATCGTAAATTAGAAGAAAATAAATGTATACTGAAATGTAGAAAATTATAAGTAATATAGTAGAGTAAAGTCTATGAGAAACAATTTAATGAATTAAGATAAAATATTAAATTAAAACAAAAAACTATATTGTTTATAATTAAACTTGTATATATATATGATATATTTTATATATATTGGTATTGTTTATAAATAAAAGTGTCATCCATTAGGCTTAGCTTAGGCTCTTATCATCGAAGTTAAGTAGGTTTTAGTATGATGGAAGTTAAGGAAGTTTCACAGATTGTTTTTTATTTTTATTTTTCATTAGTCATTTAGCTCTGCTTATACATGTAGATTATAAGTTCAACTTTGTATGCATTATGAACTAGGGGCTAATACTAGCTTTATTAAGAACTGTAAGTAAAATAATTATCACGGTAGTCAGCTAGATAAGATACTCTGCATCTTTACTGACGACCAATTTTTCTTGCGATATGCATTTTGTGTCTGCTGAAAAATAAACATATTATCTATTCTATTCTCTTGTGTGAAGTAAGAAGTTTAATTAGGTTCTTTTCAGTCTACATATAAACAATGAGATATCAGAGTAGCTGCAGTAAAGCCTTGGCATCTCTACATGCTAATTTATCCATACATTGCTAATATATAAAAAGAAAGATTAAAGATACTGAAACAGTTAATCATCTTTCTTGTGTTCCAACCAGTGGCAGGTTCAAGATATACGTATATATTCCTACTTACAGTGCTCTTAGCGGAGCACATTGTATTTACTCATATGCCTTAGAAAATGAGGGCACTGATGGTGCACACTTGATAAGTAGTAGACCATGTTCTGGGCTCGACCGTCACTGACATCGCTTTCGAGTGAGGAAACTGACGTTAACCTTAGCTTTACCAGCTTTACCATTAGTTCGAATCTTAGCTTGACCGTTCCTTATAGTTACTCTTGCAGCACAAAGTACATAATAGACTTAGACTTGAGTGACAAACACGAGTACTGTAACAATATTGTCGTTATCCGTGATTAATTAAAATACTGCTTAAAAGTTGTATTATAAAATTTGG
Source organism: Enchytraeus crypticus (assembly GCA_905160935.1). NCBI lineage: Eukaryota > Metazoa > Annelida > Clitellata > Enchytraeida > Enchytraeidae > Enchytraeus > Enchytraeus crypticus. The sequence goes on along the minus strand of CAJHZI010000676.1, from coordinate 798,349 downwards.
TTTAGTGATAAAAATGACAGGATCAACAGTACGCTTAGAATGTTCAGGGATTACGAATGATCTCAGAGAAACTAATTACACGAACGTCAACATGAAAGAGTCAACATGAAAGAGTCAACATGAACGAGTCAACACGAACGAGTCAACATGAACGAGTCAACACGAACGAGTCAACACGAACGAGTCAACATGAACGAATCAATATAAACGAATCAATATAAACGAGTGAACATAAACGAATCAATATAAACGAGTGAACATAAACGAGTCAACACGAACGAGTCAACATGAACGAATCAATATAAACGAATCAATATAAACGAGTGAACATAAACGAGTCAACACGAACGAGTCAACGACGAATTAAACGTTTGCTGTTTTCGCTCAGTATTATGCTCGCCATACTTAAAGTTTAGAAGCTGAGAAATGCAAGAGAGTATAATACTTGAGAAAAGAGTTGAGCACAGTGATGACAAGTTGAATGGTTTTCAATCTCTGCTGACCCGTCTGACTACAAGCCACACATATTAGACTGGTCCATAGTTCATCTAGCGGTAGAGATCTACGACAATAACAGCAACAACACATATCAGGCTTGTCCATAGTTCATCTAGAGGTAGAGATTTAGAGCAACAACAACAGCAAAAACTACAACAATAATAACAACAACACATATCAGACTCGTCCATAGCTCATCTAGAGGTAGAGACCTACAACAACAACAACAACAACAACACATATCAGGCTTATCCATAGTTCATCTAGAGGTAGAGATCTAGAGCAACAACAACAACAACAAAACCACAACAACAACAACAACAACGCATATCAGGCTCATCCATAGCTCATCTAGAGGTAGAGACTTACAACAACAACAGCAACAACACATATCAGGCTCATCCATAGCTCATCTAGAGGTAGAGATCTAGAGCAGCAACAACAACAACAACAACAAGAATAACAACAACTACCACACGTTATGCTCTCTCACCGGTCATCTATAACAATGACAGCAGCAGCAACAACAACAACATATATGAATCTATACTATCAACAAATTCCATAAAAACCTGAACTCCAAACTATAGAGGGTTACAACAAAACAATTTGCTAATCTCAGCTCTCCCAATCTCTAAGCAACTGTCACTAAACGCTAAATTTCTAAGAAAACATTCTAATTATCGTATATTCGGCTAAATCTGCCTGTATTATATAGGCCTCCTCTTAATTTGGAGCTATAATAATATGTACACGTCTAGTCTCTCTCTCTCTCTCATCGCACTGCCTACTGGCAGTTCCATGGTATATAACGCCTGCACTCTTCTCTGTCTTTCGCTTTCCTCTTCATTTCCACATATAAGTGGGTCTTTAATCATCTAGCATTCCTAATCTCGGCCTGCCCCTGACTCGTTTTCCTTCAACAAGTCTAGTAAACACTACTAAAATATTGGGCGAGATCGGCGCGAATGTCATAGACTAACAAATGCTACGCTTAATGTAGTAGACTTCATAGCCACTGTTGAGCACTACCTGATGAACTGTTTTGAAGACAGCAGCTCGCAGAGGATCAGGTAGCCAGTGTCAAACCTGCCCAGTCTACCACCCAGTACAGTGAACCTAAAGCCCCATTCCGTACCATCACTGTCCAAACTGTACTTGTAGTACAACGTGTCACCTAAACATACAATCAATCAATCAATTAATTATAAATTATCATGTCTTTCGTTGATATTAACGAATTGTAATGTTAAATAGAATTACAATATCAGCATTACAGCGTCGCTAATATCAAAGAATAGTATAGATACCCGGGCATGCTAAACTTAATTAATAGTAATAACAACAATAATAACAACAATTAGAGTGATACCGTCATCAATGACAACATCGAGTACTACAGAGAAAAAAATCAAGCCGGCGAGCAAAAAGAAGGTCCAAAAACGGTGCAAATTCCAAAATCCAGAAAATTAGTCCAAAGTAAAAAAAGAAAATCAATCAATGCTAGACATAATCAGATTTAATAATTACTTAATCATTAAACTTAATCAGTCAATGCTAGATATAATCAGTATTAATCATTACTTAGTCATTACTTAATCATTACACTTAATAGGTCTAGACATTGACGATCAAGGCAAGAGTCTACCAGGCATATCAAAGTTAATCCAGCGCTCATGGGGTCCAGAGAACGAATGCTTCTCTTGCGTAAACTCGGCGTCCACGGCTATAACCAGTTCATCGTACTCATCATCCATGCAGCACCTACAATCAGTCAGTAAAGTCACAGTCAATCAGTACATCAAGTAGGCAATTAATCGACAAATCAGTTAAGATAGTAACAAGTATTTAAAAAAATGAAAGATCTGAATTGGTCAATCAATTAATCAATCAAGTATATCTTGCAATACAAAAATTAATAAAAAATAATGAAATTTTTATTACTAGAATTTTTATTACAGACTGAATACATATTAAAAATATGTAGATGTACATATCCTGCGTATAAATATGTATATATATATATATATATATATATATATATATATATATATATGTATATATATATATATACACGTATCAATCAATCAATAATCAATCAATCAATAAGAATTTAACGTCCGGTTCCTCGCCATAAGGCAATGTCAGGGACGTCTCTTGCAGACACTACACAAACAGGCGCCAAAGCACCACACGATGACGACTGAGTGCACAGAGACCACAAGAGAAAGCGAGATCAAAACAGTGCAAGTCCAAGATCCAAGGCAAGCGGGTCAAAATTTAGACCTATGGCGGAAAGAGATGGGTTTTTAGCTTGCCAAGGAAAGTATCGATACAATTACAAGATCGAAGGTCTTGTGGCAGAGAGTTCCATATTGTGGGAGCAGAAAACATAAAGGAGCGTCTGCCCATGACAGATTTAATATAAACACACTATACTATACAGTATATATATATATATATATATATATACACATATACACACACACACACGTATATATATTGTTGAAATACAGACCTACTATCGAACTGCACACTGAGATAGGTGGCGCCAGGTATCTGAATCTTTTCCTCCACGCAGCTGTTCGCATTGAGCGTAGGATGATGCGGTGACTCGACAGTTTTACTGATTAAGTCGATCTCTTCCATAAAACTGCACGACGTCTTCGCTATCAACACGAGATCCTCTGAACGACAGTGTCTTACTACACTGCGCACAACCTTACAATCAATCAATCAATCAATCAATCAATCGATCAGTCAATCAATCAATCAACCGATCAATCATTAAAGCAATCAATCATTAAATCAATCAATCAATCAACCAATCAATCAATCAATAAATCAGTCAATCAATCAATCACTTAATCAATCAACCAACCGATCAACCAATCAATCAATAATTGAATGAATGAATGAATCAATCAAATACTCAGATAATGAGAGACAATAAAGCACTCAATCAGCAAAGTCGTTCTCGTAGTCCTAATATAGCCACTGTAAAACAGAACACGCTACGATACACGGTTAGTACAAGTTTTCCAGTTAAACATAAATTAATGGCAGTACCTTGCCAAACCACAAATTAAACAAGAGGTTTTAAATATAAACTAACAAAATTGTGTAACTTAGCATAAATATAGCATCATCATCATCTTCCTTTGAATCTCAGTTTAACTAGGGTCGGGATAAGAATAGACTGTCTCAAACCCTCTGTCCTACATCATATCATCAGTCAATTCCCTATTTGAGACTTTTCCATTTGTTTACATTTTGTAGCAATTTCTGGAGCCTAGGCGCTCACCAACCGAATGCCCTTTCTTAAGTTCGCCTTCAACGATAGGTGCAGTCACCAGTTGGTCAATTCTTCAAACAACCCGGACACAAGAGTTTTATTTCAGCACTATTAACATATATATCTATTACTAATACTAGAATTAGTTTTATTTCAGCACCTTTAGGAAGTTATCGCTGAACTCTGGCTGATTGAGCAGCTCCAGCACATACGGCAGGTTGGCCTCAGCCACGCAGCCAAGTAGGTCAGTCGTTATCTGATGACCTAGATCTGGCCAATCAGCAAGAAGCACTGTCAGAACCTGCCTGGAGTATAGAATTGCCATGGCGCGGTTAACCTGTAACGATTTAAAATGAGAATTTAAGTGTAGTAAGGTTCTTCCCAATAATAAGTGTAGTAAGGTTCTTCTCAATAATAAGTGTAGTAAGGTTCTTCTCAATAATAAGTGTAGTAAGGTTCTTCTCAATAATAAGTGTAGTAAGGTTCTTATCAATAATAAGTGTAGTAAGGTTCTTCTCAGTCTACATATAGACAACAAGATATCAGAGGAGATATAGTCAAGCCCTCTACATGCTAATGTATCCATATATTGCTAATATATAAAAAGAAAGATTAAAGATACTGAAATATATCCGATTGAATACTGAGGATGTGGGCAATACCCTGAAAAAGAATATGAAATAATAAGCTTACTGCGTTCTCATGGTTCAAACTTAACAACTAAAATTTGACGATGTGAGTATAACTAGTCTGTGACTAATCAGCATAGGCCTGAACGGAGCATAAAACTAGAGTCAAGTTAATTTATCGATCACATTTAAAAAGATCCGATGGATTGACAAAATTATGAACGAAGAAGTGCAAAATAGAATTGGCACAAGTATACAACTGATTAAAATGATAAGGAATAGAAAGAGTAGTTGGATGCGTCAATTACTTCTTTTAGTAAATTATTCCTTCTCAGAACAAGACGTTCTGAGAAGGAATAATTTACTAAAAGAAGTAATTGACAGAAGTATGGAGTGGGAGGAAGACCGAGACTCGGGATGTTGGATGATAACTTATACTAGCGAGAGAAGCGGAAGCCAGTGGCGAAGTCGGTAAGATACTCGACCGCGGATCAGTTTGAACGGGATTCAAATCCTGGGCTCGCCCGTCAATGACATTGCTTTCGAGTGAGGAAACTGACGTTAACCTTAGCTTTTTTAGCTTTAGAACAATTACCCTGACAAGCACTTATTCGTATCTTGGTAAGAAAAGAAAGGCAGAGTATAGTAGTATGTGGAGAGTTATATGCCATGGACCTGCCAATAGGCAGATAGCAGTACAGATGGACTAGCGAGAGAATAGTTACCCGGACTAGCAGCTGGGCCGCCTCCTCAGTCGAGCTGCTGTCGAGTTCTTTCTCTAGCAGCGCAGCGCTCGCTATCTTGCGCTGCTTCCTCAGACTGCGCAGGTCCGTCCCTGATGATGTCATCAGCTGCTGGGAGGCTTCCTCCACGTTCTGCTCCATCACACAGCTCTCTGGTATCCTGAGATATAACATTATATATATATATATATATATATATAATATATATATATATATATATATATATATATAATATATATATATATAACTTTATAAAACATTCTGCTCCATAACACAGCTCTCTGGTATCCTGTGATATAACATGTAACTTTATATATATATATTAATATAACTATATACAGTAAATATATATATATATATATATACATTGTATATATATATATATATATATATATATATATATATATATATATATATATATATATAACTTTATAAAACGGCATAAACTTACATGCAGATTGGTGTATGGAGACAGAGAACCAACAGAGTGGCTCAATAATCAATCCAGCTACACTGCCTTCAGATACAGTTTTAAAAAACTTAAACCATTAACAAGAATAAGTAAAGAACATATAATTACAGATAGAACAAGAAACACGAACACAAGTAGTCAGAATAACAATCACAACAACAAGTAATTAGAGATAGAATAAGAATAGAGAGTACGTACACAAGGTTTGATTTGGCGCTCGGAGTACAGAGATGTTTTGTACCAAGATCCACAGAATACTCGTCCCTCGATGAAACAGGCTTAACCGGTTTTTCTTCTTTGTCGTGACTAAAAATTAACGACAGCAATATGCTTCTAAGCATTACAGTTCAATAATTTATTAAAAATTTTAAAGTAAATGTTTAATCTAGATTTACAGAGCAATTCTTTAAATTTATTTTGGCTACGGCTCAGCCCTGTACCTATACGATGTGGCTATAGTGTACGGTATTAAATCTCTACTGTAGTTTTCGTAAGTCGATATCAACGACAGCTAGTTGAAGACTGCACACGTCAAAGGCTGGTAAAGCTAAGGTAACGTCAGTTTCCTCACTCGAATGCGATGTCAGTGACGGGCGAGCCCAGGATCTGAACCAAGCACAATTGATCCGCGGCCGAATACCTTATCGACATCGCCACTGGCTCTAGTCAGTGGCATATTTAGATTTAGGCAGATCTTCATGAAATAACAAATACCACTTACCCGCGCTCGCTCGTATTTAAGGCAGCTTCAAATTCCTGCATCATGGGCTCACTGTAGAAACAATTGAGACAAGTATACGCATATAAGTCAGATAGCAAGAATAGTCATAAGTCATGAATTGTCATAAGTTATGTAACAAGAAGAGTCATAAGACAGATACAAGAATAGTCACAAGTTATGAATAGTCATAGGTCATGAATAGTCATAAGTCAAGTAACAAGAAGAGCCATAAGTCATGAATAGTCATAAGTCATGAATAGTCATAAATCATGAAGAGTCATAAGTCATGAAAAGTCATAGGTCAGATAACAAGAATTGTCATAAGCCATGTAACAAAATCAGTCATAAGTCGCGTAACAAGAAGAGTCATAAGTCATGTGAGAAAGGAGCCTTACAGTTAACTGGGCTTTTAGGCTTTAATTTCGATAAAGCAGAACCTGCAATTGCTGTATAATTGACATTAGTCCAAAAATTGATCCGAAGGAAGAAACAAGAACATAAGGAACAAGTAATCTGTACATGGTTGCTACGAATGTTACCTAGCAAATCAACAGCTGTTGTTACTTGCACATGGTTGCTACGAATGTTATCTAGCAAAATCAACAGCTGCTGTTACCTGTACATGGTTGCTATGAATGTTACCTAGCAGAAACAACACCTGTTGTTACCTGCACATGGTTGTTACGAATGTTGCCAAGCAGAAACAACAGCTTTTGTTACCTGCACATAGTTGCTATGAATGTTACCTAGCAGAAACAACACATGTTGTTACCTGCACATGATTGCTATGAATGTTACCAAGCAGAAACAGCACCTGTTGTTACCTGCACATGGTTGCTACGAATGTTACCTAGCAAAACCATCAGCTGTTGTTATCTGTACATGATTGCTACGAATGTTACCTAGGAAGAACAACAGTTGTTGATACCTGTACATGGTTGCTACAGATGTTACCTAGCAAAAACAACAGCTCTTGTTACCTGTACATGGTTGACACAAATGTTTTCAGATTCTCCAGCGATTTGTTGTTGATTTCGTACAGACGATTCAATGTTTCTAATGGAATTTCATACATCTTTTGAAGTTCCTACAACACACAATCAATGGAATACATTACATCTTTTGAAGTTTCTACAACACACAATCAATGGAATATCTTACATCTTTTGAAGTTCCTACAACACACAATCAATGGAATATCTTACATCTTTTGAAGTTTCTACAACACACAATCAATGGAATACATTACATCTTTTGAAGTTTCTACAACACACAATCAATGGAATATCATACATCTTGTGTTTAGTCTACAACACACAATCAATCAGTCATCAAATGTGACGGCGTTAAAAGATTGTTCAGCTCAAAGAAATAGAAGCACGAGATGGTAGGCCAGAAAGATTAAGAGCACAACTGAAGGCAAGACTTTGCAGGAGTTGAAGCATCCTCACTAACAATACAATACAATACAAAATATGCTACATTAAGTTTCAATAAAATACAATTCAATACAACAAAAAGCTTGTAGCTGAACGAAAGCAGGCGAGAACAGCATTGAAATATGAGAGAGAGCACGTCAATATCGAGAGACAGACAGAGAAAGAGAGAGAGAGAGAGAGAGAGAGAGAGAGATAAAGAGAGACTAAGAGAAGCACATAGCATAACTTAAGGTTCATTACCTCAAGAGTTTTTTCCATCATTCCATGCGCACTGTTCTCTTTACCCGTCTCTGCGCCCTCGGATTTATCATCATCATCTTCTTCATCATCATCATCATCATCGTCAGCAGTAGCAGTAGCAGCAGCACTAGCAGCAGCCGAGCCCTTAGAGCGAGCCTCAGATCTCCTCTCAATCAGTTTGCGACCTCCGCGAGTGTAGAGAGTGAGAGCCAAGACCTGAAGTCAACAAGAACCAGTCAGAAGCGTGTTAGCTTATGTCAGTAACAATGTTCTGCGAATAGCGTTCCCAATAAGCTAGACAAAACTATACCAATTCATCATCATCATCTTCCCTTGAAGCCCAGTTTAACCAGGGTCGAGATACAAATAGACTGTCTCAAATCCTCACTGTCCTACACCACACCACCAGCCAATCCCCTATTTGAGACTTGTCTATTAGTTTAAATTTTTGTAGCAATTTCTGGAGCCTAGGCTCTCAAAACTATACCAATTACGGTAGGAAAATTAGGAGTCTCGCAAATGGCACACCACAAAACGATGACTTGCAGAACCATCAAATTACGAATTAAAATTATGAAAATGTTAGACACTGACTTGTAGACAATTAATAAACATCGTCAACCAGTTAATAAGCTTCATCGCCGCCGCCGCCGCCACCGCCACCACCATCATCATCATCAGCATCAGCATCATCATCATCATCATCAGCATCATCATCATCATCGTCATCATAGTTCACTGACCTCTAGATCGGCGACGAGCCAGAGTTTACTGAACCCAGTTCCTGCACTGGCTAGGCCGATGATGCACTGAACGAAGCTCGGTTCAAAGAGAGGTTCGGGCACTGATCTGCTCGCCTGCATGAACCCGAGCAGAGCTTTCAGCAGTAGAGACAAAGTCCATAAGCTCTCAATGCTGTCTGGTAATAATAATAAATAAATAAAATAAATACGCATTATAGTGAAATGATCAACTGTGTTGATATCTATCACTTTTATTACCACACGTTTAAACTGTTAGGCAATTTAGACCATTTTCCGTATAACCAGTCCAGTGAATGTCCGCGATTTTACTCTCAGATCAGCGCGGATGGAAATCGAACCCACGAGGGTTCCATGCACCTCAGGATCTGTCATTTAAATTCTAAAACTTCACGACGTTACCCCTATGCTATTAAGACATTCAAAGTAACATACAATCATTACCACATCAAGTATCACCATCTAGCTGGAGCCCGAGACGATGTCTGTAACATATTCGATCGCGGATTAGTAAGTGAGGGTTCAAATCCTGGGTTCGCCTGTTACTGATATCCCTTTCGATAGATGAAGCTGACGTTAACATCGGCTATACAGCTTTGGATTTAGTCAATAATATACCATCATTTCAACATTTAGCCAATGCACGGCTAAGGATCAGTAGGTTGCGGGATAGAATCCAGTATATGCCTCATTGCTGACATATCTGGGTCCACTGCAATAGACCCAGAAAGCCACCGCAATAGACCCAGAAAGTCATCTCAATGACCCAGAAAGTTATCGCAATAGACCCAGAAAGTCACCGCAATAGACCCAGAAAGTCACCTTAATAGACCCAGAAAGTCATCGCTATAGACCCAGAAAGTCACCGCAATAGACCCAGAAAGTCATCGCAATAGACCCAGAAAGTCATCGCAATAGACCCAGAAAGTCACCGCAATAGACCCAGAAAGTCACCGCAATAGACCCAGAAAGTCACCGCAATAGACCCAGAAAGTCATCGCTATAGACCCAGAAAGTCACCGCAATAGACCCAGAAAGTCATCTTAATAGACCCAGAAAGACATCGCTATAGACCCAGAAAGTTATAGCAATAGACTCAGAAAGTCATCTTAATAGGCCCAGAAAGTCACCGCAATAGACCCAGAAAGTCATCGCTATAGACCCAGAAAGTTATAGCAATAGACTCAGAAAGTCATCGCTATAGACCCAGAAAGTTACAGCAATAGACCCAGAAAGTCATCATTACTGACCCAGAAAGTCATTACAATAGATCCAGATATTTACCACAATTGAAGAAAACAAAATCTTTAAAGCAACTCTCTGAAAACCACAAAAAACTCCAATTGTCTGAGCAGTAAATCTCCAAAGATAAGTAGCACTTGAGCACACGTGAAAACGACGTTATATATATGACGTTATGGACTACCTTGTTTATCTACGCGCACACATGATTATATGATGTCATAGACTACCTTGTTTATCGATGAGTACACATGATTATATGACGTCATACCTTGTTTATCGACGAGGATTCTGATGCTGTTGAGAATCAGAGGCAGATGTTCATCAGACACAGAACAGATCTCTCTGTGTATTATATCCAGATTACTCGTACTCAGCTGATCAATCAATATAATATTATGCAAAATTTAATTAAATAGAAATCAACCTAACGCTAATATTTAGTATCAAAGATCAATCAAATGGTATGTACGATGCATATCTTAGATATGAGCCTCACATGGTATCAGTGAGTATCTCACTATTGGCTGGAGCCAGTGGAGATGTCTGTAAGATATCCGACCGCGGATCAGTATGTGCGGGGTTCAAATCCTGGGCTAGCCCGTCACTGACATAGCTTTCGAGTGAGGAAACTGACGTTAACATTAATTAGCTTTTTTTAGCTTTATTACACATGATAAAAGTGTTTTAAAATAAGATCTGTCGGCAAACCCAGACACAGCGATACGTCGAATGCATCGCATGTATAACACTAAGCTAATGATACGATAATGATGCTGTGGTTACTTGAACTTAATTTAATTCACTCAATATAATTAATAATTTTAAATGAAATGACTTCCAGACCTAACTAAAACAGTATTTACTAAGCTAAATTATATATTCCTAAAATAATATGAATGTTTATGAATAAGTAATAGATTTCGTTTTATACAATTTTCTGAAGCCAGGTGATTCTCATCATAACAGTTAATTTATACCCATAAATACCAGTGTATGAAATACCGGTGTTACTATTACTATCGTTATTATTATTATTATTATTATTATTATTATTATTTTTTTTTTACCCCGGTGTAAAGGACCTGGGGTTTGATAAAAACGATTCGAGCAATACATGCTGAATCGCCGCCCGGCTACTCGAGGTCATCAATCGGCTTAAAAGAATTATTGAAGCAGACTGCATTAAATCTTTGCAAATTCATGGAAAGCCTTTGCCAAAGAAAAGATGTCTCTCGCTTATCGCCGGTTTGCTCTGCAATAAGTCTGCCTATGCCATTAATAAAGTCAACTCCTTCGGGATTCATCGGGCCCATGGTTTCAATAGCCACCGGAACAACTTCATATCCTAAGGACAGATCACGGTATTTATCCAACTTCCTAGAGGCGGCATGAACAGCAGCACCACCGGCTGTGACTGAAGTCGTATTCAGGTAGGAGTTTGCCATAGTGTCAATGACCGTGACGTCCCAAACGGCACATTTACCGTTGCACCAGGGCACTAAAGTCATGCCGTCCGGACGCTTGCCGTCTGATCTGGACAACCCACTTGGTTCCTTAGAGGAAGGGATGCCTGCTCTCGAAAGTGCTCGCCATATTAAGTCATTTAAATTGTGATGGCGAGACATTCTACCTGAGCTTCGTTTGCAGGAGAGGCCGTGGAGACCTAAAGCGTCGACTTCATGACCGCAGGGGCACATGTGAGGCTCGCAAGTTTTCGCCCCTAAACGGAAACTAACAGCTACTCGAATCGCCTCATTGTTATTATTATTATTATTATTATCATTATTATTCATCGTACAGTTTTGTGACGGCGAGTCTTCTTATCGACGACGGAGACTTGTGTTTTCTCAGACAGTCTCTTGACGACAAAACCTCTCCTAGGCTCGTTGCCGCTGTCTGTGTATGAGACATACGTGCCCGTGGTCAGTACCTGGTCAAAATATGTAAAGAATTGATATAAGTAAATAGATAAAAAAAAGTAAATAGTTAAATTAGGTAAATAGTTAAAATACGTTAATAACTTTTAGAAGTAAATAGATAAAATAAGTAAGTAGTTAAAATAAGTCATCACAATAATCATCATCATCTTCATCATCATCATCATCTTCCCTTGAATCTCAGTTTAACTAGGGTCGGGATAGAAATAGACTGTCTCAAATCCTCTCTGTCCTACATCATTTCATCAGTCAATCCCCTATTTGAGACATTTTCATTCGTTTAAATTTTTGTAGCAATTTCTGGAGTTTAGGCGCTCACCAACCGAATGCTCTTCTTGACGTTGGCAAATAGTTAACACAAGTAAATAGTTAACACAAGTAAATAGCTAACACAAGTAAATAGTTAAATTAAGTAAATAGTTGAAATACGTAAATACATTAATGTAAATAAATGTAAATGAATTAATTTTCTCACACATTGGACAATACAAATACGTCCTACTCAAGGATGGTATGTAAAATTTATATCATCAACTTTAAAACTATTTTAACCAAACTTGTAATCATAGCCTTGGGCGATGAAACGGACGTTAAACCTTTATTATTATTATTATTATTGTTATTATTATAATTATTATCAAAGTAAATGCACCGTGAAATACTAAAACTTAGCCATGAGTTTAATATGGATTACACTCATTGGATTAAATACTAACTAGTGCAGAGAATAGAGTACTAAAGTAGTTTAAAAGTATTTTACTACTACTAATTGAATATAAGGTACTTACATCGGGAAATCCAGCCAAAACGCACAGCGAGAATATAGAAAGAAGTGACGGTCCGCTCTGATTTACAACATAATATAATAAAAAGTTTACAAGATTAATTAATTAATAATAATAATAACAATAAAGGTTTAACGTCCGTTTCCTCATACAAGGATGATGTCAGGGACGTCAGGATTATTACTAGACAATTTGTTATAATAACAATAAAAACAGTTAGAAAAGTAAGAAAAATGAAATAAAATTTAAATTTAAAAGAAGAATCCCGTCCGATTGTTGGCAGATATATTTCGATGAACATGGCAGTCTGAGAACGACAAAATTCGCTTTGAATTGATTAATCAATGGAAATGATAGAAGATGATTGCAGTTCTAAATTATTAGGATTACGACAAAAAAATTCGCACAGAATCTGACAAATTAAAGGGAAATAGTTCGAAAGCTAAATATTCTTATATGCAAGTGCATTTTTAAACAGTTTACTTTTGAACCTAATTTCAAGATATCCTTCGTTGACCTGTAATTAATTTCCAAGAAACAAATCTGAAAAATGACCCAGCATTAATATCAGAATAAATTAGCATCAAGCTTTGGATCCTACATGTGCATAAGATGGAAATAAACTATGGTTTTTGGAACTACTATTACAATGGGCCAAACCTTTTGCATCTGAATCAGCCTCTCCGTTATATATGATTTAAAAGCGCCTCTCCATGCAGGAGCTACTGAGAGCATCTGAAGTATGGAGGCCACTGAATTAGCATACTCCTGACCGCTTCTAAACACAACATGGGGTTACAAACACTTATACTAACACCACTTTTTACATCAGAATGAATTTATATTTACTTATTCGCTAATTAACCAGTCTAACATTTTAAAATCGATCAAAATTGAACACAGTTCATTAGAACTACTATGTAGTCACTCAATATGTAGTCACTCAATAAAATATCAATCTATCTATCTATCTTTGCTCATATATAGGCCTAGAGAGTTTGAAAACAAAACATTTAAATAGCGACGCATATAATCTGCAGCCGAGTTCATCTATTATCGTGGGGGTGATATTTATTCAGTAGAAAGGAGTTAATAAAAATGAAATCAAGAAGTTATATGCAGAGAAATCTAAAATAATTGAAACTACATCTAAAGCAAATTTATTATTCAATTTTTTTAACAGGATCGAGTAGCAGTAAGATAGTAATGCGTTAGTATGAAATAAATTAGTAAAGAATTAATAAGACACAAAATAGTATTGAACAGCCTGTTAATACTTTTCTGCACTCGTCATCTTTTAATAATCGTTTTCTTTACGATTGTTACAATTTTTCTTATCTCCTTCGATTTGTCACTTTTTATCTTAAAAATTCCCTTCCCAAACCCTGGTTAAACTGGGATTTAGGCCTAGGCCTAAGGGAAGATAATGATGATGAAGTATTTTAAAAAATGTATTAGCACCTGTTCTAATTACATCGCGTCGAATCAACGACAAAATGGAGAAATACACTATTTTGTTAATAACTACACTGCGCTAACAGAAAAGAGAAATGGAAGACAAATATTAACGAACTTTTCTAGATATGCAGCGCCAAATCTAAAAAGAAAATGGAGGGTTCTAAGAGGCTGATTTACGGATTCATCGACAGATCCATCGGATTCATTGGCAGAGACTTCCGAGTCACTCAAATCTGGTATGGCTATAATCTGAAATCAATCAATCAACCGAACTACTTGAAAACAATCTGGAATCAATCAATCAACCGAACTACTTGAAAACAATCTGAAATCAATCAACTGAACCACTTGAAAACAATCTGGAATCAATCAACGGAACCACTTGAAAGCAATCTGAAATCAATCAACCGAACCACTTGGAAACAAACTGAAATCAATCAATCAACCGAACCACTTGACAACAATCTGAAATCAATCAATCAACCGAACCACTTGAAAACAATCTTAAATCAATCAATCAACGGAACCACTTGAAAACAATCTGAAATCAATCAATCAACCGAACCACTTGAAAACAATCTGGAATAGAATAGAATAGCTGACCCAGAATGTTAAACTCCACTACACTCATTTTGTGAGGAACCGACTGACTGATAGGTTTATTAAATAAATAAATAAATGAATGAATAAATAAATATATATATATATATATAAATAAATCATTACACTACATTATTACACTACACAGTATATATATATATATATATATATATATATATATATATATATATATATATATATATATATATATATATATATATAGTCATATACATATAAAAGATAGATGATATGATACAAAGCTGGTAAAGCTAAGGTTAACGTCAGCTTCCTCACTCGAAAGGGATGTCAGACAGTATATATATATATATATATATATATATATATATATATATATATATATGATACATCTAAATGACAGATAAGACTGATTACTTTATAGTCAGGAGGCACCCGCTGCAGCAGCTGATTCAGTAGACCAAGAGCTAGCTGCTGTGAGTTCAAGTCCTGGGCCATCTCTCCACTAAAACATCAATTTCATTCAATTTAGCATTTCATTCAATATTTTCACTTAGACATTAACTTCAACTACACTACTGTAGGAAAAACGTAAAGGGACCAATTTCAAAATTTACTGATTCATTTATGTTGTAAAGTGCGAATGAAATTGCATATTCTTACACAAATTAAATAAACTACAATATTGATTTTAATATTAAATTTACCAAAAAATTACAATTAGAACTACCACAGAAAAATAAAAATAAAATAAAATATTCCGATAGCTACTCTATTAATAAAAAAATTAGAATTCCTACCGTGCCATTGTGAACAGCATGCTGATGAATTCTTCTGTTATAAAACTCTTGCTAAGATCTTCCACAGAATAAATCTGCAAAATGTTGATATGTAATTAAGAAATAAGTCAAGTAAATTAAGATAGCAACTTCCACCAAGAATAAAAAATATAAAATTGATATCATCACAAAAATATCATCATCAAAAATATCATCATTTTAAACTATAAACTGTAAGTACATGTTAACTAAACCGTCAGATGACAGTTCAAAATGACGACTTTCTACAATACTCAATATCTGCGTTGTTCGGATCCTAAACAGAAAGTCTGCTTAAAAATTTAATATAATCATCATCATTACCATCCCTTGAATGCCATTCTAACTAGGATCGGTTAGGGGCCCATATACACACAATGAGCACAGAAAGCACATTTCTCCTCTGCACATTTCTTTTGCAGATTGGTCTGGGTGCATTGATCTGTAGTGATGTGTGCTGTGGGGACGTCCCAGACATCATCCCTGGATGAGGAAAAGGTCGTTAAACCTTTATAATTATTATTAAAGAATGACTGAGCGCACCCTGTGATGTTCAGGAATGTCAGGAATCATCGCTCCTAGGAGACCCATCACTCTGAGCAGCTCATGCGCGAGAAAAGCCTCTTCCTGCAATACCTGTACTGATACTTTGTCCTCATGACCTGCTGCAACAAACAACAACAATACTCTATAGGAATAAGCTAACGATAATAATAATATAATAATGTTTAATGATGTACAGGGAAGTATAATGATGAATAAGCTATCTGTAGTGATGTGTGCTGTGAGGACGTTCCTGACATCATCCCTGGATAAGGAAACGGACGTTAAACCTTAATTATTATTATTATTATAAAAACATTGTCCACAAACTCTGTCGTTCTTCTAATGAATGAAATTTGCAGCTCAGCAGAAAAGCATGAGAAATTTTGAGTAAGAAATAGAGAGCGAGTATATTTATTTAAAATATTTACATTTATTTCAGCATAACCCGTTGCTATTTTCCATTTGCTACATATCCAAAATATACTTTTAAATATTAGCAAAAACAGTTAATGGTAATAAAAAATCTACTTTACATACACGCATATAGAATAAAACAAAGAGGATGTGTGCCGGCCCGGGGAACTTAGTGAGGAATTTATTAGACTGTTAGTAAATCTATGAGAATAAAAAATTGATTGTATAAGCAATTGTGAAGTCGTAAGTTTGATCGTTGCTATTACTTGTTACGTGTGGCGGTGCGCTAGGATGGAAGAATTTCGTGAGCAGTGAAACAGACTGCTTGTGCAGCTGCGTGGCCGCGGAGGAGTAGTCTGCGTCACTGATCTCCGAGGATTTGGCGTAAACAGAACCGGCGAGGCTGAGTGTTAGAGCAGAGAACACCAGCCAGGCGTGCTGGTGGCAATACGACTGCATCAGCGTGTAGGAGTCTTTCTGCAGATAACCTGTAGTCAAGTCAATAGTAGTGCTTTAGACTACCTGTAGTCAAGTCAATAGTACTGCTTTGTGTTACCTGTAGTCAAGTCAATAGTACTGCTTTAGATTACTTGTAATCAAGTCAGTAATACCGCTTTAGGTTACCTGTAGTCAAGTCAATAGTAATGTTTTAGATTACCTGTAATCATATCAATAGTCCTTCTTTATCATACCAATAGTACTTCTTTATCTTTCTTAGATTACCCTTAATCATACCAATACTACTTCTTTAGGTTACCAGAAACCATAATAACGTTTCTAAATTAGATTACATATCAATCAATTATTAATAAATAGTCAATTACTGAATCAGTTAATCTTTATCAGTTAATTGATATATAGAAAATCAGCAAACAAATGCAGAGTTAAACTAGATAAAAACAATCCAATTCATCCTGTGAAATGAACAGGAAATAAATACATACAAGCACATCATATTATTCCTGGGTTATAAATGCTAAGTAGTGAATTACTAACAATTAAATAATTCCAAAGTCTGAACTTAATTCCTAAACATACTTACATACGATCATCGGAACCTTCGATATGTCGTGATCAGGTTTATGCCTAACAAAACCACAATGACAATGTTGCAACACTAACCGATAGAGCAGCTTAAAAAGTTAAGCTTCTGCATTTAGACTAACACAAAGGACTACCATAGAACTGAGAGTAAATACATATAATAAGAATAAATAGACAAAAAATACATAAAATCTATCTGGAAAAGCTTTTTCTTCACTATCAGAAGCACAGATTTTCGAGTTACTGTCAATTTCGTTAAATTCAAATTCACAATGTTTGAATAATGAATAGAGTGTAAATTATTCCATAACGAATGCATAAATATTTTACTAAATACAAAAAAGATTGACTGCACAGGTAAAATGAAAAGTACAAAAAAATTATTTAAAAAAGGTTTTTATCGAATCAACGAAGAAAAGCACTCAATATGTAGACATCTAGCTCACCTTGGAGGGTAGTTTGAAGTTATCTGGCAGCTGAGGCAAAGGTCAAAATCTTCACACACGTTACAGTGCAGCCTTGATCCAATTATGAACGCCTTACATCCGTCACATTTATACCTATTTAATCAATCAATCAAACACTTAAATCTTTATATTTAATAGTCGACAAAAATCACAATGTAACATTTGTCAATATCCCTTCAGTAGAATCCGCAGAATGGTTAGTATCACAATGAAAATTTCGATATATCTAGAGCCTAAATATGTGGAGGAGTTTTATGCCAC